>JANKOD010000193.1:40772605-40793913 GCA_026284645.1 Erythroxylum acuminatum | reverse complement strand
TGAATGACTAATTCTACTTTTGGATATTGTAGACAAATTGCTTAATGAAATATATGTTCCATGTTTTTTTAGATTCTCAATTTTTGGAAGTCTTGAATTATGAATTATGAATTTTTTTCATAATTCTAAATTTTATAATATGTATATACGCCGTGTCCGTGTCCACCAAATTTTAAAAATTGGTGTGTCCCCGTGTCCGTGTCCGTGTCGTGTCCCGTGTCCGTGTCCGTGTCCGTGTCTGTGTTTCTTAGTCAATACCTTATCTCTGCTATGATGATCAGTTGGAAACTTTCCGGCCTATCAAATGGATGGTTTGAATGAAGACTTGAAAGTCCTCATTCTTTCGATGAGACACTGATTCCACAGAATCCATCCAACAATTCAGAATATATCCCTGTAAACCAATGGTAATGTAACACTTTCCTAGACATATTACTGTTTTAGCATCTTATGCACTTTAGTTACAAGTTGACTATTTTGACGGTATGATCACAAACTGAAAGTCTGAAGATAATATGAACAGGATACTCGCCCTTTAAGCACTAGATACTCCTGACATTATAATAAACCTGTAATAACTGAGCATATAGTCTTTACTAGACAAAATATTTAATGCAAACAACCTTTTCATGGCTCGCTAATCCTTGAATTTGGCAGTATATGTAGAGCTAACAGAAGACAGGCAGGCAGCAAGATGAGGTCCCTGCCTAAGAAATACAAAGCATGGTATGTTTCTGCAGTTTCTCATCCTTTTCATTCTGAGTAGCAGTGTTACTGTTGACTACTGCTTCGTTTGCAAGCATGCGTGTCCATGAAAAGACATCAGAAAGTGACATCAAGGCCATCTGCGAAAGCACCATAATTCCTGCATATTGTTTCAAGATCTTCAAATCTGATCCTCGACTAGTCTCTACAGATCTTCCAAGCATCGCAACAATCCTAATCGTCAAAGGGCAGGACAAGCTCAACAGAACTGAAAAGCTGATCAAGACACTCATCAAGAAAGCTTCTCCAAAACCACCTCCTGGTGGAGGACCTAGTTTAAAGGAGAGGTATATATCATTTTCTGAGAACTACGACGATGCATTGGCTGATATATTGGAAGCAAAGCAATTTATAATCTCTCATGACTACTTTGGTGCACAGATTCACGCATCAGCTGTGTTGGATGATATTGTTACTTGTGATGATGACTTGACAGATCCAACACCTGATCCCGCACCACTAGCAAGACATAATATAGATTCTAGTCATCTTTCAAGAGTCATTTTAGCTGTTATTAATGATCTGCATGGATAATGTACTCGTTTTTTTTCTCTGAAAAAAGGGAAGACGCAGGATTTTCTTCGTCTTTTATCCCTGTTTAAGCCCCTTTGTCTTGGAAGAAGTTTCTATTTCTACTATCTTTGCAACATTCACAGTATGGGGTTATAACTTCAGCTTTAGCTTTAACTCCAAAGGTCAAGGGTGCTACAGCTTTGGGAGCTGCTGATCTGAAATATATAAAGGTAGAAAGAAATCCTATCTTCTTTTCCCCAAGTCTATAGGCCGGGTATGGATAGGCCTAGGCTGGCCCAAAATATTCACATTTGACCGGGTCCAATGGGCCTTAAACCTAAGAGAGACAGTCAGGAGTAGCTACAAGAAAATTGTTAAGGAAATATGTGCGAGAAAATACCAAGAATCAATACAGAAAAAAGGTAAATGCATATCCTGTAATTTGAAGTTGAAAATTTCTAATTGAAGAATGTCATAATTTTTGTAATAATTGCTACCATATAAATTTGACTAAACTTAAATTTCATATTCATGGTTGTAAATTAATGTATTATCTAAATAAAAAACTACCAAAGACAAATTGAGAAAAACCATTAAACTGTATCAAAAATTTAGAAAGAAATGTATAAAGCTATTTTTCTAATGCTTTTTTTGGTTCTGCAAATTAAAAAATGCATTTGAATGGAAAGGTCTCAACTTTTTTGAAACAATGTGGAAAATACTCCCATTTTTTTCACAACCAAGGCAAGAATAGATAAGTTTTAGAGGTATATCCAAACCCTCGACAACTGTTCAAAACCAAATCAATACCTAATTGGTAATTAAAACTCCATAAATAGCATTGAAATTGATAATTATAACTTTATTTGGTTACCATTAAGAACTTTGTCCTTTCCTATTTTAAGCCATCCAGTGATTTTATATAAGGATCACAAAAGAGCAAAGACAAGAACAGTTCATGTTCCAAGCATTCAAAGAAGAAGCAAAGATGGTTTCTTTCTGTAGTTTCTCCTCCATTACTTTGTTAGTAGTGTTGCTAATTACCCCTTCTTTTGCAAATCAAAATGGATATCAAGAAAACATCTCACAAGGTGACATCAAAGCCATCTGTTCAAGCACCATAATCCCTGATTATTGCTTCCAAGTCTTCAAGTCAGATCCTAAACTAGTCTCTGCTGATCTTAAAGGTGTTGCCAATATCCTTATTGATAAAGAACACGGCAACCTCCAACAAACTGATCATGTTATTAAGGAACTCATCAAGCAAGCTTCTCCAAAGCCACCTCCTGGTGGTGGTCCTAGTTTAAAGGAAAGGTACTCGGAATGTTCTGAGACCTATGAAGACGGACTAGAATCTGTCAAGCAGGCAAAAGGGTATATCAGCTCTGGTGACTATTTTAGTGCCCAAACTCAAGTATCTGGACTATTGGATGACATTAGTACTTGTGATGATGACTTGAATAAGCCAACATCTGATCCTTCTCAACTCCCAAAGCTTAATCAAGACAATATTTCTCTGAGCAGAGTCATCTTAGCTGTTATTGCTAAACTGCGTGTATAAAGCTGCTGAACCCCTTCAAAGCATGCAGTTCAATTTTCATGTATGAGCTAAACCAGATAAATAAACATTATAAAGAACCTTTCTGTCCTATTGCTTGTATTTCTTTCTTAATACAGTTCTAAACTTTTTAATTTTCGTTAAGAAAGAGGGCCAAATTCTTTTCCAATCTTGCAAATCTGGTAGAATCTGGAATCACTCTCGTGTAATGCTCATTAATATGACAGGTCATGTTTATTTCATTGCTGCCTTCCAGTTTAAAATATGGTAATTCATACTAGAATGAATATGAGAAGAACCTACCTCAGATATGGAAAACGATAGCAGATCATCTATCTTACCAGTTTCTACAAAGCTCAATGAACCAAAACTTAAGTCATAACTTGTCAATTACAGAACTGCTGAACTAAGGTTAATGTGTCTTGCTGCATTATATTTAACCTGGTTTGTCTTTTGGCTAGGGAATTTTGATCTTTCTTCGCCCTGCAAAGATATGAACTCAGACTACTTGCTCAGATCTAAGTTTGAGATATCCTTTCCCTATACAGATCCTGCACTTCTGTTAAATCCAACACATTTCAGGAATCCGGACTATGTCCTCAAAATTATCAGATTGCAGGGTTGAGTCATTCCACGCAAAGACACAAATTTGATTAAAACTAAGCATAGACCAAGATGATAACTCTCTTCCTTAACCCAACCTACAAAGAATTCAGAGTTCCCAATCCAGTCATCAATAAACATCATCAGAGCAATCACTGCAATAATGAACTGAGATCTATATCGTAGAATACTAGTGGGATTTTGACTTGAATGAACTAAGCACCTATCCTTGGTTTTGGAAGAAGAATTGGTTTAGTCCCAAGCAGCCATAAATTCTCTTCCTTATCGTACTTGCTATTGACCAAACTCCATTTGAAAAGATGTAATTTTGAAACCATCTACCAAGGTTACACAATCATTGGTGATAAACTGGTGATTTCAACAATGTGAAAATTACATCGTAAGTTACACAAAAAGAAGAATAAAAAACGTCACATTTGAACTTATTTGCAATAGCTCTTCCTGGCAAAACAAGAAACAAACATCTGGGAAGTTCATCACAACCACACACTAATGCTTAATCCGAAATTCCAAACATAGCAAACTTCTCTCCAAGAGGATAACAGCAAGCAGAGGAATGGAAGTATACATCTTGTTTTTAAAGGCGAACAGTAGTGGGCTTGTAGTCAATGACAAGGACTTTTTCCAACGTTGGCAAGAATGAAGAGGCATATTCAACATGAGCAGGATGAGCTATATACTCTGCAATGCCCTCTGTACTCTCAAAAGTCGATACGAAAACATGAGTGAATCCCTGATGCAAGTTCTCAATGCTCACATCAGTACCCCTGCCACATCGTTCCATTTGACAATCAAACTCATCAGTGGAATATCTACCACATCATTCCAATAAAATACATGTATATTTTGGAAGCTCAAATAGATTCATATACACTACTAAGAAAATCTTCCCTCGCTTACTCCCCGGAAACATCATTAACTCAAACCAACACATTGAGACAAAACACAGGGCAAGTTCAGAACTTTTTCTGTAAAACAAGCTGCAAATGTTATTCCAATTAGGAATTAAGCAGAAACCTAGCCAGCATAACTGAAAAAATCACAAGATTAAGGAAACGGAAACAGGCGGTAAATATCGGTAGCGAGGGGTATGCAGATGCTTACCGCTCAAAAGCCTTCATGGGTTCGATGAGATTGACGAGATTAGCATAACCTTTAATGAGGTTGTCGATTTGCTCAGGTAAAATATCGTCTTTGAACTTGGCGAGCAATATGTGTTTCACCACTGATTTTGCTTCCTCCATCTTTATGGCTAGATGAGAATTTGGGTTCCTTTTTATCGAAGGAAAAGTCTAGTTGTTGCCGGCCACTACCTTTTTATATTAAGTAGTGGCAAGCAACTCTTATTTATTTATTTGTAAATATTTGTTATTTTAATTTCAATTTTAAGTTAATTGAAACTAAGTTTTACTCTTATAATAAGAATAAGAATTCTATAAAATATAGTTATTTTATAATTTAAAATAATCATCTTTTAATTCATTAATAGAAATTCAAATTAATAATAATAATAGTTTTTAGATAATAAAAAATATTTTAAGAGTGTAATAATCAAATATTTTAAGGCAAAACCAGAAGGTGTAGGACTTGACACTCTTACCTTAAGCTGTCTCACTGCACAAACACTTGGCTTCCTCACAACAACTCAACAAGAAGTATATAATAACCTTATCGGGACGAAGTACCATTCACACAAATCTCACAAAAATGGCATCTTTAGCTCAGCAATTTACAGGGTTAAGATGCCCAACACTCTCTACTTCGATTCTCACAAAAAAGGCGACATTTTTATCTTCTTCAAAGCACAAAAGGTCCAACTTTGTAGTGGCAGCTGTGGCTATATCTAATGCACAGACTAAGGAAAGGCAGAAACTCAAGCAGCTCTTCGAGGAAGCCTATGAGCGTTGCCGTACTGCTCCTATGGAGGGGGTTTCGTTCACTGTTGAAGACTTCAACGCTGCTCTTGACAAGTATGACTTCAATTCTGAGGTTGGAACCAAGGTTAGTTGCAAGTTTGATTCTTTTTCTTTGAATTTGTTTTGGGCTGTGGAATGGAAAATGGGTTTCAATTGTAATCGTGTTTGTGTGTTGTATGGTACTTGGATTGAAGTGGCCTTCAACAAAATTCGAATGTTTCTTATTCACTTCTTTTAATAGTTCAAAGTGAGAAATGAGTATCTACATTGAATTTCTCAAGTTGAATGGGCTTGAGGGGGTTTTGTTAATAAGCTTTCTTGCGAAATTATTTAGAAAAAAACTGGAAAAGAACTGCTTCGATTGTTCTGTTGAAAAAGCATTTTGATGATTTTTAGAGATAATTGTGCTCGTACACATGTGATCAGGTAAAAGGAACAGTTTTTATGACTGATGCCAATGGAGCTTATGTTGACATTCCTGCAAAATCTTCTGCATACTTGCCTGTTCAAGAGGCATGCATTCACAGAATCAAACACGTGGAAGAAGCCGGTATAGTTCCTGGCGTGAAAGAGGAGTTTGTGATTGTTGGGGAAAATGAAATTGATGATAGTTTAATCTTGAGTTTAAGGCTGATCCAGTATGACCTTGCCTGGGAAAGATGTAGGCAGCTTCAAGCTGAGGATGTCACAGTCAAGGGTAAGGTGAGTACTTTCGACACTTTCTTTCTTCACTTGAGCTTCAGGAAGTTTTATCTCCCTTATTTATTAAATACTTACTTGATATGTTACCTAAGTTCCTTATTTTAGATAAATGCTTGAAATGGTGCAAAAGGGACTTAGTTGCATGGCTTCTCATTCTTGTAACTCCTAATTATGTACTGCAATTCATACAACTGTGCAAATTTTAATTTTTGACAAGTAATCGTCCAAGTTATTGCTTTGAAGCATACAATTTCCGTTTTATTGCTTGTAATGTTTTAAATGAAAATATATGCAGGTTGTAAGTGCAAATAAAGGAGGAGTGGTTGCTCAAGTAGAGGGCCTGCGAGGATTTGTTCCTTTCTCACAAATATCATCGGTTAGTTCTCGGCTCTGACTTTTGGTTTTTGAGTCTCGAATGAAAAAGATGGAGGGGGAGGGGATTCATTGGTGATCTTTTTGTGTCATTCAAGGTACTGTATATATGTTTGTGTATAACATCATGAAAGGACAGACTTTGGACAAAAACATTGGACGTTTTGTCAGTTTCGAGAAACAAAACTCATCTTAGAGTATATATATCTGTTCTCTTTTTGTTGCCTACCCAAGTTAACTCTTAGATAGTGATTGAATAATATACTAAAGACACAGCTTATGTTCAGAAAACAACTGGAGAAGAACTTCTCGGTAAAGAGCTTCCTCTCAAGTTTGTTGATGTTGATGAGGAACAGGCTAGGCTAGTCCTCAGTAACCGCAAGGCCATGGCAGACAGCCAGGCACAACTAGGCATTGGCTCAGTTGTGATTGGAACTGTTCAGAGCCTGAAACCATATGGTGCCTTCATCGATATTGGTGGTATCAACGGACTTCTTCATGTCAGTCAAATAAGTCATGATCGAGTCTCTGATATTGCAACCGTTCTTCAACCTGGTGATACACTCAAGGTGAGTTGAATATTGGCCGATGATGTGGTCCTCTACCTCTAGAGAGAAGCATTTTCTGCACTTTATATGTCGTACAGCATTTAACCATTTCATCGTGTAGGTCATGATACTGAGCCATGATCGTGAGAGGGGTCGAGTAAGTCTTTCAACCAAGAAGTTAGAACCAACTCCTGGTGATATGATTCGGAATCCAAAGCTTGTTTTTGAGAAGGTGATGTCCAAATAGTTTTGGTTTCTTGCACAAATCTAAGATTATGTTTTTGATGTTTAAAGTATGCTTGTGTCTGTCTTTCTTTTATGTCATCTTCTTCTTATTTTAATAGGCGGAAGAGATGGCACAGACGTTCAGACAGAGAATTGCTCAAGCTGAAGCTATGGCTCGTGCAGACATGCTGAGATTCCAGCCTGAGGTACTTTCTAAACTGAACACATCTTTGGTTTTTAACAATCAAGGAGCAGTAGGCGAGCATTTAAGAGGTCAGTCCATTGTGAGGACATGCATTCGACGGAACTTTCAATCTAATTATTATAGATTGACTAGTGATTTAAAATACTTCTCTGAGAAAATTTGAGCTAGATTGGTTCATTTTCCTCCATCGAATTGTGATTATTTGACCAACGGGACGACAAAACAAGCTGAGAGAGTTGGCAAGAGGCACTATTTCATGTTAATATTAGAGTTGATTAAAATTTCAATTACTTCCAGTTAACATGAGGTAATCCTTTGATACAGAGTGGACTAACTCTCAGCTCTGATGGGATCTTGGGGCCACTCTCATCAGACATGCCAGAAGAGGGCTTAGACTTGAGCGACATTTCTGCCGTGGAAGAATAGCAATCTGCCACAGAAGAGGAGCGATTTGAGTTCTTCATTTCTTAATAGAACTTGCAATGGCAAGCCACCCGGTTACTGTCCAGATTTGTTTGTATTCTTCTGCAGAAGCTCTGGTGAGAGTCTTGAAAACAAGAGGCTTAAACTTAACAAGAGATCCTATCTCAGTTCATATTATGGCCACGAGAGAAAAAAAAAAGAGATGGTACTTGTACAACTTGATCCCTATCTATCGTTGAAAAAGGAGAACTTGTGCCTGTAGAATATGAAGAAGCAAAATATAAATGCAACATCAACCAAAGCTCTCTTTCCTTATCCTAATGCAATAAATACCAAAGCAAAGAACATTTAGACACCTCTGAATGATTGCAAAGCAATAACATATAAGAAGCATTTGCAGACTATATCTCAAACTATCTCATTCTTTACACAATACAATTGAAGGAAGAGCATCTCACAGGCAGTATGGGTCAGTAAGACTTCATCTCCCCACCTTATTTTACAACCCTAAAGAAAAACAAACAGAAACTAGACAAGTAGCCAAGAATTGGATAGATTCTGGCAAGAAAATTTTGGTTCTAGCTCAAGAAATCTAGTGGGTTAGTTTTAAGATTGCTCTCGTGTAAAGCACATCAATCTGATTAAGATTGACAAACAAAATCTCTCAAAAACACCAATGAAGGGCCGAACATCCAAAATAGTTTTTATAAGAGTTGTCCATTGAAAAGCCAAATCAGAGTACTGATAGTACATCTTTATTTATACATGAAACTGAATTTCCTCTATCCATCCTATTTCGAAAGCCATAGCTTCCGCCTTTTAAAATGTAGAGATTCCAAGTGGCTTGCTTTACAGATAATTGCTTACACATGGAAAAGTTATTACAAAACACCATTTACAAAATGAAGCTTTTGCAAGCCTCATTGTCCATTCACCTGGAAGCCCCACATTGCACAAATAACAGCCTGCAATTGCAGGCCGTCCATCGCATATTAACCTAACGTGGCATATACAGTAGATGTCTCCACACTATCTACAAGTGAACATAATCAGCAGTGAGTGATCATATCATGCTTCTCAACTCAGCCTTCAGTTGATTAAAGTCTTACTGCAAGTTTCAATCTTTCAAACATTTCCCTTGCCCTCCAACCTTTGTTTGTTGAGATATTTAAGTGGAAACTCCACATGAAAACTAGCACGGCAAGGCCACAGTACTGAGACTTCACTTGCAATTATGAACAAATCCACAAATCAGCTCAAATCAAAGCCCGCATCAGCATTTATAGCGTATAGCAACTTTGTTTCCAGCTGCTCCTTGCTACATAAGAAACATTAAACAAGATAATTGGTAAATAAGGATTGACCACTCGTACAAAAATTTTAGCATATGCACTACAAGAAGAAATGAATTAGTTCAGGAAAACCAAAAAGAGACTTCAAGTATAGCCATCTTATCCAGGAAATAACCAGTAAAGAATGTATAGTTACACAATTGCCCCCCTCATATGTAATCTGCAAACGTAGAGTGGTGCAATGACAAAGTGCAATGGATTCCTAAAATGCACAAAATTCATTGAGTGCTACTATATTTTATCATCCAACTTTTTGTTGCACATCAATTCATTTCGCTTATAATAATTCAAGGGATATGCAGACAAACCTTCTATAAGGTGGAAGCTTCAGAAGATTCATACAAGTAGCTGATGTTGGTAAGCGGTCAAGAGCTTCCTCTGACGCACTACCAGAAGCCCTAAAAAAAATGCCAGCAAGAGATATTACAATCTTTAAGGATATAAAGATCAAAGTTTTTGTACCCTTTGCCTGCCACCTAGATAAGACCAGAGTAACTAAATAATCTTGCCAGTCAATCTTTTCAAAAATATCACCTCTGTATGCAAAACAATGGCTCAAGGTATTTGAAACCAAGTAGGGGTCCTCGTGAGCATCCCGTCACAAACCTGGAAGATTTTTGCGCTCAAATCATGTTGAACATGCATTCACAATCGAACAAAAAGCTGATAACCAATGTAAAAGTACAGTCAAGCTCTCAAAAAATAAAATTTATTAGGGAAGAGGAAACTCACTTCAAAAATTTCTTTTGATTTTCCATTGTAAACCCTTTGAGAACTTCCCAGAAGATCTCAATAACATAATGCTCCTGTTAAGACATGGTAATTACAGGTCAGACAAATGTCTCATCCCATATAAAGGGAGGCCAAACAATAGACACATTTCGCAGCAAGATCCAGAACTCTAATCATTTTCCAGAAGAACATCAAACAAAGATTGTTGCTGCTGGGAATGCTGCTGGGAATGTTGAATTGGGAGAAAATGGAATAGTAGACGTTCCAAATCAGTTTCTCACTAGAAAGGTAAAGAAAAGACTGAGAGAGAAGAAAAGATCAGAAAAAACAAAATGTAGAGAACAAATGACAATTCTGGAATTGGCAAAAAACTCATCTAAGAAATTGTAGTAATAACTAGAAAACCTGGAGGCTTGAAGCGGTAACTTGTTGGATTTTACCTACATATATTCTAAGAAGTTTGTTTCAAAATCTAGGATTTTCTTTGTCCATCTTTATTTTCTATAATATTTATGGTTTTCTCTGGTGTAAAAAAAAATTAATTACCAGAAAACAATATGAACAAAATCTAATTTCTAAAACTGGTGCATCATCTACATTTGAAGCCAACATTGCAATCTCCCACTGAAATATCATTTCAGAACAATGTCAAAAAATAAAAAGAAACTTACACTATGGTAACCGCCAGCATAATTGGTATGTGTACGAAGATCATCAATATCCAAGCTGTCAACTGAACCAGAGATCAGGAGCTGTAAACTCAAAAACATAGGTCAAATGGGTAAGTACATTATTGGAATAAACATGCTCTTCCATTTTACTTCTTCTTTTCTGGTCAAGTTTGGGGAGAGGCTCCAAGCAACCACCAAGTGAATGTTCAAAAACCGCCAATGTCATTGATCAATGGAATTCCATTGGTCACTGTAAATGAATGTGATTTCTCATCTAAAATCTAATTACTGTCCAACATGCCTTTTTATATGAGTTCAAAGAAGAAAACAACCATTTCAGTCCAACATGTCTTTTTATACGTGTTCAAAGAAGAAAATGACCACTTCATTCACAGATTGAGTTATAACTTATAATTAAAAATTGGGTGAACATACCTGAAGTTCATGCTCATTAAACATATCAATCCAATCTTTCTGTATAAGCTGTTGAAACCCCCTCAAGAAATGGGAACTTTGTTGACGTATCTGTAAGTGAGAGTGATTCATACCACAAAACCGTTACAGTGTGACAGAACAGTAGGAACAAGGATGATTTCAGAATCAACTGTTGGAATAGTATAAAGTGAAACAAAAAATACCTGAAAATTTAATCGATGATTGGATACAAGATGGATAAATGTAATAACGTTCTCATTAGTGACTCGAATGTTTCTACCCCCAGGAAGCAACTCTTCTTCTGTTTGCTCTCCATACTCGTTATTCACAATTACAAAGTAGAGCTCCAACTCAGAAATATCACCTTGATAATGCTGTAGATGGCATAAGTATGAGCAATCATAAGATAAATAAGCAACAGGAAAAGAAAGAAACTCAAAACATAAAACCATCTCCAATAACATCCACATCAAAAAGCACCAAGTCGCCTTCTCAGATGGACTGAACAGTAAAACCACCTCCTCAAAATGTTGTTCATTCTCAGTTTTAAGTAAAACCTGAGCTTAATATTACATGTTTGAGTTGGAGTAAACAAAGCTTACACTTGAGTAAGTCAAACAGTATGAAATTAAGCACATCATAACTAGACTGCAGAATTCTATTTTACTAGAGCATTTGCTAGCATTTTATTTATGACTAATGAAACTATCAACACTGGAATATATGGTAAGAACTATGTAGCATGATGTGCATCTCCATTAACAATTCACCTTTTCACAGTAAAAGAAGGATAAGAACAGAATAAAAGCCAGGCCACAAACAACCATAAGAAAATAAATTTACCTTTAGGAAAATAAGGTGGCGATATAATTCTGGATCCAGTGAAGGCAAGTCATTCAAGTAGTTATGCCTGATCAATCAGAAGAGGTACACATCATACAGAGTCATAGGAGCAGTGAAATAATTCATAACAGCAAGGCATTTTAGCATTCAAGCCCAGCAACAGCACTCTTAATGAGTAGACAATGAAAATTGACCGATCCAGATAATAAAGAACCTTAAGGAGGACTAAATAACATTGGATCTAAAATAACTAGACGCTAAGTTTTAACCTTAAGGAGGACTAAATAATATTGGCTCTAAAATAACTAGATGCTAAGTTTTAGTTCTTTCAACGGAAACAGCAGTTTGAAAGCAAGTGTTAGAGTTAATACATACTTTAGTTTCAACTTGCTCAGGAAGAATGTTGCAAAAGGGATATCAACAAGAATACCTTCAAACATAGCCTGCAAAAGTATATTTTCAAGGAAATTAATGAAATCCAAAGTAAAATATTATTAGTTGGTCATATGTTAAGATATGCAAGCCAGAAGTAACCACAGAGGTAGACCTAAAGGGATGTCTTCCCTTTCACGCCTCGAATAAGGGCCATGAATTTTGTTAGACTATTTAACTAACCGTAACAAAGAAAAAGGATGGCACCAAACCTTGGCAAGTAGGGTTCCAAGAAAATGGAAAAACTGGAGGTGTTGTTCATGTATAAGTCCTGATCCAGGATTTGGGTAGAGTAGATGATCAGCTGTTTCCTGAATATATGCAAGCAAACACTACATAAACTGCCAGGTATATAAATAAAACAACAGCACAGAACAGATCCCAATGGCATAACCCACAGCTGAGGGCGTACAATAAGCAACAAAGGAATAAGTGTAAACTCCAAACAAAGAAATTCCTTCAAATTAGTATCCAATTATGTTGATCCATCGACAGCATTCTTGGAGAAAATTAGAGATTCTTAAACCTTGGAAAAAACTAAAGGCGGGTCCAGGTATAAGTGCCTTCACAGAGAGTTAATTAATATGCCATCAGAGAGGCTCCAACCCTTGCAAAGATCAAGTATATCATAATGAGACCTAGAAAGCTACTAATTACATCAAGACCTTACACCTAAAGTGATTAAACAAACATAACCCCTCATACCACCAATCAGACAGCCCCAGGAGTCCTGGAAGGGCTTCAACTTATTTTTCCAATGAATCCCATCCTTAACTTTCTTGATATGCATACTTCAATTCTCATCAAGCCAACGCTTCCAAATTCAGAAAGTACAGCGCTAACTTGATACCCCACTGGATAATGGTGATTTCAGTCATTTATAACCTGACTGACAATGATATTTTAAGTAACAATAGAGCAATCAGCTCAATATTCCATAACTTGACACCACTGCTAGATTTATGAGTCACTGAAAAAGTAATGTGATGGAGGACAAACACAAGAATCTAAACTTATCTTCTCTATTTACTACTCTTCTTTCTCTAATAAGTATATTCACTTTCCGCTCATTTATTTTAATACCTCTTCCTTGGCAGTCATCTGTAAAAATCAAGCTGCTAGTACATCCAACATAAATGGGGGGAAAAAAACCTTGGAACAAAGTAAGTTGAAAGGTATTAAATTTAGTACTAGAGTTATCTGCATCTTCGAGGGGAAATGAATGGATTATGCTTCAAGTGGCTCATATATGAGGGGTGACACCATCCTCAAAACCTAAATCTTGCTTCTAGTCAAAGTGGGAATTCAACACACTTAACCAAAAATATCTAAATTTCATTTTTTCTCCAATAAGATTTATTTACGCTTCTGAAGAAAAAATTCAGTTTCAATGTTATTCACGTACAAGCAGGAGACTTCCATGATACTCCTCGCTCTCTATCTGGAAATAAAGCATGCACTGATTGCCTTTTTAGAGTAATAGTCCGTGGACTTTGTATTTAAATATTCCAGCAGAGTAAAAGAATATCTTTAGGATTTGCATGTAGAAACTAATATGCTAAGGGAATTCCATTCTTGACACAAGAGCGTACACACAGACATAAATAGAAGGAGAAAGAAGCAGAGGAAAGAAAGAATAAAGCAGAAGATAGACCTTGAATAAGCCATACTGCACATCAAAGGCTGCTCGAGTAATATTTTCCATGAAATCTTTAAAGATTCCACCACCATCAATGCCAGCCTCCTCAACTCCAAACTCATTTACAAATGATACACGAATCTACATGTGACAAACAAGAGTAACTGTTTTAAGAAACAGAATTCTCTAATACAAATATAAACACAGACAAGAACATTACCAGGCCTCTAAGATCCTCTTCAGATAATGCACTCATCTGACTGTAAGCATCTTCTAGAATATGATCACGTCGTATTCTAAATCTATTTCTTGTAAAAACACCATGTGATCCATGTCTTTGCCTTACTGCTGATAGTTGTGACTGGAAAGACAAAGTTTATGTCACATTTCAACCAAGAAAATGCAAATCCAAATTTGCATTCAGCTATTGACCTCCTCTAAAGAGGAAATTCAGGAAGAGTATATAAATGGAAAAGGAAGGGTAGATATAAAAAGAAACATTCATAATAGCCACCTTAACTCTCTTGCTGACAATTTAAGAAATTACACCTAATTTAAGCATAGTCACACAAGATAAACTGCTTACATTAAATATTTTAACCCTGCTTGTGAAGGGTATCAAAAAAGGAGCTCTCTTTAATATGTCATTTGCCTTGGTCCCGTCAATTACAGCCTGTAAAAGAAAATGCAAGAAAATCAAGATTATGATGTGCCATTCCAGATCATGAAGAACTCTTGGAGATGCCATTACCTGAGAAATGAAAAAATCATCAACACCGTCGGCATGGAAGTCACTGGATGGTGTGAACTGTCTTCTATTATTCCAATCTTGTAACTACATCATGAAGTTTAACAATTTCAAGCAACAAAAAGCCAGATATATATATATCAAATGAAAATAATAACATTCCATGATTGACAAACA
This sequence comes from Erythroxylum acuminatum, assembly GCA_026284645.1. Lineage (NCBI taxonomy): Eukaryota > Viridiplantae > Streptophyta > Magnoliopsida > Malpighiales > Erythroxylaceae > Erythroxylum > Erythroxylum acuminatum. The sequence goes on along the minus strand of JANKOD010000193.1, from coordinate 40,779,033 downwards.
ATATTTATCTCATTAGACTGGAAAAGCCCAACAATTACCTGAGAGAGGAGCTCAGAGGCTACAATACCAACTCTTTTTTTAATGGATTCAACAGGGTTCCGCTTACTGGCAGAGGTGCTAGCAGCAGGTTTTACCGAATTGTTATGTGCCATAGGATTCACCCATAAGAGCTGCCATAAGGCCTACAGAAAATAGCAAATGCACAGATGTCAACTGATATTATCATTACTAAACAGGTTCTAAAATCTAGCCACTAAGAGTAATAATCTCCACCTTACACATCCTTTTTCAGACATGTTCAATTGCAAATGGTCAACAAGAACTCACCTGTCTCAGTATAATAACTAGGGAGCGGATATCATTTAGTGATAGTGGCTTCTCCTGCTCATAGAACTCCTCATTATGAACAATTGTAAGCATATGCCTGTTTGATCATCAGGAGTTAGATAGAAATATCTACTTCCAGCAGAAGAAAGAAAAACTAGGCATTTGCAGGAACATGTCCAGTTGGATAGGTTCTTCTAAAAACATCATGTTGTTCAATGTCACAACTGATTCATCATGAAATGGACTGCTATAAAACAAAGCAAATTGTAAAAGAAAAAAAAGCCATCAAATTAAGAAGAGAACACTTACTTGTAAATAGGACAGAAAACAGCGAGAGGTAAAAGCCAACCAGGAGCTTCTCTTGGTAGATATGATAACCGCTCTGATAAGAATGACCATTTTTGGTTTTCATGACAACGCTTCATAAAATTCCAAAGAACTCGAACAAGTTCAGTTCTATAAGCTAGTACAGTCATGATCCGCTCAAGGGGTAAAGTGTCAAAGGTGACATGCAAGAATGCACAAGCAGCCCCAATAGCTGCAACGTCTGTTTCATCCAGTTGACTATTTGAATCTTTCATTGGCGAAATTCCTTGAAATAGAACATTTGTCTGCTCCAAGGCAAAGTATCAAATTGTTAGTTGGTTGCCTCAACGTAGAAGTGTTATTATTTATTGAGAAAGAGTATCAACATGAATACCAGTTGCAAAAGAAAGCGTGAATCTATAGCATTCATAATCTGTTTCTCTAAACTTCTACTCAGAGCTACTCCCATTTCATCAGGCAGGGTCACCTCATCCTCACTCAGCCCAGAACCTGAAGTCCTCAATCAACTCAATTAACTCGTGTAAGAATCAAACAAATGGACCACACTAAAGAGTACATACTTTCTTTTGTTTCCTGACTTGGTGCTTTCATTGACGGAAGTGCCTCCAACAGGAAAGTTGTGACAGCTGCAATATCAATGGCCTAATTGGAGGAAATTAGTTGCAGAATGTAAAAATCTTAGATACAACTAAAGCAAGATGACTAACACAGAAAACGTTACATCAAGTTCCAAGTAACCCAAAGGTAAGGATAATACCCAAAATGATCCTTAGATGAACCCCAAGAACTAAGACATGTAATGTGCATTTATTTATTAAAAAAAGGTATTCTTGTTTATCATTTTAGTTGAGGGTTTCATTATACAATTCATTTCTCTAAACCAAAAAGAAATAATGTGTTAAACTCATTGAACCTGAAATGAAAAAGATGCCGGAATAGCATTTTGAAGTCAATGTTGAAAAGTTAATAAAAAAAGAAACAGAGACAAAAGAAAAGAAAAATATGCGTTGCTCCCCATTCGTAGAATTGAACAATAAACTTGGAGAGTTAACAAAAGCAGTTTCTTACAGTCAACAGCTTCTTTAGAATTCTCATTTCCCAAAAAATTATCTTGAACACTGCAAATCCTCAATGGACAGACTAATAAAGAAGGAAAACTAAAACAAATTAGAACAATTGTTTACCATCCCAAATGAACAGTCAGGCAGAGAAAGAGCAACTCCTGCAGTTTCTAACATATTCCCAAGGAGGCAGGCATAACCAGGATATTCAAATGATATATCATTGGGCAACACGTTAGCATGATTCTTCACGCATAATGCCATTTGATGAATATAATGTTGGCTTAGACGCGAGGTTGCAAATACCTGGATATAAATTAAAAAAAAAAGCATAACCCCATTAAGTACAACACAATTGGCAAATGAAAGAAAATTAAGGAAATATGTAACACAAGGCAGCAACAATAACAAAATTGACGAGTCCTAAACTGAAAAGATAAAATTCATCATAGCATTTGCTTTTTCCTTGTTCTTTTCTCCAATCTTCTTTCGTACATGATAAACATATTAGAAAATTATTAGAAAGGCAAATAAGCAAAATACACCTCTTTCAAATTAGGAAAAAGTTGCCACAGGAATGGAATTGTCAGCATCTGAGATGAGAAACTCCGCCGAGGATCAATACTGGAACAGATACATGGCAGCTGACCAATGTGAGAAATGATAAGGGCGACCATACGCTCTAGTGAAGATACTTTCCCTACTGAACTACAAGCCTCTACATTTTCCTGCATGTCATTTCAGAACAAAAAAGTCTTAAGTAACTCACACAGGTCTAAGAAAGTTAAAATAACAAAAAATACGTTTCAATCTGGTTGGCAGTGTTAACCTAACCATGAGAAAAGCCAATTTCTAATCAAATGATTAAAATGATCAGTTTCCTTTTCAAATCATCTTTTTCTTTTGGAATATGCTGGATTATTCGGTACCAGCATCATATCATTTAACAACAACCTAATGGAAAAAGACATCCATTTTCATATCACCAGTTCAAATGTCTTATATAAGGTTTCTTAGCACTACCAGTATGGAAGGAATTTCTGGCATCCACACACAAGAAATAAGGGGCCAGTTGGAGAGGATGGGGAAGAGAAAAGGGACAAGGTAGACTAAAATTGGCAAATGAGAGAAGATGACTTCACTTAAAACAATTATGAATTAGATTCATACTTTGCCTGCAAGAACAATTCCTCTGAGTAGAGAGTATGCATTTCTTTGCAAGAGATGATCAACAATCTTACAAGCCCATGGAAGTTTGGGGTCTATCAACAAATTTACAGTTTCCAGCAAAAAAGTTGCTGGAGCACTAGATTCCGCAGGCATCATTAAAAGTTGACCCTTCAATTGCTCTCTGCATTAAAGAGAATAGAAATGAGCAACAATTGCATGAAAAATGCACTTTTTAAAAAAATCACTGATATTGATTTGCCACATTTAATGAGAATTTGTAAATATCAGATACCCTTGAACAAATGTTATGTAGCCAAAAAAGAAAATGAGAAGGTAGAAAATAAAATTCCTAAAAAACATGCTATCTTAACAAAAAGTGTGCCAGTGTCATTTGATCCTAGAGACAGTATAAGTTGCTAAGCTTAGCCATCTTTAAGTATTTATTTCTCTTTCGTGCACTAAATCCTTGAAGCAGTTACTATAAAGTAATTCGATGTGTTTTAAAATCTCCATGATACAACTATAATAAAAGAGTAACCCAACTTTTCAAAACTACCTATTATATTTTGGTACTATGAGCACAAAGCTCTAATAATTATGCCAGAACCCCCATGCTTATGTGTGTTCCATTATGATTCAGGTCCTCACCTCTTGCCCAAAAGATCAAAACATGACCTTTACGTGCAAAAACCATAAGCTGCCTATAAACCATGTCAGGGGTTTTCCTATCAAGTCACTATGGTATCTCCTATAACAGCTACCAAAAAGCTCCTCTAACCCAAGTACATATCTCTCTATTGTCCAGAACAATAGGGATATACATGGCCTACAACCCAAAACCAACAGCTGCAGTCAATTCAGTCACTGTCCTAAATAAGACTTTAGGATTCAACTAATGGAAGATGTCTTTCATTGTACGTTAGTTATATGTATAGTACATAAGGTCAACTGCTTCTTAAATATGAACGAGCAATACAATTCCAGATTTCCAATTTAACTTTCCCAAAGGAAATGAGACACGAAGAGGTAAGCTAAATCCATTCATGCATGCAATAGAACATCTTCTGCAAATATGATAATCAATGTCCTGAATAGTATACAACTTCACCTCGAAATGGTGTAGAAAACCTGGAAGCCACACAGAGTAACATTTATAACTATTCAACTCTTCACTTTGCCACAAGATACTACAATTGGATAAGGATCACTTATACAAGTAAATCAACAGAAAATATGTCAACAATATATCTATGCCCTGTGCTAATTAGAGATAATTAATGAAGAAGACTTCGCAGAACCAACCGGTTTTGATACAAGGCCTGGATACATGTAAAGGCAAAACGTTTCACTCTGTAGTCGACAACAGCATGCTTACTTCGATAATCAACACCCCCAAATAGAATGATAACATCTCCTGGACCATAAGGATAAGTTGTTTAATCTGCCAAACAATAACTGAACAGCAAAGGGCAGCATGTACACATATGGACATGCATACCATAAAGAATGAGGAAATGAAATTTAAATTGCCGTACATAAGTGCAAAAGAAAGACGCAAACAATACAACAAACAGGTGGCAATGCAGCGACATCACAACCTCACAAGGCATACAAATACTCCAAACAAAAGGGAAAAGAGGAAAGGTCATTTTGATCACACCCACAAAACAAAACCAAGAAGATTTAGATGTAAAGTACCACTATCCTTAACAATATGCAGAAGCAGCTGACAAGTCACCGTCAAGGCCGCAAAATCATCGCAATTTTTTGCATCAAAGAAAAACAACAGCTGGCGTAGGAACTCAGAATCTGGACCAAAACAACGCCTGAAAATTGCAAAAGCGAAAAGAAAGTCGTACAAATCCCTCAGCATCAAGAGAATCGTCAAATAGACTTTGTACAAACAGTAAACGGGGTTATCACTAAACACCCACCTGTCTATATTTTGACAATGTTTTCCGTAGACAGAATAGAATTGGTCTCGAACCTCATATTGTTGAGCTTCCAAGGTCTTCCTACCTCTGAAGCATTTCTGTAAAGTACTAATAAGTTGCAACAAGTAAAATACCCAATTTTGCATTCAGATAAAGACTTCGATTTCAACTAATTACAAAAAAGTAACCTGAATAGTAATAGCAGCGGAATTCTGTTGCCTCAACGACAATCGGCGATTACGCTCTAACCTAGTTTGCTCCAACAGCTTTTGCCTATCCCTCTCCTTGGAGCTCCGACCACCCAAATCTACCCGCTTCCGAGTCGTCGGGTCGCCTGTGAAGAACATTTTTGTCTCCGAAAGGAAAAATCTGATCAAGGTCTAAGATATAGCTGGTTTCGTTTTGGAAAGGGCGAGAGAGAACTGAATTGAACAAGAAAGGAGTTACTTTACTTGACCACCATTAATGTTCCTTCGATTCGACTTGGACTTTACATTCAATTGGGCTACCCGATTTTGATGATCTGACACAACCCAACATAAACGTAGCCTATTTTTAACTTTGGCCCAATGTCCTAATAGCAAGAAGTAAGGATGGTAGTAGGCCGAACCAAGTCAAACTTGGGCCGACTTAGAATTTTGCATTCTACTTGTTTTTTTCCTCCTCCACTTTGTTTGTCCCCAAGTGACACGTTGTCTTCGAGTGCGGCAATGAACGGCACCATAGCGAACCTCTCTTTACAGGACGTCGAGGAGGAAGGCTGGCGCCAGGAAGACTTGGAAGGGATCACTAACGACTCCAACGAGAACTCATTGGTGGGTCTGTTTCTCACCAAGGCTATTATCAGTCCCGAGCCATATATGAGATTTGGGAATTTTGTGGGTAAATTTGTTGAATATGGCATAGGGTGAATACTTGGCATCATAGATTTTTATCAAGAGTTGGTAAGGAGGTCCTCTTAAAATCTGTTGCTCAGGCCATTTCTTCTTACTATATGAGTGTGTTTATGATCCCCAAATCGATTTGTGAGGAATTGCAAAAAAATCATGAACTCATTTTGGCGAGGTAAGAAAAAGGACAGGGGGACAACTCTTCACTAGATGTCCTGGGACCGAATGTGTGACAGCAAAGCCGATGGAGGCATGGGCTTTAGAGACGTTGTCTCCTGTATGCAGAGACGGAATGGAACAAAAATTTAAAGACGGAACAGAATAAAAATTGGAGACAATGAGGTGTTTGGTTATGATAGACAAAACAGAACAAATTATCTCCGTTTCGAGGACAGGAATATATTTGGTTGCAATGGACAGAACATAATAATAATAAAATTAATAATAAAATGAAAACAAAAAACGATAAAAATAAATATAAAAAAATTAAAAATAATAATAATAAGTTCAAAATTTATAATAATAGTAAAATTAATAATAAAATGAAAACAAAAAACAATAATAATAATAATAATAATAATAATAATAATAATAATAATAATAATAAGTTCAAAATCTATAATAATAATAACAACAACAACAACGGTAATAATAATATGATAATTAATTTCGTATAAAAAATAATAATAAATAATAATAATAAGTAAAAAATTTATAAT
>JANKOD010000193.1:40744842-40763637 GCA_026284645.1 Erythroxylum acuminatum | reverse complement strand
TATTGTGGTGAAACGGTCACTTAACATGGTATCAGAGCCTTTGTGACCAAGTGGTCGTGAGTTCAAATCCTACCACCGCACAAGGTAGAGTGAGCTTGTGCAAGTTTCAAGCCCAAAGGGTTTTTACTTGAGGGTCCGGGGGTGTGTTAATAAATATATAAAACCAGTTAAGTTGACCTCACATAACAACTTAAGCTGTTGTGGTGAAACGGTCACTTAACAATATACAAACATGTTTTTTAAAAATGTTTTGTTTTATTGTTCTAGAGGCTTTAAACTAGATTACAATCATTAATGTTTTTATTAATGGTGCTAATTTTATAATTATTGTTATTAACATAATCATAATTGTTATTTAAGAGCAGATCTTCGAGAAAAAGAAAATTTTAAGACATTAATATAAAAACATAATTAAATATCTTTTTTAACAAACATTAGTTTTTTTTCTTTCTATAAATCACCGTCAAAAATTTGGAAGAAATTCCTTTCTAATTACTCATAGCTTGTCTTTATTTTGAATGCATGGTAAGAAATTTGAAAATGTAAAATGCTAAGCATTAATGTTGTTTAGTTTAAATTAACATTTCATAAACATATATAGTACTTTCTTAATTATTCCATGTTATCATATTATAAAAATGAACATTTTGAATTAAGTTAATGGTATAAAACTTGTTAAAATAAAAATGTTTTAAAATTACTAAATTCAATACAATTATATATATAGACGGTCTCGTTAGAACCAATAAAACCCTAATATGATTTGATTTGGTCAAACAGCTAAATACCTCTCAATCTGCTAAAAAAATAACTGATATTCTAATTATATTATGTCTTATAAAGCCCAAAATTGAGTGTTGTATGAAATTGTAGTTAAAGTAAAAGAAAACCAATTTCCAAAAATTAATAAGGAAGAAAACCATGCATTTCCACTAACTCCATTAGAAAGGGAAAAAAGTCAACAAGTCAAAGTCCAAAGTGTCAATATCACTTTTTATTTATGGATATATTTTTTACAATTTAATATATATAATGTTTTTAAAAAATTACAAATCTAAACTATTATTACGATTTATCTACCGTAATTATGATGAATTTATTTATCGTAATTACAAATGTTCACATCTAAATTAATGCTTTAAATTTAGTACTGGAGCCATATATCTCATTCTCATATGCCAACTTTTTATTATCTATAAAAGCCCACCTTCTATAGCTTCATGTACTAATCCACCCCTCTCGCTCCCTCACTTTCTTTCTCTTCCTCTCCTTGACCCAAAAAGTCCCTCTATATCAAACGGCCTTTTCTCCTACAATCAATCAGTCTCTCCATTCAAGGCAAAAACAACTCTGATCATCATCTCATATGAGCATGGATGTTAAGGCCAGGAACGTCAAGAACAGCCCTCCTTCCTTATCATCCACCGCACAAATTAGTGACGATGATCAAGATGAGATCATGGTTGGTGATGACGACGACCTCAGGAGGGGTCCATGGACTGTTGAAGAGGACTTGAAGCTCATCAATTACATTGCCACTCATGGTGAGGGTCGTTGGAACTCTCTTGCTCGTAGTGCAGGTACGTCACTAAACAAGTAGTTTTTTTTTTTCTCACACTCTTCTTTATATTTTTCTCGGGAAAATTTTCTGCATATTTTTCCAAGAACCAAACAACAAAATTGGTCTGATATGTCCTCTTCATCTCTCCCGGCCTCACCCAACTTCTGACTCTTTCTCTGTGCACATGAACTCAATCATTCAGTATATATATTACTAGAGAAAGTTGATCAGCGAGCAAGTTTTTCCTTTAATGGATCTGTTAATTACACCTTAATTAACTTTACCAAATACTTAAAATCCATTCAATGAAACCTACACAGGTCTGAAACGAACTGGAAAAAGTTGCAGATTAAGATGGCTCAACTATCTCCGACCAGATGTTCGACGTGGGAACATAACCCTCGAAGAACAACTCGTCATTCTGGAGCTCCATTCCAGATGGGGCAACCGGTACGTGATAGATTTTTTAAGCGTTTGTATATTAGTGTTTCTGGGGAAACAAACAGCTTTCTCGTACAATATCCGTAATCTGATGTTAATATATTGCAGTTGGTCCAAGATTGCCCAGCACTTGCCGGGAAGAACAGACAACGAAATCAAAAACTATTGGAGAACCCGCGTCCAAAAGCACGCAAAACAACTCAAGTGTGACGTGAACAGTAAACAGTTCAAAGACACCATGAAATACCTATGGATGCCTAGATTGGTCGAAAGAATTCAAGCTGCAACTGCGGCCGCCGCCGCCTCCTCCGCCGCCGCCACGGCTACTAACAGTACGGTGAGCACCGTTATTAACGGTAACTTCATGACCAATCATCAACCCATCAACAACGGAGACATGGGTAGGAGCCAGAATTCGGTCCTGGCTCATCCACCCGTGAACTGTAGTTACACTCCTGAGAATTCAGGCACGTCGGACTCGTTCGGAGCTCAGGTCTCGCCGGTTTCGGACCTGACTAATGAATGCTACTTCCCGGTTAATCACAACCCTAATGCGGATAGTTACTTTCAAGCTGGTCAGATTGGTTTCTCGGACTCCATAACTAGCCCATCGAGCTACTTCAATCAAGGATTGGACTTCCAGGCTATGGAGCAGAACAATCCCTGGTTAGGCGGCGGAGATGCTTCCGACAATTTGTGGAACATTGAGGACATATGCTTCTTACAGCAGCAGTTCAACAACAGCAGCATCAACATGTGAAAGAACACATGAACAGACCAGAAAGATAGATTGTTGTCTGAATTCTGATTGGAATTTAATTGTAGAGAAGAACACTAAAGTCGAGGGGTTAATTAGTGAAGGGAAAACAATTGTACGCCTTAATTTTACATGGAAATCAAAAAAAAAAAAAAAGGGGGCAGAGATAAAAGAGAGTTTAAGGGTTGTGAATTATATATTATGGTTGTGAATTATTACAATTCCGAATTATCCAAACGCAATTAGAGAAGAGACAATCGTATTTATGATAAATTATAGTAATATTGGGTTTAAATTGCTTTTGTTCTTTTTTAATTAATTTAAAAGGAGTGAATTCTTGATTTAAAATTCTTTTAATTATATTTTTATATTGGCTTAAAACGTAGTCTCGTTTAATAATAATTCATTGCACTCACAAGCTTGTTACCTTTTCTATAATATATATATTTATAAGAAGATACGACCATAATTGGTTCCACCACCTTCGTATGACATGGCCTTCCTTCAAAACTTATCACGAGTGTTATATATTATTAGATTAATCACCATAAATTATTGATTAGAACTTAATTAACAATAGTTTTGAGGCATGTCATCTTTGGATTTCGTGTAATTATGGTATTTAATTAAGTTATCCATTAACATTAAGTATAGATAATATGTATTTAGTGATGATCAAATCAATAGGCTAATCATAGTATATAGTACAAAATCAAATTTGATCCAATTCTTGTCTTGGTTTTGATGGCACGAGAACTCGTTAACTTCGACTTAATCTATTACGATTCTGCGTAATTGATGAATTAATAATATAATTTTCAATTAATTAATATTTATAAAATTACGTATTTAATATAAATAGAATAAAACGAATTTATCACTGTCATATCATATCGATATGATTAACCGATAATTAATAAAGATTTGGACTTCATGAAATGCATTTTTGTAATAATTTTACTAATTTTCGTTTCAATAAGTCTTTGATTGATGAAAAGAGACGTGAAGTAATTACAATTCTTATCATCTATAAAGAAGAAAAATAATGATAAAAAGAAGAAACTTGGCACGTGGGAGCAAAACAACACGTGACGGAAAAAACGCAAGTGTACAGTGAGGAAGAGAAGTGGATGGCGGCGGGGAATCTTTGTAGGCCGCGTGTCTAAGAGAGAACCCATCGATGTGGTCCAACTCTCCGAGGTGTTAACATCTACCACGTGTAAAATTATTATTATTATTTGTGTTAAAAAACTAACCTTTTATTTATACATATCCCATTAGTCTCCTTAATAAAACTAAAATTAATTATCAAGGAGCTACTAAACACTTTATATCTCAATATTTTATATTTTTAATTTCTTCTTCACTTTGAAAAAAAAAAACAAAACACAAAACATCCAAAAATGACAATGTCATATGTTGTCTCGCAGGCTTTCGACTCAATTCTAAGCTCTGTTTTGAAACCTGGATCGGATTGATCGGTTCAACCGATTCAACCGGTGACCAGCCGACTATTCGATTCGGATGACCCCTAAAAATCAGTCTTCAATTGAACCAATGCAAGCCGGTAAGAACTAGTTAAATCGGAACTGGTCCAACCGGATGATCACTGGTTTAATAAATTTTTTTATTTTTTATTTGCTTTTTTTCTTTCACGTGTTTTTTAATTCTTTCAAAAGTAAAACCCACCTTTTTTCTAGAAATTTAACAGAAGTATAGAAATTTATATTACTTGGTATATTTTCTATTTTTTAATATTACTAATATTATATATAATTATTGCATAATTATAACGTCACACCAATTCGACCGGTGGTCAAACCGGTGACCAATAAGACCTCCAGTTTAACGTCCGGTTCGAATTTCAAAACCTTGATCTTAAGTGTTTATTTGCAAGTCTTACACTAAATAACTTGAATGGTCAACTCTACTTTCTCGGGGAACATGTAAACATTAAAAATATGTTTAAAGTTCTCTCTCTGAATAAGAAATTAATTATAAAAATTTTGAGATTAATACATTATTTATAAAATGAAGTAATTGACACACGAAATTTACATACTTATTAATATAAATTATAAAGATATTTTTATTTCTAATCATTCACTTGGTTTTCGTTTCTTCGAAGATGACCCGTTTCACTTTCAGTCTCTCTTGCGTGAAGCGTTTGTATATATAGAAAGAGATGATGGACAGAAGAAGTTATTGATGCATGTACGAGAATGGACAGAAAATGTTACTACTTCCACTTGAAGTAATAACATATGTTGTGCATTGTATTAATGCTTATCCTTCTCTATAAATCTTGACAACCCACTTTCTTTCACCTAGATTATATGAGCTTTTGTTTGGATGTACCTCGATGAAAATGACTCATATAGGCTTAGATTTAGATGTTGTTAATAAGTCAATTATAAGTTAGACTCAGGTTTAGACAAACTTGAGGTTCAACTATTTAAAAAAAGAGGCCTCAAATAAGTCTGAATTATCTAAACTTAATTAAAAAATATTATTTTACACTATTAATTTTGAGAAAATTATTTTAAAAAAATTGACAGAGCAAGCCATGGGCCGACTCATTGATATCCCTAAGATGAATAACTTTAAGACAACAACTAGAAGATGTTTGTCACCTCTACAACAACATGAGAATGTTATTGTGTTCGACTTCATTTGTAAACGTTAATTAATAGGTTCAACACATTAATCCAACTTATGATTATGCTAATTCCACTTTAATATGGGACTAGAACAACTAATGTGAGCTTCAATTATAAGATATAACTGAAATGGAGTTTTTTTTTGTAAGATGAAAAGCATAATTCTCAATGAAAGATGAAATTTGTACTATTTAAGATTCTTTTTATATAAGTATAAAATCGTTTTAAATTAAACGCGAATCGATTCAAACAAATGGTGTCGTTTTAACCTTAAATCCAATCAAACATAATGGTCTCATTGTTAACTTGTTTTGGAGCATAAAATAGGGGAGTAGATGAATGTGCAACAAATGTTGAAACCCTATTTCATGGTTAAGCACTAAAAGGGAGCAGATCTGCTGCTTCTGAACTGTTGTGCCTCGCTGTGTTTTTAAGATCCTAACCATTCAACTTATTGTAATAGATGATTAGAATTTATTCAGGCACAATTATTCAGGAACAACAAATCTTCTCTCGCACTAAAATGGCAATGGCCAAGTCCAAATTTAAAACTCAACGAAAGTCATTTTACAATACATATATATATATATAGACAAGTAAGCCTATTTTCCAAATTTGTAGCCCAATTGATGTGTGTGTATATGTAAGTAAGCCTATTTGAAGCCCAATTGATATTAGTTGGGTTTAATGGACCAAATGAGAGGGAGCTTCTTGTCAGCCCATTTAAGTAAACTTTAGTGTACCCTCTTCAACTTGCTAGCTTCAACGTAGTGGGTCCAAAAACGTCACGCGTTTTCGTTAATGGAATTTGACAAAATATCGAGATAACGAAAACGACGTCGGAGATACAAGAGACGCCAGTGCACTTTCACCTTTTTATCATTTTTGGTGTGCTAATAATATTAATTTTAATGAAATTAAAATAATATAAAGAAAATTAGGAAATTAGTAAATTTTTTGCACGAATTTTAAGGTAGGGGACCACTTCAAGAGTTCACCGACCACTCAAATTATTTTAAGCATTAGTAATGTCATAAACTTATTTTAATATACAAATTATTCAATTTGATTAATAAATTTTTTAATAAATTAAATCTAAATTTGATTATATCAATTTGATTATCTTCAAAATTAAGTTTAATTTTTTATGTTAAATTTGCAATAAGCCTACAGATCTATGCGAAAAGGAAAGTGAAATCACATACAAATTTAGGTGAAGTTTATCTTAAAACTAATTAACAATAAATAGAGTAGTCCACTAAATTTTTATGTTAGTGTTCTTTTTTATCATTTTTTAACGTGAGACGTTCATACGTGGGTATTCTCAACATTTTATATTTAACTAGAATAAATTAATTTTATTTATTATTTTTTTAAAAGATAGTGATATTACAACTTAGCTCATACACAACTACATAATAAGTTTGTTTATAAAATGAAAAAATCATAATAATAAAAAAAATCAGAGCACAAAATATCTTTTTTTCGTTTCTACAAAATATCGTTTGTTGAACTTTTCCAGTTGTAATATTTGACATTTCCTCAGAATAAGAAAAGACGAAGTGACGTGTTTTCGTGAAGTGTGCACGTTTTTTTTATTACCTTCATTACGGAAATCGGACAGAACAAACAACTTCTGGTCTGATCGGGTCGTGTTTTCGTGAATTGTGCACGTTTTTTAATTACCTTCGGAGTTACTTAGGACAGAACAAAACAGGTCGGGTCGGGTCGGGCCGCGTCCATTGGTTAATGCTAATGTTGAAGGACACTTTTGCCCTTTATCCACTTGAATAATGCCCATCCAATACGCCACGGTTCTACTCTCTTTTTCAGTTTACCATTATTACCCTCTCCTTGCAGTGCACAACATTGTCTACCTAACTCTTTCAATATATTTAAATAATTCTTAAATTATATATTTTAAATAAGTTATTTGATAATATAATAATTTTATTATTTAAAGGATTTTTAACTAATTTGCTATCAGTATACCTTGTCTTAATTTTTCTCAAGATTTTATGTACACATCGTGCTTTTAAGTTTAATTATTGATCTGATTCATTTTTAACTTAATCTAAATTTAAAAATAATTTTGATTCCTCCTAAAATTAATAAAATTTAAGCTATTTAAATAATATTGTTTTAATTTAATTCTATAAAATAATAATATTTTAGCTCAAAATTTTAAATTATTTAGCTAAACTCTTAGGTCACAATTTTAAATTAAATTATAATCAATGTAAGATTTTTTTATTAATTTTGATATTAAATAATTGAAAATTTTATATGTTGATTTTACATATTAATATATGCATATATAATGAATTATTTGAATCAAATCCGAATAATTATTCTTATAACTTGTTTGAAATTTTGTTAATATATTTTTTGAAAAAAATATTATTTGCTTATATAAAAATATTATGTGGAGGGTGTAATCGTAATGACGTGGAGGATAATATCAAATGAATAAGTCACATGTGGGGGCAAAATTGTCCTTTGACCAAAACAATTTCTGCATCCACGAACTTTCTCCTTTTCTAGTCTATAAAAGTACCTAACCTTCTTCATTTCCATCGATCTACGGACCATCTCTCTCTCTCTATTGCCTTCGATTCTGTTCATCAACGTCTCTCTAACTGTAAGTAACAACGGTTTTCAGGTTCTTCAAGTTTCTAGCTTCCTTATTCCTATTTTAGGTGTATTACATACTGTTTCACTATTCAACTCTGTTCTTCCATTTTTGAAGACTAACAGAGTGAATTGGCTTTGTATATATACGTAAAATCCCCAAAATCTATACTTTGCATTAAGGATTGTTCCCATTTTTCCAAGTGGGTTTTGATTCTTTTTGCGCATATAGTGTATACGCATACTAAGATTCAGGTATGAGTACTAGTAGCTGTATTGGGATGTCGACTATGAAACCCTGTTGTAGAATCTTGGTTAGTTATAAAAGCTCTGCTCTTTTTGGATTTTCTTTTCCTAAGCTGAATAATCCTGTTGTTAAACATAATTTGTCGAAATCACATCCAAGTTCCGTTCCTAGCCATAGAATATGCTGCCATGCTAGCTGTAATGGATCTCAAATCAGGGGTTATAAGTCTGTGTTCGATCCGAATTCTAGAGCTCTTCATCTTCCCAATATGAATTGGGGTAAAGCTAGGGTTTTTGTGTCGAGTTTATGTGATCGTAGAGGTGGCTTAAGGGGCGTTTTGGTAGTCCCCAAGGTTGCTTCAGATTTTAGAAATCATTCAACATCTGTAGAGCCTAATGTTAATGAAAATGGGTTCGAGAGGATTTACATTCAAGGTGGCTTGAATGTAAAGCCTTTGGTGATTGAGAACATTGAAACAGAAAATGATGTAATTAAAGAAGAAGATAAGTCTGATAGGGTAGAGATAAATGGATCTGGTGTAAATATAGATTTTTTAAAGGGTTTGAATGAGGCTACTCCTAGAGTTGAGAGAGAGGTGTCCGAGATTGAAAAGGAGGCATGGAAGTTGCTCCAAGATGCCGTTGTGACTTATTGTGGCAATCCAGTGGGGACTGTTGCAGCTAATGATCCTGCTGATAAGCAACCATTGAACTACGACCAAGTCTTCATTCGGGATTTTGTACCATCTGCACTTGCTTTTCTACTTAAAGGAGATGGGGAGATAGTGAAGAATTTTCTTCTTCACACACTGCAATTACAGGTACTTCATTTTTTAACTGCTCAACATGCCCATTCCCTCAAACATGCTTATCTTGTACCTAAGACTTCCTCATGAAGTAGAGGCCCCATTGAAGATCAATCAAAGAGTATTGGTGTAAAGACATGCTTACACATTCTCGTAAAGACATGCTTACACATTCTTGCAAAATATTATTCTTTCCAATCATTCTTGTTTTTAAAAGGATTTGATACATTATTGGTAGGCTCATTTAACTTAGTGCTTGCTATAGCAGTGTTTTAATCGCCTTCTTAGCTCTTATTAAATAGGAACCAATGCACAGAAGAAATGACCTAGAAGGTTTGTGTTTTATACCACTGGCAGCCATGAGTGAGAACTTCAATTGCTGCAAAGGATGAAACTTTCAAAAATGAATTAACTACTCCTTTTGCTGGGAATGTGACATAATAGTATTGGTCTCAATATGCATGATCACCTTTAATGCTTTTCCATGGGGGATAAAAAAGTTAGTGTGCTTTTTGATTTACAGAACTAGAAAATTTCTCTTGTTTTGCTAGAGTTGGGAGAAGACAGTGGACTGTTACAGTCCTGGGCAAGGGCTGATGCCTGCAAGTTTCAAAGTTAAATCTGTGCCTCTTGAAGGAAGTGATGGAGCCCTTGAGGAGGTTTTGGACCCTGATTTTGGCGAATCAGCCATTGGACGTGTAGCTCCTGTAGATTCAGGTAAAAGGAAATTGATTGCACTGTATATTATCATAGTAGTTCTGCTTGACCTATTATGTGTCTAGAACTGCAGGAATCTAAAGAAATTATTTGTTCTATATACAGGGCTGTGGTGGATAATTTTGTTGAGAGCTTATGGAAAGATCACAGGTGACTATGCATTGCAAGAGAGGGTTGATGTCCAGACAGGCATAAGACTCGTACTCAATTTGTGTTTGACCGATGGATTTGACATGTTTCCAACTCTACTTGTCACTGATGGGTCGTGCATGATTGATAGAAGGATGGGCATTCATGGACATCCGCTCGAAATCCAAGTAAGCTGAGCAGAATACATGCATTATTGAAACTTCCTCTCATCAATATTTTGTTGTAAAGATTAAGAGTTGAGAACTACATTTACTGATAGAAACTAGACCAAGGGTTGAGCTAGAAGTCTTTGGTTATGAAACAAATTATTTTTAGGAAACAAGTGACTAGTGAAAAATTGATGCAGGAGTTTCTTGACTTGACCTAATTTAACTGTCTCTTGTAACATCCTAGCAACATTGCCCTTCCTCAAGAGCATACTTGCATCGTTTTCATTGTCTGCTTTGCCATATTACTTCATTCATAGCTTTACTTTGCATGCGACTAAACATGCTTAGTTTTTCACACGCTTTACCTGATATCATGTTGTAGGCCTTATTTTACACTGCTTTGCGGTGCGCACGTGAGATGCTCACGGTCAATGATGGAACCAAAAGTTTGGTGGCTGCCATCAATAACCGACTCAGTGCTCTGTCATTTCATGTTAGAGAGTACTACTGGGTGGATATGAAGAAGATCAATGAGATATATCGTTACCACACTGAGGAATACTCCCAAGATGCAGTCAACAAGTTTAACATCTATCCAGATCAAATTCCTTCATGGCTTGTGGATTGGATCCCTGAGGAGGGTGGGTACCTCATTGGGAATCTTCAACCTGCTCATATGGATTTTAGATTTTTCACGCTTGGAAATCTTTGGGCCATTGTTTCCTCCTTAGGAACTCAAAAACAGAACAATGGTATTCTCAACTTGATTGAGGCTAAATGGGACGATCTTGTGGCCCGTATGCCTCTTAAAATTTGTTACCCTGCTTTGGAGTCTGAAGAATGGCGAATAATTACTGGCAGTGATCCTAAAAATACGTGAGACTCCTGTTTTGTTATATTTATATGCGTGTTCTTTTTTTTTTATCTTCCGCATTTTACCTTTTCAGCTACAATGGCATTTACTGATTCGAATTGGCAACCTTTTCTCTATGCTAATTATCTTTGAATGTTGCAGCCCATGGTCATATCACAATGGTGGATCTTGGCCTACACTTCTATGGCAGGTATACATAATATTATTCTAACTACAATTATGTTTAATGATATTCTAGAATTTATTGGTTTTGTTTCAAAGATATTCCCTGACATCAACGCTTGTTATCCAGTTTACCTTGGCATGCATCAAGATGGGTAGACCAGAACTTGCACAGAAGGCTGTCGCGTCAGCGGAGAAGAGGTTGTCTGCAGATCTGTGGCCTGAATACTATGACACACGTAGCGGGAGGTTTATCGGCAAGCAGGCACGACTTTGCCAGACATGGACAATTGCCGGTTTCTTAACATCCAAGATGCTCTTAGAGAAACCAGACAAGGCCTCATTGTTATTCTGGGAGGAGGATTATGACATCCTGGAGACTTGTGTTTGTGCTCTTAACAAAACTGGCCGGAAAAAATGTTCACGCCTTGCAGCAAAGTCGAAAGGTCACGCATAGTCTTTCGGTTTCTTCCTGCCTGCAGAGGCATGTGAATATTTAATGCTACTCTTAGATTTACGATATATTTCCACTTCAATACCTAACATATTGTAACCCTTCACTGGGCTGTACTTAAGAAACGATCTGAATTTGTTGGCTCTGTTTTCGGAGAGCCTCCATTGTTATTTCTATGGCTTCTTAATAGCAGCAGAAGCCATAGAAACAGTTAACTTGTATTAACTTTGAATCTTCAATAAAATTCCTTTCAAATACTCGCATGGCATGGCAGTATATCCTACTTTTCCCTAGTTCCTACACTTGAAATTTTATCTGAAACATTTTCTGGCAAGCTTGTTTCATCTATGAACATCATAATCACCGAACACACACTTCCGCATGCTGAAATAGAAACTTTTACATTAGTGACCGCACTAAGAAACTGCAAAAGCCTTTCCCTTTTACCAGGAACTACATTTGATGATTGCTGAACAAAATTTGCCTATTTGTATTTGGGCACCAAAAAGACACGACCTTTAACCATTTCCAAGCAGAATTTTCCTATCTGGGCACCAAAAAGACACGTCCTTTAACCATTTCCAAGTGACGCAGATTATTTCAAGCAATGATTCATTCGTCACCTCCTCGTATCCTGAAGAGGTCGAGTCGGCTATCTCCAAGCCGTAGAGAGTACGCAGCTTTCTTGTACTCAGACCAAGTGAAAGGCCTGTACAGTAAAGGCCTGATCGGTGTGAACATCTCAGGCGGTGCAGAGATCCACGCCTGAAGTGGTGGTGCAGCAAAATATGCCATTGATATTCTTGACTTGTATGAAATCGTAAGAGCTCTGTGCCTCACACTAACGAATCTCCCATTTGTCATAGCCTAGACAGAGGAAACAGAGACAGAACAGAAACACAAAAACACATAAAAAACATCAGCTTTATCTTCAAATCGGTTTCCCTAACAAGTTCGACTTCATTTTAGCAGTAGAAAAGGCACTAGTTAGTGGCAGAGTCTGCAATTCGAAAAAAGAGTGACATTTCACTGTAAAGCTCCTGCGTAATTTATGTCAACATCAGAAACTTCAAAAATCGTCCGAGATATCCTAAAAAAAGAAGTCTGGTGGATCCAGTATTCAAAACCTAAGGCACGTTTTCCTGGAAAAATTAACGTTTTAAGTACATCAAGTTGAAAACTTTCTGAAGCCGACCTGTGAATTGAAACCAGCCAGTTACTCGAAAATAGAATAGAATAGAACTGCTGATATTCAACCATTTGATGGGAACTTGCAAGAAGTGAGTCCCCACTCCACTGACAACATCAAGAACTCAATTCATAGTCTACAGGAAGGATTCCTTAGTTACCATCAGTCCATTTCACCTTTATTGGAAAAAGATTTTGCAATTGTTATTTTTTGAATGCGTGTTAACTAAGGAATCCTTCCTGTAGACTATAAATTGAGATTGTATCTTAAATCTTAGTGCAGTATTAATACAACTACATGAGAACGGTGGAACAAACCTGTAACAGGTCACCCACATTGACCCAGAAGGCGGTTGGGTCAGGAGGAACAGGGACCCACAGACCGTGATTTAAGGAAATCTGGAGACCACCCACGTCGTTGGATCTCAAGAGGGTGAGGATCTGAGGGTCAGAATGCTCTCCAAAGCCAACCTTGTAAGAAGAAGGAGATGATACTGACGTGTCTCTAGTATTCTGTAGTATGGGTACAGCTGGGTAGTGATTGAGCCGAAGGATTGAGTCAGAGTCAGCGTCCCTGATCATCCTGCTAAACACTGACGTGTCCTGGACCCGCATTCCCTCTGCCACCATATCTAAAATCTCACATGCCACCTCTCTAACTGCGTCAATGTAATTACTCACCACAGAGCTGCCACATCCATCAGGACCAGACAGGAATCATCACATCAGCTTCATTTCATCTCCAATCCAATCCATAAACAAAACTCATAATCATCACCTCTTGTTCTTGTAGGGCATAGGGTATTTTTTATTTGTATCTTTAATCTTAGTTTCTCTCGATTTGATTGGACCTTTCCCTGACTTGTCAATCTAAAATGGGTACATAGATCGAAGTGAAGTGGCAGAGAAGCGAAAAAGCCTATTTCTCTGACATGTCATCCCACCTTCTAGGAGAAGAGAATCAGAGATTACTCCACTCTCAAGACCCTTTTTTTCAGTGATTCTATCTTGTAAAATTACTAAGAAAATGGTTTAAGATTATTATTACTTCAATAATGCGAGAAACTATAAAATAAAGAATCTGAACTTCCAAAAGAAAACAGTGGTTACGTTTCTGCTACATGTGTTGTTCGACCTGTCAGCAGTCAGATTCTGCAGTATTTACCACCATTCATCCTTATACCCGATTTGCTAGTTTTCAAGGTTATCGTATTGCTTTTTCAAATTGCAAAGTGAAAGAAACAAGCAACCTATAAGCAGAAAACTTATTGATATGATACCAAAGATGGTGAGACATGCAAATATTTTTCTTCTAAAGTTGGCATACGAGTGATTAAGAGACTGTAGTAAGAGTACCTGAACTTTACTGGGTCACTAGATACGGTTTTGGATCTTTGAGAAATGGAAACAGGGTTCGTATTGAACATAAGATACTCAACCTCTCCAACGTCGCCATTAAAGCCTATGTTCTTGCAGCCATAACCAAAGGGATTGGCAGGTCCAGCTTGCAGCTTCTCGTTAGCTGGTTTAGCGAAAAAGTTGAGACCTTCTCCTTCCATTCTCGAAATAATGTCCTCAGAAACGCCATGGTTGATCACCTTGAAGAAACCAAACTCTTGGCAAGCTTTGACAATGAGTCCTGACACCTCTGATCTTGAAGCTGAAAGGTCTATTACAGGCAACTCGACGGACTGAACCTTCTCAGCTCGAACTTGAGTTGGAGATGCAACAACCATGGCTATTTCCTTATACCCAAACAGGCTATAACTATACGTGAAAAAGCTTGTCAACTTACACTATAGTTGCAGAGAAGAGGAAGGCAGAGAAAGCCGAAGGGGAAGGGAAAGAGAAGAGGAATGGTTGAAAGAGGAAGAAGGTTAGAGGAGTGTAGCTGTGGACGAAGATGACATAAATAGAGAAGAAGAGGAAGAGAGAATATCTGGAAGTGTGTAGCATTCAGAAATCGAAGGCGTGTAGGTGGTGAAGTACAACTATCAAATTCCTGTCAGGAAACATCCAAGAAGGTTGACTTCGTGAATATTGTTGACTTGGTCATTAATGATGACACGCAAAAAAAAAAAAAACCTTTCTTTTAAATTCAATTTTAAAAAAACATTAATTTAAAATAATTTATTTAAATTGAATCAAAGTATATATATTTATTTTAAAATTAAATTAATTTAAATTTAAAATAATAATTTTAGACTGAGTCAAATTTAAAATAAAATATATTCGCGAATAAGATGTTAATACATCATTATCAGTTTTCCAATGAAATGGTCTTTTCCAAAATGTCATTTTCTAACTATATATTAAAGAAAACGGTATTTATATGACCAATTCGTTGGTCAGTGGTAGCCAAGATGGTGATAGTACCATCAACATCCACAAATTAAATTTTGGTAATGTGAAATCAATATCAATTAATTGCCTTTCATTAATTATCAAATCAATAATTTTAATTTCAATATAAGCATTTTAACATTTAATAAAAACTATACATAACATTATGAATGATAATGTGTCGGCCCATGAGTCAGTCTTACTAATTTTTTAAAATTAAAAGCATAAAACAACGAATTTTTTCAATCCCAAACTTATTTGATGTTTAACTCTTCTAAGCAAAACGTCATCGTTTTGTTTTTAAAAATTAGGTCTCATATTTAGCCCATGAATCGATTCGTTAAGAATACCTGAATTTAAACTTACGGGTTATTCTATTATTATCTTTTTTTAATTTAATGAAAATATTAAAATTTAGTAAATAATTAAAAATTTGTGTGTCACAATCATTTCTTGTCTTGGAGATTGTAGCTATAATATGATATTGTGGATAAGGATAAGCCTACAAATAGTTAATACTATTGGTAGTGGAAAATACAAATGAAACAATAATTGACTACAAATTACCTATTCCTAAACAGGGAAACCAATAATGGAGACCACTTGAATTAAATTAAATTAAATCAGGGCTAATAATAAAAGTTGCCTAAAAATTAAAAATAGATATATTTTAGGTAACTATGAAGTAGTTCTTGAATGTTGACCCCTAATGAGGATAGGTTTGGCATTCCTATGCACTCTCCAATGTGCTCACCAATTTCAATGAACACTCTTTTTCAATCTCATCTTATCATTTAAAATCTCCATCAATTAGTTACAGTCTTTTTTCTTAATTTATAGTAATCACTTTCTACATTTTAGCATGGGAATTTATTGGTAATAACCTCTCTTTCAAATAGGAGTGAGGTTGCGTGTTACCATACTTCTTAAGATGTCACGTCTCGGCGTGACTCCCACTAAATATTTTCTTTTGATTCGAGGAAACTCCGTAGGCGGGACAAGCGGGCACACCTCTTCGATGGCCCAACTAGCTCACCACTTTCACAGGTGGACCAAACGGGCGCACCTCATCATTGAGGCTCCAACTAGTTCTCCACCAACAGGTAAAACCCCGGCTGCCCTAAGTTCTTACAAGAGGAGCTAGCACGGAATCGAACTTGGGACTTAACCGAAGCCAAGGCCCGCTCTCAACAATCGAGTCACACCCCTTGAGGGCCCCACTAAATATTATTTTTACCTTTAGTTACCATGTTTTAATTAACTATTTGAATTTTAAAACAAAATGTTCTCATCTATATTAAAATTTTATTTTTGTTAATGATCTAAAGAAACTAAATTGCTCACCTCTCTAATTTAAGAAACTAGCATATATTTTCATAGTTTTTTAATAAAAGAGTAAGATGTTTAAAGTTGAAAGGGTTTAACCGGTGCTAGACTTTGATAAAATTGCCTAAAATTGAATAAAATTAAACAAATTTAAAAATAGTTGAAAGAGATTGTTTTTATCTACTAAAGAATTTGAAGTTTAATTAAAATTTTGTTAAATAAAAATTAATTAATTAATTATAGTTTATAAGAACTTATTAATTTATGAAAATTAACCAATTAATTAATTAACTTATCAACGTTTTAATCAGAGCAGTTATTAAAATAAATCGAACTGAAAAATTAGGCAGTTCAAAAATTTTACAGTTGAACCAATCAAACTAATTAAAATTTTTAAATCATTATTAATTTACGGGACTCTTATTAAAATAAATAAATAAAATAAAATAAAATACAGTAAAGGTGGGGTTTTTGTTTTTTCATATTCACAAGGCTTAGACTTTTCCCACATTTAATGCCTCAAATTCCAAATACTAAGATTCGCCGTCAATTAAATGTGGAAGTCAAAATTGATGGCTTTTCGTGTCGTAAGAATTAAAAAAAAAAGGCCGACATCTTTTTGCACATAAACCATTTTATATTATTAAAAGTTAAGAAAAAAAACGTATATTCTATATTTTCCTGTCATAAAACTATATAAAAAATAAAAATAACATCCTCTGTTTTTATACCATGTAGAAAAGAGAAAATAGAAAAATAACCTTCTTATTCCTATATCTTTAACTGAATTACTATAAAAATAATCTCACGCTCTACATTATTTAGGCATTAGTCAACATATTCAGGGGTTCGATTCTTGACTTTAGATATGGAGCAATCTTAAATTTTTGGGCCAGCTGTTTCATCCTGTGAGGTGCCTATAAACCAGCGAAAGAATTAGCCATTAGATACGCCGGTGAATACCCTAGTCTAAGACCAAAAAAAAGTCAACATATTCAGTACACAAGGCTCCTCGTTTTATGTAGATCTAGAAAAGGTTATAATGCATGCAACATTTTCTTTGTATTTTTATGAAGAGGTTATCTCTGTAACTTTATAGTCACAAATGACTAGCCTTGTCAATGGACTGAGCTAAGGTAGCACTTGGCCCGGGCCGACCTACCATTTAAAAAAAACATAAAAAAATAATGTAGTTTTTAAAATAATGATTAGGTTAGTCCTTGGTCAGGTTAATTCGAGCCAAAATCGAGTTGAGTCGGGCCATATTTGACATCCTTATAAATGAACAGTTGCTTCAAGCCTATTTTAATTACAATAATTTAACTAAATATAACATTCATTTTTTTATAATTAATGGCAGTGAAAGAAACACTTTATTATATTAAAAAATAGAAATCTTTATTGTAGATGGATCCATCAGAAAAGCCCGTAAAGAAATTATAACCAAGAAAAAGGCCCAAAATTGATAAGAATCCGCCTAGTTAGAGAACGTGGAAAGCAATCTTTTTATTTGACACTCTGAAATTATTTTGCTTTTTTTTAGTACAAAACAACAGTAAGTAATTAAAAAGCTGGTAAGTGATTAAAAAGCTGGTAGTGTTAAAACTATTTAGTGTTAAATATGTTTTAAAAATCTGATCTCATTTAAACTATACTCAAATTTATTATAAACATTTTAAAATTGTTTTATTTAAAACATGTAAAATGAAGACAATTAGGGTCGAAGTCTAGACTTGTCAACGGGCTGAGCCAAGTCCTGACCACTCCTGACCCAATCCACCATATTTAAAAAAACGTTAGAAATAATGTCGTTTTTGAAATAACGATCACGTCATAGGCCGGACCGAACGGGTCGAGCCATATTTGACATCCCTATCGAAGTCAACTATGGTACTGTTTGGTTATTGGCTGATCACCTAAAAAATAACAGGTTGAATAAATTTAGCTGATTGACTTTATTGACCAGCTGTTTTTAGTGTTTGGTAATCAACTGACCGGGTTAGTTGATTGAACTCAATCAGCTGATTTTTAAAAAGCTCATAAGCAATAGCATTTTACTTCAGCTTATTGTAAATGACAGATTGTGCCCTTGGACATTTATGTTCCTTTCTGGCGTTGGCCTATATGAACACTTACTTTTTAGTTTTTACTATTCATTATTCAGCTAGTTAAAAAACACATAACAATAAAACAATAAAGAAAACTATTTAAGAACCTTTCTCTTTGAAGTTAAAACAGTATAATTTTTATCTCAATTATTTATTTATTTATTTATTTATTATTATTATTATTTATTTTATTTTTTTTGAAGTTAAAAGGATTCATTAAGG
>JANKOD010000193.1:40715768-40738293 GCA_026284645.1 Erythroxylum acuminatum | reverse complement strand
ACTTTAACATGTAATTAATAAGAGTATATCAGACATTTCATTAACTTTCTTAATAAGTGTGCATTCCTCTAAAACGACACTTATTGCTGAATAGGAGGGAGTAATAATTATCAATGCTTTCAGTCCATTCAAGTTATTACAGGTGGGGCACTACTTGGCATAATTCACAAAAAAAATAATAATTATTATTTAATTGTAATAAAATAATATTTATTATTCAAACTATTTTTGGATTTTAGAGTAATTTAAAATACACTTGATTATATTTTGTTCTCGTGTCCGTACAATGAGACAAGGGGTGGGGTTGTGTCTTAATGGTCTTTTGGTTGTCCAAGTGGCAGCTTTTGGCCCGTCGATATGGTTGCAATCAATTTGGAAATGGTCAGTCAGTTAGTGCGTGTGTGCGCGCTCGTGTGGTCTGGTCTAGGCTGGTTCGTGCTTCAGGTGCACAATCAGAGCCCCTACCAAAGTCAGCTGACCTGAAACTACGCAAATAAGTAACCATTTGCGGAGTTTCTTTTTTTTTTGAAAAACCATTCGCAGAGTTGAAACAGTTCAGACCAACATTTTCGGACTCGTTCCGATCCGATCCGATCCGATTCATTTTGTACGTCTTGCTTTTACCGTTATATCAGAAATTTAAATACAATTTCTTCACTTAAACACATTATATCATATAATTAAAAAAGGTTAAGGTAGGAAGAGGAGAGCACGTTTCAAGGAATATTAAAGAAAGCAAAAAGAGGAAGAGGAGGTGGGGAAGTGAGAATCTAGGTACTTGTAAAGAACAGTGTCCCATCAACTCAAAAACAATTATTAAAAAAAACCAAGAAAATGTCATTTTCTTATAATTTAATGCTTATTTTTTAATTCTATATATGTAAATATTTAAAAAAATATGTGGGTCTTTACATAATCATCACAGTCTTCTAAGATATGGTCAAACTCAATGCCTTGGCCTGCGTTTTATGTTTTGTTAAATATATGTATGTCCTTTAGTGACTTATTATATATATATATTGTATTAATTATATAATATTTACCATATTTTCACTTGGTTTGACTTTGACCTCAAACTCACAGGATTTGGCTCCTGATAATTAGAAAACAAGGATTGTCTCGATTCCAAAAACCGTCTTTCAACAAATTTCATCTTTTAGATCTTAACAATAATGTTACTTAATATATTATAACAACAACATTTATTAGAAATTTCTTTATCATTTAGAAAGTTCAATAATACACAATTTTATCTCTAATTATAATTAATACTTATAAGAGGTGTTTGACAAACAGCTTATTAGCTATTTTTTTAAATTTATTAACTAAAAGTTAACTTTTTAACCATCTTAATAAGCTATTGATGTATTTGGTGAATAGCTTATTAATTAGCTTATTCAACTCCAATAAGTTGATTTCTAAAAGTTCCATAAGAGGAGCTTTTTGGATGATCAGCCAGAAATTAATAGATAAAAAACCAATTTTATCCTCTTTTCATAATTTTTGAATTATGATATATATCGTATCTGTGTCATACTATAATTATGGATATTTGAAGTAAAAAATTCATATATATTATATAAAAAAATAATATGACGTAGCTGACTGTATCATTCATATTAATAAAAAATTTAATATTAGATTATTATTATCATTATCATTATTATTATTATGTTTTTTATTAAAGTTATAAACTTAATTTTTGTAAAATTAAATATTTAAATTCTTATAAGAATATTCAACGAAATACTAAGAAATATAATATTTATGCTCTTATAATTTTTTAAAATCATACCCTCATAAGTCATTTTACACATCAACAAATAATACTAAACAGCTAATTTTACCAAACATCTTTAATAAACTGCTGATGTTATCCACTGGTCAAATCAGCTATCAACTGATAGAAGCAGCTAAAACCTAATTGTTTGCTAAACATGATCATAATTATTAATGTTTTGACTAATTTTAATCATAATTAATGGGTTTTTTTTATGAAACATAAGAAACCCAAATTATGCCTTATGGAATAGAAGTTAATCAATTATCAAACTTTGTTGACTTTGGATGATATATAGAGCATAAGACTGCAAAATCTGACAAGACAAGCTTGTTAAAAGGTTTTAAATTGAATTATAATATAATTTATTGATGATACAAATATATTTATAATTATAATAAATTGTGATAATAGTTTTAAAACTATTTTGTAATTATAACTATAATTCTAAAACAAGATTTAAAACTTTGAAACCAACCAATTCTTTGATCATAATCCCCTAAATATATATATATGTGGGTAAAAAATTTGAGTTTATAATATGATCCGAATTTAGGTTTAAGATAATAAACTTGATCCAGTTTGAACTAATTCAATTAAAATATTAAAACGATGTTATTTTAATAAAATAATGTTAAAATAATTTCGTTAATTAAATTTTGAATTACTTGACAAATCAAATTGAGAAAAAGATTAAATTAGACCTAGATCTAAGTGTTAGGATTTATTCATATATATATAGGGTTGGAAAATTTTTAAAATTTTCAAAGACTACATTTAAGTTCAACTATGTAGTCAAATTTTGAATCGTTCAACAAATTGGATCGAATATTTTTTTTTCAAACTCAAACCCGAGTCAATTCATTGCTCATTTGTAATATACATGTAAAGTACTCTAATCTATTCACCGGCCGGCGAGAAGCTGCCGGCTGATTGTCGTCTCTCCGCCGTGTCTCTCATATTCAGACACAAAGTCTGATTGTCTCCATAACCTGTCAACCACCATGTCACATTCACGTACATGTAATTATATATGCTATGTTCAGTCCCACTCCTTGCCCATACTCTACGTATGCTTTTCAGTTCCACTCCAAGTTCATATATATAAATGTTAATTAGGTTTGTATTATGTTCAATAACTATATGAATATTGTAATTATTGAGATCGCGTTAATACTAATTGAGCTTGTTCTTGAGATTTATAATATTGTCATCTTCTCCACAAAAATTAGACTTGTTGTATCTTTCTCAATCATTTTGATATATATATTCTCCAATTCTGTTCCTCACAATACGAGAGTGAACTAAAAAAAGGTAAGGGCAAGTCCCATAGTTAAACTCCTTGAAGGTAATGAGAAAT
The DNA here is from genome assembly GCA_026284645.1 of Erythroxylum acuminatum. Lineage (NCBI taxonomy): Eukaryota > Viridiplantae > Streptophyta > Magnoliopsida > Malpighiales > Erythroxylaceae > Erythroxylum > Erythroxylum acuminatum. The sequence goes on along the minus strand of JANKOD010000193.1, from coordinate 40,735,153 downwards.
TTAACAATTATACGAAGCATTCTTTACATTTTACAAAGAGACTGTTTTTATAATTTGAATTCGTAATTTTCTGATCACAAAGAAATAATTTTACTTGTTGCTCCAAGGTTTTTACTAAAATGACAAATTAATTCTTTCCTAATTCAATTTAAAAATATAAAATTAGTTGAGTGTAGTTGATTTTGAAGTCAATGGATTAAATTAAAATTAATTAAAATTTGAACAGGACTTAATTTTAGAAATGCTAACTTAAATTAACCCGAAAAACTTAAGAAATTAAAAAAAAGCCAACGAGTAGTGGCCTAACTGGTATACACTCCTCACTTAAGGCTCTCCCTTACAGGAGGTATTGCGTTCGAGTAATGCCAAAAGAGGAGAAATGAGGTATTTTCCTAATTGATGATCTTCTAGCCCTCTGGGTAAACGCTCCTTGATCCGATCAATTACGGACGTCTCGTTTCCAGCGACAAGGTGAGAGTTGAAGCTACTAGAGAACCCTAGGGCTACTAGGAACTTGATGCTGAGCAGGGTAGCCAGTGATCAATCAGCTATTGATCAATCAAGTATGTGACGGCCCCTTGCGTGCCAAAATGTGCAGGCTACGTAGAAACTTGAAAGATCTTAGAGTTCCAGATTTACCTCCTCTAGGGCTCTCGGGGTGGGGTCTTAGGGCTTAGGATTAGTCCGATTAAACTAGAATACCTAATGTAAATTAAAAAATAATAATAATAAAGTAGTGTCATTTTAATTATGACTTGATTGGACCATGATTGAACTTATCATCCTTAAATCTAATTTGGCTCAACATGATCTAAACTCAACGAGTTAAACATGATTTGATCGTACTCATGTATTTAAACTTGGTTAATTTTAAATTTGAGAGTTATTTTTATCCAATCGATGATAACAATTTAATTGAGTTAAATTGGTTAACTAGTTAAACAAAACATAACAAGATTCATAGTCTAAGTATTTAAATCCAATCAAACTCAAATTCGAGATTAAAGCTCTTAAGAGCTCAAATCCTGCCTCGATCCAGACTGAATTCATTGCAAATCGAGATAAGATCCTAGAGTTATTGGAGAGAAGTAGGTAGGACGAATTGGCATTGGTGTACCAAACTTGCAACAATGGTGAATTCAGCATTTACTGCCATATCTATGGATCTACAAATGCGAGTCGAGGAATAAGTAAAACCATCGGACTTGAACATGTGACATTGGGAAAACATTATGTTGGGTTCTGTGTCTTGCGTAGATTGGGAAAATTGATGTGACCCTCCAATCACAAGACAAACAAAATAACTACGTTCAGACAAAGGAATCGGTGCCTGAAATACTAGGAGACATACACTAGTTCTTGGAGTTCCATTTAACACCGCCATAATTGATTTATAGCAAACACCCTTTTGTTCCATGCACGAGGCGACTCTGAAGATGAATCTTCATACCCAATTCAGGAATCTAATAATGTCAATGGTTTTTGGATTTAAGGAGGAGCTATTATTTGAATGTGCAAGATGTATTTTCAACTTTGGTCTGGTCTGGTGGTCCATACTAAAGCTTCCATTCTCCGTCATGATTGCTCGAGTTTTTTTTTTTTTACAGATTCAAAAATGTTTAATTTTTAAAGAATTTAAATTTAGTGTCAAACTTTGTAAAAATTTTAATTTAATGACTAATTTTTTAAAATTTACATAAATCAAGTCAGAACGTTTTTTTTAATGATACGACTAATAGATAGATACGTCGTATTAATAAAAACAATATTTTGACTTCATTTATATAAGTTTTAAAATATTAATCACTAAATTTAAGATTTGTCACTAAATCTTAAAAATTTAAAAGATAAGACACTATTTAACAAATTACCTAAATTTGAATTCTATTAAATTAAAACACCTAAATTCAAATCTTAAATTACATACAAATAAATCAAATTTAATTCACAAATTTTTCGTATTAAACATATTTAGATCGATTCAATTTGATATTCATACCTTCCTCTCCGACCAGCTAAAATCGTAGAAGTTATTAATCTCTGTTTCAAGTCTTCACGAGAACCAGAAATCCAAAACAATCTTAGAATAATTAGTAAAAGTTGTTTTTTTGTAACCATAAAGTCACATGTTTAATTCACATAAACAGTCTTTTTGTAAAAATACAAAAGAAAGACTGTATACATTATATCCCTCCTTAAACTCCCGTAAAGCCTTATACAATGGTAATCAGCAACCACAAATCAAAAAAAATATTTAACCTTTTGTAGAAATAATCAAATTATATTACTAAGCAATATAATTTAATTATTATAGATGAACAATAAGAATAACATTAAAATATATGAATTAAAAAGATACCATTTTATATAATTACTTTTATGCAAGAAGAAAAATAATTCATGCTTTCCTTTTGCTTCTTTATATAAAAAGTAAATTATTTTTGTTGTTAAAACCGATCATTTTATTAATTAATCGATTGATTTTTAAATTAAACAAAATAATATTTATTTTTTTCTATTACTTATCTTTTCTATTTTTAAAAATAATTATTATATTTTCTGTCTATTCTATTTCAGTATACCGAACAGGCCGGAAAGATTGGTATAAGCTGAACTTCCAATCCCCGTACTAATGGCCTCACAAAAAGTGAAAGCCTTCGGCTTTGTTGTTAGAAATTTAAAGTCTACTCCACAAGCTGTGGATTCGCGGATCAAGTTATTGGCATAAACATTTGGGTTATTTCGTGTAGAAGACACATTTTGTCGGTAGAACATCATACTCGTCGTGGGTTTTGAGTTTCATTCGATGTCCATGTCCTGACATTTTGGATCACTCCATGAAACTCTGAGCCTGAGATCCACCAAAACCTAAGCCCATCTTCGAAGTGAAAAATGGCAATTTCACGGGCATATTCCGTTTGTTGACGAACGCTGTGTGAGATTCTGTATCTGTTACTTTGATCACCTTCTACATAACACAGTCCAATCCTAATTATATTGTTGTAGTCAAAACCCATTTTTGCGCTTTGTCGATGGTTGCGCAGCATTGTGCAGGACACGATCTTTTTCTTGCTCAAATGGCCATTTCTTAGGGTATAACTGAAATCTTTCTAGACCCAGATCCATGAAATTAACGTTCTTGTAATATCCACGTCGAATTACCCTCTGGTAAGGATATAGCGTTTCCTTTCTGGTTTCACAATTGTGTACCTGGATTCGCTTTTTGATTCTTGAAGTGAGTTATGTCTTCTAGAGACGGAATTTTTCCTGATGAAGTTGCACTTCAAATCCTTGCAAGACTGCCTGTGAAGCCCTTATTTAGAGCCAAAGCTGTGTGCAAGCATTGGTACAGATTATCATCAGATAAGTATTTCATTAAACTCTACAACGAATTATCTGCCAAGAACCCGATGGTATTGGTTGACATTTCGGATTCATCAGATGCCAAATCTAACTTGATATGCGTTGATAAGCTAAGGGGCGTTTCTGAGTTCTCTTTAGATTTCTTGAGAGACAGAGTTAAAGTTAGGGCTTCGTGTAACGGTTTGTTGTGTTGTTCAAGTATTCCTGATAAGGGTGTTTATTATGTTTGCAATCCGATGACTAGAGAGTTTAAGTTATTGCCTAAGAGTAGAGAAAGGCCTGTGACAAGGTTTTATCCTGATGGTGATGCCGCTCTAGTTGCTTTGGCATGCAATTTGTCTATGCAGAAGTTTAATGTTGTGTTGGCTGGTTATCATCGTACTTTTGGCCATAGACCAGATGGAACATTCATATGCTTGGTATTTGATTCAGGTTTGAATGCATGGAGAAAGTTCATTTCATCTCAAAATGAACATTTTACACACATGAATAAAAATCAAGTTGTTTTTGTAAATGGATCACTTCATTGGCTAACTGGTAGTTGTTTGTGTATACTTGCATTAGATTTGGATTTAGATGTTTGGAGGAAGATTTATTTGCCAGAGCAAGTGAGTTATGGAGTTGGGAGTAGGGTTTATTTGCTTGAGTTGGATGGCTGCTTGTCTGTTATTCAGATTTCGGATGCATGGATGACAATTTGGGTGATGAGTGATTATCAGAGTGAGCAATGGCATGTGGTTGATAGGGTGAGCTTGAGATGTATCAGGGTAATGGTGCCTGGTATTTTTCCAATAAGTCAGACTGGTGAATATGTTTTCCTGGCAACCCATAGACAGGTTTTGATGTATCATCGAAGGAGTGGAGTTTGGAAGGAGATGTATTCTGTGGAGAACAGCTTTTCACTGCCATTGTGGTTTTCAGCACATTCATTTCGCAGCTCAATCTCTTCCTGTAATTAGGGCATGGCTGGGATTCAATATTCTTCTCATACAAAATTACTTGTTGCAAAGACCGACCCTTGTTTGAACCGTTATGTTGTTCATATTCATTCGGATCTTTGACATGTATTGTGAATGAATACTATGCTAGTCTTTTATTCCCTATTATGAACTAAATAAAGTTGTCCTTGTGAGATATGCGTGGAAGCTATTGCTTATTGTGAGATATGCAACTTTCTACCCTAGCGACCTCTGTGTACAAGGTTCAGATGCATTAACTATGCATCACTTCACAGTGTCACTTGCAATGGGAACAAGGCAATGCTCAGTTATGATCATTTTCGTATCTGGGTTCGTGTAAGAAATTGCACATCAATTCTTTTACAGACCATTTCCATAAGGATTATATGAGAAATCAGGTTGCGCACCAATTCCTTTACTTAATGTTTCTTGTACTCTAATTACTCAATCTTAAGTCTTGTTGTTTTCACTACCCTTTTCGATAGCCTTCAATGTCTTCAGTTCTTCGATTGTATCTTGAACACCATTTATTTCAGCCAGAACGGGTTTATTCGCAGGCTGCGTAGTTGTTTCTCTCACATTTGTTATTCTAGCAGCCACAGAACCTCTGAGGCAGTTGCTGTAGAGCTGGCGAGGACTTGAGTTTGAGCTCCCAATTTGAAGAGGTTTGATAGTGATTAACCAAATAAACAAATTGATAAAGGTTAGGCATTTTCAGCACCCTTTGTATCAGTTCTATATATTTGTGTGGATCATGACAATTTTGTCAACTGACTATCTCTTGATATTTGTTCTCTCTTATAAGTTGATTAATTTCATTTATCAACTACTTAATCTTCTTGCTAGTGGATCATGAGTAGTTAAGGACCAGTTCTTTGAGTTACCTCCACTCCAGTCAGCCATTTCTGAAGGCTCGACTTTTCACTCATGTGCAAGATTTGTACTTAAAATTCTCAGAGTATGACGGCAAGAGGTCAGAGCTCTATGTCATTTGAACTCCCATGAATGGGAGGGAGTTCACTTTTCCAGTCTCCACCATTACCTGAGGTGTGTTGAAGAGTCAACTTTCTATCAGTATTTTGGCATGAAGATACCAACTCATCAGTGCCAACTGAATCAAATGACAGTTGATGTATGAGCCTGTTCCATGATTTGTCACCTTTTCTCGATGAACCACAGAATCTGCCTACCCTTCCCGGTTTCATCACAAGTATGTCTACGCTTGGTTTTAATCACTTTTTTATCTCTATTTTCCAGAATAGAGCAGTAGCAACTCTGAGGTTTTCTGTTCGATCAGAATGTGACTAGAATTCAGAACTAGAATTCAGAAATCTTCAAAGGCTGTAATTGTGATTGTTGATTCACAATCTGCAAGCAACCAGTTAAAGCCAGGCAAACACTACCTTTCACGATATTGTTATGTGGTGAGCAGCTCAAGTCTGGAATTATCTCATTCCTCCCTATGTGACAACTCTGAGTTGAAGCGTAAAACCTTGCTGAGTGGAGACTTTAAACCAGAAAGCCAATGGTTTCTTGTTTGAGAGACCATGTTTAGAGTTCGACTCTACGAGGTATTGGTACTATGTTGTCTTTTAAATGTTTTTTCAAGTTCAATTGACGCTCCATCTTTCTTACAACCTGCGAGTTGTGCCAGGGTTGTTAAAGTTTTATGTGATGGAAAGATGAAAATGCAAGGGAATGTGGACTGTCTTATAGCAGGCATCAGATAAACATGGCAGCTAAAGGAATTGGAATTCTAATGCAATTCTGCAGAAAATCCATTAGAATTAAACAGATGGAGTTGATGTGCTAAATATCCCTGCCTATCTTATGCTAGGTCTATTTGCAAAGTTCACCAGGAGCTAGGGATGGGCATTGGGATCTGAACTCGAATTGGTTTGATCTAGTTCAAGTTAGCGGATTAAATTTAATTTTAATTGATTCAAACTAAGCCCTAATTATCTTGTTTTGCATTTCTTTTGAGTTGATTTGAACCTGTTCAGGTTAGGTATCTAAACCCAACTCAACAAAAAAGTATAGATTTCTTTTAATATGTTTTGTGTTTGAATAAGTTGAAATCAATTTTGTTTATTCAGACTCAGTTGAGTTTGGATTCAAATTCAAGTCTTCAATTTGCTTTTTTTTTTTTCGATCTTGCTCAATCTGATTTATTACCATCCGTATCTTAGCATATACAGATGAGATTAGTACAATTGGAATGAGCATATATCTAGGATTGGCAAAAGGCTTGGGTTAAGCTCGATTAACCTAGGTTTTGATCCTCAAACCTGAGTCTTGGCCCAACGGTTCCAACGGCCTTATTTTCTGTTACAAAATGACGTCAGTTTTGGACGATTCAAGCAAACTTAAACTCAAACTTGAGCTCTAATCATGTCTTAGAAGGGTCTCATTAACTCGGTTTATTATCATTATACTCAACATCACTCTTTTCATTTGTCTCTAATCTCTATATTAAAATCAAGCTTATATATATAAATCAAAACAGAGGATTGTTTTACAAGTAGTAAGCAATCTTTAATGTCTAATTCCGTTTATGAAGATGAAAATGAAAACAGTGAATTACTAAACAAAGCCATTGTCAAAGACAGAGACAAGTTCTAAGGTCAAAAACACGAGTAAAACAAGTGGTGGTGGTTGGTATGGTTAATCCAAGGGACGGGATTACCAATTTACCATAGTCACGCACCCAAAGCCAAAAAGACACAGACTTTGCTGTACACTGACACAAACAGAGAGTACAAGAGTACAGCCCATATTCGAACAGACAAGAGCTGAAGGAAGGGAACAACGACAACAACAACATCCACCAGCGAAGAGGTTAGCTTGTAAGAATCTGAGAAGTGAGGAATAGCTAAAAGGTTGTTGGGAAAGAACAATTTTGACTTAACCAGAAGAGAAAAGGCCGTAAAAATCTCCTCTTTTCTTTAATGTCTTTCCGGTCAGAGATTCTGACAAAATTTCATTTGCCCAGATAGACTCTGAGACAGCCTTTTCTTCTTTTTGCCACTTTTGTCTATTATTATTTATCTGTTCATTTTGTTTTAGTTCTTGTCAATATTTCTTTAGATTGCTCAATTATATATATATATATAGATATATATATATAACCACAGTTTAGTCAAGAAAATGGAAATATCAGTGGGCTCTAAAAATCGCATCTTTAGCGCTCTCATGTGGTGGTTTCAGGGCTTTCTTTGTTGCAACTACACCACTCTTTCTCTCTGGAAACTTGGAGCTTTAGTAGTCTAGCCTCAAGGTATGTTCGAATCGTTAGTTATTATGTTCCAAATTGGATTTCTGTTTAAGAAATGGCGGATTGGGACTCCCTCACGTTGGTTCTTGATCTTTACAGCATTCTTGGGATTAGTAAGCAATTGGGGATCGTTTTTTTTTTCTCCTTATTATTGTTCTATCCCAAATGTTTCTTCCAAATTTGGGGTTTGGATCTTCAATGGGTGGTCTCTGAGTAATTACTTCTTATCTTCTCTCATAGTTTTACCTGAAGCCACTAGTGCTCGGATAGAAGTTTGATTCAATTTCTTTGCATGGGTTTCTGTCCTGTTTTCTGGGTTTGATTTCTTTGGTTAGCCCTAACTTTTCAGTCAGTTATGTGGGTCGATTCCCATTTGACCATGATATGGTTCCTTTTCTGCCTAAGTGCATGTACTTTTGCTTCCCTTATTAACATACAACCGATGGTTGCTCCTTGCAGTCTATTTACCTATTTAAGATCCACTTGAGTATATGGCCAAAGTTATTACCTTCACATGTTTGCAGAAATATTTTCTATAGTCATTTGAATGAAACTCTTGAAAGTTAGGAGAGTGTATTGGATGTTGCAGAGTATTACTCTTAACGCTTATGTTTGTGCCTCTAGGCTACATGTTCCATCATGTTATTTTGTTTCTTCACAATTGGTCAATGCAAACAGTTTTACATATAGTTGAGTGGTTGTGTTTTGGTTGTGTGCTTCATTCATGTGAAATCCTGGAACGATTAACATATATTTCGATGTTTTACCCTCTAATTTCGTGACAAATTTGTACATGTAAATTGTTAACTTTTGGATTTGTATATGTATTGAATATGCTAGTTCTTTTTTTGATCTTTTTGCATTGGATTAATATTTTGAAGTTCTCTTTTTCCCCAATGCAGAGATTGGCTTATTGACTTGAGCATTGAAAGCCTATGATTTTCACATGGCATGAATTGGGCATATTGTGTCTTCCTTAAGATAGTTAGAATTGCTTCTACTCAACTCTCTTTTCACTAAAGTTCCAAAAATAAAGCATAACATGGCCAGAAAAGGCAGTCAACAGAAGAATGGGTTAGATCGCCATTTTCAAAACCACAAAAAGAAAAATTTGGAATCTTCTGGGATGGTTTTTCCTGGTGAACAGCTTCCAGATTGTAGCATACCAGGTAGTCCTGTAGATATTACGAGGAAAACCAGCCATGCTGCTGATGAGAACAGGATCAGACAGAATTTTGGAAAGTTTCAGAGAAAAGAGAAACAGAGGGTAGATGAAATAAATAATCCAAAGAAATGCTTTTCTATGAACACTTCAATTAATGGCAGTAGCCCTTTGACAGACTCATCCAGAATGCAGGGAGAAGTTGGAGCATTTCCTGGCAGTGAAAGGGGTGTTAAATATTCAGATTGTGGATTGGGATACTTGCTTAATCGCTTTCAATTGAAACATATGAAGGAAAATATGAAAATTTCTGGAAGTGAGTTAGTTACAAACTTGAGGCTATCAGCTTTGTCCATGTGGAAGCTGGCAATTGAGTGGCTCGAGAAGCAGAGGCCTTTGCTTGCTGCTCTCTCAACGAAGATCTGTGATGCCCATGATTGTATTAGGCAGAGTATTAAGCAAGCATATCCTGTTATTGTAAAGTGGCTCATACATTTTTGCAACATAATTTTTCTTTTATCAATGGTTTGGCTGGACTGTACCCTAAGAGGCATCAACTCCTTTCTATGCTTGGGGACAACATCCTTTTTCTCGATTATTTGGTGTAGCATTTTGTCAGTAATTGCTATGGTTGGGATGCTCAAGTGTCTTATTGCTTTGGTAAGTGTTGCATCTTTCTGTTTGCTTTTCTAATTCCAAACAAATAAATGCAAAATAACTAGATCTATATTTTCAGACATATTTCAAAACATTTTGTTCATAGATTACTGACTAGGTTATGTTGTCATGAGTATTTTTGCACTTGTAAACTTGTATTAAATGTTGATTCACTCAGGCTATAGCTGCATTCGTGGGCGTTTCCATAGGTTTCACCCTTGGCCTTTTGGTAGCTGCAATATCTGGGGCTTCTTTTCTGTGGTTTTGTGGAAGCTTCTGGACAACCTCATTTGTGATTATGATGGGAGGTAATTCCTTTCATGTCTCTTTGGATTGTTTGGCTTCTTTGTCTATGCCTTTGGTAATTTGTTTTGTCATGTCTTCTTGGCTTGTTTGGTCTCTTTGTGGCCTTATTTGTCCTAATACTTCCTTATTTTCATATTAATCAGGGTTGGCATTCATGTTGAAACGTGAACGGCTTGCACTATTTGTTGTGATGATGTACTCCATTTATTGTTCATGGACATACGTTGGATTTTGGGGCTTACTTTTGGGTTTAAATTTGTCTTTTATCTCTAGTGACATTCTGATATACTGCTTAAAAGATAAGATTAATCAACATAGAAGGTCCAATCAAAGCCCTGAACAATCTGGGGGGATGGAAGGTCAAGAAAGCTTCTTTGGTGGTGAAGCTTTTCAGGATTCATTTTCTGTAAATGGCTCTGGGTTATCAAGAGATCGTAACCCTGGAGTTCCCTCAACCAGTGGGGCTGAATTTGAGTTAACTTCTGAAGACGAAATTGTTAGGTTGTTGAACTGTCCTGATCACTATTCAGTACTGGGTTTACCTCGATACGAGAATGTGGATGTAAATTACTTGAAGAAAGAGTACAGGAAAAAGGTACCAGGCATCAATCCTTTGCTTATTTTGTTACTTAGAAAAATTTTGAGTACTTTTGCTATATAAACCACTGGGACACGTACATTAGCTGTTCGGATTTGTTTAAATAAGTTTCTATATCTCGGGCCTTAATTCTAGATTGCTATAAGATATACTCTTATGAATCCTGATTTTTTTTTTTTTGCATGCTCCTAGCAGTTGTTTCCTTTTTATTTTGGAAAGTATTTTGTGAAAAGCTGAAAATTTCTGCAAATTACCGGTATGGTTTCTTGTTTTGTTTCTAGGCAATGTTGGTTCACCCTGACAAAAACAGTGGCAATGAGAAGGCTGCAGAAGCTTTTAAAAAACTTCATAATGCATATGAGGTGAATGTATTGGTTATCAGTTTGTTGATTGATCTAAATGTTTCTGGCAACACTAATTCTAACTCTGACAACAAAGTGTTGTTTTTGTGATGTTTCTTTAGGTTTTACTTGACTCCTTCAAGCGAAAAACATATGACGATGAGCTAAGGAAGGAAGAACTGCTGAACTATTTCTGCAGGGTTATACTTTCTCTTATTCTATTCTGAGTCCGACTTTACCATTTAGTTCTACCTTTTTCTGTGATAGCATATTTTTATTAGAAGCTAACTTGCAAAGTGCAAACCGTTCCTGGCCTCTATCTTTTGTCGGTGGTTACTGCTTTCAAGTGATTAGTCTGGTCTGGTGTAAATTCTGATCTCAGTTTTGGTAAATATTTGCAATTGCCGGAGCCGTATCTTACTAAAATGCATATTGTCACTCATTTAGCACATCTCTGTTTGTAATGTGCCTTCAAGTGCTTGTTGACCTGATTATTAGATGATGTTTGTGGAATGGGTCCTACCAACTTGGGACCCTGTTTTCATTTGATTGTCAACGGTTTGTCTTTCCAGCATGTTGTCCCCCATCTTTGCAATGAAACAAAAGGAATCTTGCAGTTTTTGTTGATCGTCACATTTGCTGGCCATTGGGAAATAAAATTAGATTATGTTCCATATGCTGAAATTTTGTGAAGATAGAAAGTATATTTTAGTTCTCTTATTTTCAAAAACAACAATTCTGAAGCTTATTCTATGTTGTGGATGCTCTATTATCTCCAACTTTGGTGTATGCTAGTCTTCATCTTGCTATGTTTTGTGCAGAGTGGAGAGCATAGTTTATTTGCTTCTGGGTTTGGACATTCAAAGGCATCAAATAAGAACCCTTTTGGAGATTCTAGGAAAATAGAATGTAAAAGGTGCAATAATTTTCATGTCTGGGTACATGTGGAGAGATCAAAATCTCGAGCTAGATGGTGCCAGGTTTGTTATCTTCCGGTTTATGTATCAGTTAATCATCTGTAACATTTCCGCATTTCTGATGAGTAGTAGTATTTAGACATAGTTCTTATATTTACTTAATTCTTGGGATTTTTTTGTCAAGGATTGCAAGGATTTTCATCAGGCTAAAGATGGAGATGGATGGGTTGAGCAATCTTCTCAACCTGTCTTTTACGGATTGCTACAGAAGGTACATCGTAATTCGTGCCACTAGGTTGCACTGTTGTGGATATGGGCATCATATGTAGTATCTGGAAATGAGTATTTTCTCGACATTTTGCAGTATTATCGGTGTCTCGTTAACTTGTGAAATTATTTATGCAGGTTGTTGCTCCTTGTGCATATGTATGTGCTGATAGTAAGATCTATGATGCTACCCAGTGGTATATATGTCAGGTAGTGCTATTTACTTCCAGCAACATCCATCGGACAGTACTTTGAAGATACGAGTCTTGTCTAACAAATCTACTCACTACGAGATTCAAGTCAGAATGTTTTCTCTTTTTATGTTTCCACACACAAGCACTCAAACCTTCCCAATTCTTTATTGATCTTCGTAAGTTCTAAGGATATTAGACAAAAGAAGGATATGTTAGCAATTGGTGTTTGAGAAGAATGAATCATCTACCTGAAAGTCTAAATGATTTTGTAGGCAGTTGCACTACAAGAATTTTCCATAACATTCGATCTGAAGGTTAAAACTATGTCGAAGCTAAGATATGGCACCATGATTCTTACATTTTCGTTGCCGTTGTGTTTTGTTTTCATCTGTACATTAATTAAACTGATTCTCGATATCTTTGTGACAATCACGAGATGGTTGTAAGTTCTGGTGGTAATGCAAATGCTTGTCATGTTGCCTTTGATTTACTCCTTAGAGAGAAATCAGTTCCCCTAAAACATCTGATGAATTTGCACTTTAAAGATGATATTTGATGGATAGTTGTGCTTGTTCATATGTGCATGTTTCAGGTAAAGATTGTTTTTCTCTCTTGTTTTGGAATTAGTGTTTATTGTACACATTATTGAATTTTGGTGCAGGGAATGAGATGTCCAGCCAACACCCACAAGCCAAGTTTTCATGTGAACACTGGTGTTACCTCCAAGCACAATACTGGCAAGGGGTCAGCAAGTTCCAGCCAACGAAACGCAGGGATGCCAGAAGAATCCATGACAGAGGAAGAGTTCTTCAAGTGGTTGCAGAATGCGATGCAAGCTGGTGTCTTTGACAATTTCGCTGCCAGCACTTCCGCTGAGGCCCCATCTGCCAAGGCTGGAAATGGTCCCAAGAGCAGTGGTGGTGGAAATGGTGGAGGGAATAAGAGGAAGAAAAGGGGAAAGAAGCAATGGTAAAAGTCGGAATTCTTCATTTACTGGGAAATTCGTAGTATAAACCGAGCCTTGTAAGCAGTTTGCGACTCGAACAAAGAAAATGGTGCATACAGGCTTCGATGAGAGGCATTTTAATCGTCTTGAATAGAGATTTAAGGTCTGAGATAAAAAAACTAGTTCCTGGAATCTGTTGTCTTATATACTGGCTTGTGTTAAAAGTTCCTCAAGCCTGCATAGAGAAGAAAGAGCTTGTATAGTATATCCTGCTTTTGTAGTTCATTCTCCCTGCCAAGTAGAGGTGGAGCTTCAAACTAAGAAAACTAGATTAACCTAAACTATAGCAATGTAATATCTCAGTTCTCAAGTCTGAATTCGATTGAACTTACTCAATGTCGGTAAAACCGGGTATAGCCCAGTTTCGATCGAGGTCTTTCCCGGCCTGATTTGGCTAGATGATTCCCAATGCAAAGAGGTGTACTCTTGCCCAAATCCAGATTGAAAAGGACATCTGAACCACTGAAACTAATGCAAGAAATGCATGTTGAACCTGTATATCAATCCTATACAACTAAAATCTGATTGAATTTAAACTAAAAGTTACATTTTGATCAAATTGGTGTTCCTGAACTTGAATGCGAATTCAATTTAAAATTTAATAAAAATTAATTATCTACCCCTTGCCTGTGTATATATACATGTGGCTTGACCTTTTGACAGTCAATAGCAAAAAAAAAACGATGAAGATACTTCTCCATAGCTCTGCAACTTATCCACTTTCGACACACGCCATTGACAATGGGTTTAACGTCAGCAGAAGCTCATCCTATAATTTCCCCGGCGGGTTTCCTTCTTCTTTGTCTTTTAGCTGTCGGAAGCTATCGTTTAGATTAAGGAAACAAGTTCTTGTTTGCGCGAAGAAGAACAAGAACAAAAACGACTCTCACAACTTCGTACCCAAACAAGATGAGGCCACTGGCTTTTTCCCTGAAGCGGTGTTGCTTAAAGAGGTTAACTTTACCATTTCCCGTGTTTTGTTCTTCGTTATCTTCTCTTGCTTGTCGACCTGTTCGCGTTTCTTGGTCGAAATTTTCAGGGTTTTAGTTGGATTTTATAGTTTTTTTGTTTGAAATTTTTGTTATGCATAGGAAGTGTGTACCTGCAAAGCTTGGTCTTTTACATTTTTGTTGAAGGGATATTTAAGTTGAAGGGATTGTTAGCTAATCGTAATGATTAAAGTTTAGGATTTTCTTTGTGCGATTAACTTTAGTTTGTGTTTGGTCATTTCTGTATTAAGTTTGCAATTTGATTTTGGGTTGTTGGATTTCTTTCGAATCACAGAAGAAAGTCCAAGAAGATGGTAGCCTCCTCCCTGACTTCGCTGACGCAGAAGAACGTGAGTGATCTAACTTGCAATTGCTTCGTTTGATTGTTTGGTTATCTGTTGTAAATTTTTGTCTTGAGGCTGAAGCGTTATGATTTGTCAATTTACAGAAAAGCTCTATGAGGCTCTCAACCTTGAGATGGAGAGTCAGTTGAAAGTAGGCCAAAGTAAGTACCTTTTACTGCAACCTTTTCTCATTTCTCCATTGCGACTGGCCCGAGAGAGATCCCAAAATGAAACACACACATAGATGCACAGGCACAAAGGAATTCCTCTGAGGCATCAGTTCTTAGCTAGCTGTGATTGACTATCTGAACTGAAGTTACTATGTTGGTTTGTAACCCCGTTGGCTTCGTATTTTCAGTGCGTCATTACGAAGTGGTTTATCTAATCCATGAGAAGCACGCGGAAGAGGTTAGCAGTGTGAATGAGAAAGTTCAAGGTGATTCTTTGCCTTCGGAATATCTAATATATGGCTAGCTGATTTGAGTTCCAAAGTATTGTGCACACGTAGTGCTTCTCTTTAGATTGACATGGAATCTTCCTGTACTTTGTTGCCCCGTATGAAAACGATTTGAGTTGCCTCATGTTCATGATGTGACTTGACTGCCTCGATATTGGTTGTACACTTACCTTGCTCTGCTCTGCCTCCAGTAACTTGGGAGCTTTGGAGAGAAATTGAAACATTCAGCATGGCATCACTTGTGATTTTGTTACACAGCACCCACAGAATAAATTTCTTTTTAGGCAATGACACTTAGTTCTCATGATTCTATACTAGTTTCAACAAAGTCTGAATGTTTTTGAAGCTTCTGTCTTCGATTTCCAGGTTATTATTGTATGGCTTTGCCGAATGCGTTAGACAGTTGCTTGAAAATAAACAAAATGATCTCATCTTCGTATGTTTTTCTTGAAATCTGTCGTTGATAGTGGAGGATGGAGTCTACAGTTTCTTATACCTGATAAACAGTTTCTGCACAGATTTTTTAAGGGAGAAGAAAGGCAAGGTATGGAGATTCAGTGATTGGGGTATGCGAAGACTAGCTTACAAGATACAAAAGGCCAAAAATGCGCACTACATTTTGATGAACTTTGAGTTGGAAGCCAAATGGATCAATGAATTCAAGAATATGCTCGACAAAGACGAAAGAGTCATACGGCACCTTGTAATAAAGAGGGACAAAGCAATAACAGAAGATTGTCCACCGCCACCCGAGTACCACACTTTGCGAGCTGGTGCAGATGATTACGATGATGATGATGATTTTGACTATGATGAAGATGATGAAGTTTATGATGATTGGGATGGTGAGGAAGAGGAAGGAGTCAATGATGAACAACCGGAGGATGGTGTAATTTTCGTCGGCAGTGATGAATATGAAGATAGCAGTAAGGATAAGAATAACCGTTTTGCTGGTGTAAGAAACACTTGAAGAAAGAAAGTTATGCATATGATAAAAATAGGTAACTAGGTTGTTTCATCTTTTGCTCGTTTGGGGTTGAGAAAATACTTAGTAAAGGTTCAATTTACTGTGTTGTTGTGCATTATCCTTTAGCATGCAAGGACTTGAAGTTGAAGGTTAACATTCAATGTCCCACTCCCCACAACAACAAAAGGGAGACTCCACAGAGTTTCTTCCTTTCATCAGTTGATTGTAACTGACAGTGTACTTGGCCAATGTGTAATTTGCCTAATGCTGTAGGAGAAGTGTGTAAAGATTGAAAATTTATACCATGTCTGTAGCATTATGCAGGTTCTCCTAGTTTGAGTTCATCAGATTTGGATAAGCATATTAGCTCTCTGAGTTTCAAGGGTACTAAAAGAGTCTAATCATATATGTTAGATTGAGTTTAAGTTTGTTTTACTCCAATCAAGTTCCAATAAGTTTTAATTTATTAAAAATTCAAATATAATTAAGCCTCGGTTGTATATAATAATGTTTTACAAGCTAGACCAAAAGTTAAACTGATGAAATAAAAAATTTAAGGTTTAAAAAATTTGATGAGTATTAGACTGATATAATATCGAAGTTAAATATGATTAAAAAATTATCCTTATCTATAAAAAATTTAAAATTTAAATAAAAAATTATTAAATAAAAATTAATTCGTTTATTTTAATCTATACAAATTGACTGATAAATTGAAAAATTAATTAATTTTTAACAATAAAAATTATTAAATTAAATTAAACTAAAAAGTTAAAAATTAAACTGAAAAATTAGGTGACTGAAAATTTTTCATTTTAAAAATATTAATATATCTTTCATTCCAATCAAGTTGAACACATTGAAGCCCAAAGGTTCGGATTGAAGCCCGAATTATAGCGTGAACTCGTACTTATTTTGTGTCTGGCCCAACAACTTTAGATCGGTTTTGAGTTGGGACTCTATTGTTCTAAACTAAGTATTTATGAGATTGTTTCGTTACTTTCTCTTTGTTTTTTTAATTGAAAAGGAGAATACATTAATCGTAAGTAACTAGTCGGAGAAATGATACCCCCACAATACCCTCTAGTAGAATAGACAGGTAACCCATTGGCGGGTTCCAAAATTTGTGGATACCAAGTGCAACAGAAATGACATGGTTGGCTAACCAATTCGTAGCCTTATTAGCCTGTCAGTAGACATGCTTTACTTTTACAATCCAGTCTCTAGCTATTAAGTTTTGAATCCCCAATATCACGGAGTTAAATCGGATGGACTGGATTGCAGGTGACGATACAATGTCGGTAATTATCAATAAGTCTACTTCTAGTTCGACTCGTCATTTTTAAGTTCCCAGGCTAGCTGTGGTCCGGTGAACACCCACATAATTCTGCTGAAATCGTTAATTTCTTTTTTTATTCCTCATAATTTCTGCATGTAAACTATTCATTATTGAGCCTGACACTCATGCCCCCACTTGCCCTCAATGGCTCCAAAAAGTTTTACCCAAAAAAATTATTATTTTAAATTTTTAACTCATAAAAAAAATTATAATTTTTCTCTTATTAAAATTTTGCCTCCAGTAAAATTTTGCCCCCACTCAAAAAAATTTCTGGATCCGTCCTGCTGACACTTGTTCAGACAAGAGGACAACCTATGTCTGTCTATATAGAGTCCAGATCTTCCGTCCAATATTATGGTGTCTTATTGTGTCTAATAAATCTCAGTCATTTATTTATGTAGGGTCCGTATGAAACCTGTGTAGGTCCCGCAAAATAAATAACTGAGATTCTATGAAACAGAATAAGACAGTAAATCTGGACAGAGGATCTGGTTTCGTCTATATAAGATCTGAATCTTGTGATAGACTCCGCACCAACTTCACAAACTATGGCAATTCGCTACACATCTCCTGCTCCTTCCAGGGCCACCATTTTTGCCTCTCTACTCCTCCTTGTACTAGTTCATTTTTCATCTTCGGCCACTGACAATGGGAAGAGCACAAACACAAACAGAAACACCAAAGTTCCAAGCTCTGACCTCGATCTTCTCGAGTTTCCATTGAACTTGGAGTACTTTGAGGCTGAGTTTTTCTTGCATGGTTCCTTGGGTTATGGCTTGGATGTTGCTGCTCCAAATCTAACAGGTGGTGGTCCATCTCCTGTTGGAGCTAAGCAGGCTTCTCTTGACCCTCTTGTTAAGGATGTCATCGAACAATTCGCTTGGCAAGAAGTTGGACACTTGAGGTTTGAACTCTCACACACAATCATATGAACTGGTTTCATGCTCCATAGTTTTCTGTAATGTGAATGCTGTGTGTTTCAGGGCGATCAAGAACACAGTAAAGGGATTTCCTCGGCCATTGTTGAACTTGAGTTCAGAATCATTTGCAACTGCTATGAACATGGCGTTTGGGAAGATATTATCTCCACCTTTTGACCCTTACGCCTCTGGACTGCATTACCTAATCGCCTCTTATCTCATTCCTTACGTTGGTCTCACAGGATATGTCGGAGCAAATCCTAAACTCAACGGTGCTGTTTCCAAAAGGTTATGTAAGAAAGACATCATCATACGTCACTCTATTCTAATATATCCGGAACCAGGTTTACGTGTCTGTGTTTTCACAGCTTGTAGTTGTAGCAGGTCTCTTAGCAGTAGAATCGGGCCAAGATGCAGTGATTCGAACATTGCTGTACCAAAGAGCAATGAAGAAGGTGTACCCTTATGGAATAACAGTGGCAGAGTTCACAAATCGCGTATCTGATATGAGGAACAACCTTGGAGACGCAGGTGTGACAGATGAAGGGCTTATAGTTTCCAGAGAAAGAGGTGCAGAGAGGAAAACAGCAGGCAATATTCTTGCTGGAGACCAGGACTCAGTAGGGTACGCGAGAACAGCTAAGCAGATATTGAGGATTGTTTATGGAAGTGGCGATGAACATGTTCCTGGTGGCTTCTATCCAAAGGGAGCTAATGGTCGTATAGCTGCATCTTACTATGTGCCCAAGTGACCGTTATTAGTTGCTTTCCTCTTCCAAGTTTGATTTGTAGCAGAAATAATGCATGCTAGTTAGCTAGTGATGAGTTGTTTCTTGTTTCGATGAGCATAATGTAGTTGTTTCTTGTTTCATTAAGAATCTGCAACTAGCTGCATTTCTGAATTTCTGCAAGCTCCTAGAAACATCAATTTAATAACAATGAATTTGATTCGAGTTACATAAGGTAGGACTAAGAAGTACAATATGTTATCGTGAAAGTTCAAAGGTATAATACTCCTATCCCATTAGCTTCAAGTTGCAGAAAAAAGAAGAAGAACACGAATAGTTCTTA
This sequence comes from Erythroxylum acuminatum, assembly GCA_026284645.1. Lineage (NCBI taxonomy): Eukaryota > Viridiplantae > Streptophyta > Magnoliopsida > Malpighiales > Erythroxylaceae > Erythroxylum > Erythroxylum acuminatum. Next base: position 40,716,022 of record JANKOD010000193.1, on the reverse strand, counting down.
AATCCCAGAACATGGAAGTGTAGGGTTTTGAGAGAGCCTGGGGATAAATTGGATAGGATTTAAATGAGCCCATACATAATGTTAGGAACCTCTAGCTAAATAAGCTAAAGACTAGTATATTATTGATAGTAAACCAGTGATTACACTGCTATTAGAAGAGGATCCAAGGATCACTCCCTAACCAGAGCAATGGCTGCTCCTCAGGGAAAGAATATCTTCTTTCTCTGTCACAATATTCTTCTCACTTTCTGAAT
>JANKOD010000193.1:40700157-40715668 GCA_026284645.1 Erythroxylum acuminatum | reverse complement strand
ATCATCATTGCCCACATCATTATCATTGCCCACAGCCCCCTCTCTTTTTCGTCTTGCCATATCCTAGGTTTGTTGACGGTACTAATCCTAACACATAACTAAGATATCATATTTCAACCCAAGCATTGAGTTATGAGCCCTATTTTTGTATATAATTCACTTTATCAGTATCTCTGTCCAATGTAGAATAACTCCACAGTGAATTTCACATACCTCTCCCTCACAAGTGGATTTATCCATATTTGAGTTATTGTGAACCAAATTCATGAATTTCTATTAATTAGACTTCGCCAACCTAACTCTGATACTAATGTAGGTTTTTGAAGGAGTCTGGGAAGAAATTGGACAGGATCCAAATGAGTCCATATATAACTAGGATATCATATCTCAACCTAAAACTTTAAGCTATGAACCTATTTTTATATACAATTCACTTTGACTATATGTCTCTTTTCGATGTAGATAACTCCACTTGTAAATTTCCAATAAGAAATTCATGTACTAGCATCATTAATTCCCAAATCTGTCAACATTACACGTTTCTTACAGCTACTTGCTTGGAGACACTGGTTGCCACTCCAATAATACACAATTAACAAAAATTACGTGCAAATGATAAGGTGGAACATGTTGGATTTGCATACGACAGTTGTCGGAAGAAACTGAGAATGGTCAGTTTGAAATTTTGCAGGACTAGCATTTCATATCTCCTAGTTCTTAGCAAAGGCTAAACCATGCAATTCTTCTGCTTCAGTCAGCTACATTTTCTGTCCTGAGCAAAGCTACTCTTGGAAGCTAGTAAGCAATTTGGATGGCGAGAAGTAGACACTTGATAGGTTCCATCATGACAAAGAAGCTCGGGAAACGAGTCTGTCTGAAGATCTTATCACTATGATCATCTCAAATGTTTTTGTCTTGATGACTCTTTACTTCCATTGTAACAGTTGAATTAAGCTCTAAATGCCATAATGCTATCCCACCTGAGTTCAGTACAACTTCTTCATTGCTTGATATTATAGCATCAACCCTACTTCATTCTTGAAGAGTAGCAAAGAATTATAGGAGTCAGATTCTAAATAAACAAATTCAAACTTGAAAAAAGAAATCTTTTCTGGTTCTCGAAGAATGAGGGATAAAAGGATTCATGGAGAAAGGTTTCTTTGTTTCAGAAGAGTCCATAAACAGCATCTCAGAGAGGATAGATACGGGGTGCGCAGGACAACATTATTGGCCCTGTAATCCCTGGGGACCATTTTTTTGTTGCAGCAGAAAGAAAACCTTAGCAGAAACTGCAAAATGTTCCAGAGAAGAATTTCTGCTCTGATGGTCATCCACGGCTGAAATCTTATCTTCTTCACAAATGCCTAGAAGTTCATGAAAATAATGCTGATTCTCGAACGGCGCTCTGTCGTCCTTTTATCCAGGCGTTCAGTCCTCCATTTTTTGCTTATCCTGTGTGTACGGTCATGCAGGTGCTACTTTGTTTTAAAACATCATGCAAAATATATTACTGCATTTGACTCCTGATGATGAATTGTTCACAGGGTGCAAGGCTTCTAATGTCATTCGCAGACACCAAACAACGTCACACATGTCACAAGGAACAAATCCAAAGAAACAGAAAACATGTCAACTAATTAAGTAAGAGGAAAGGAACTAGCAAGCATACTAGAAATTGAAAGAAAAAAACGAGACCTATACACATGATATTATATCTTCGCCTGCATGGGTGGTGTGTACAATTCGAGAAACCAGTTGCTGATTCTTCTGAAATGACCAGATTCAAGACATTCTTCTGAAATGACCAGATTCAAGACATTGAACTAAATTAGTCACGAAGGCCTATTGATAAACAGTAATAATTCTTGGAGCCTTTACGTCACCTTGGATCACCAGATCCTGAGGAATGTATAGCTGGTGAACATCTTGTCAAGCATCTGATAACGGAAATAGTTCACCCAGTTGTCCTCTGTGACTTATCTCAAAGTTCAAGCATGCACAAATTGATGGAGCACAACATGACACCCCCAATAAGGGATATTGCATGACATGTCCAATTTTTTTTATGTTACTTCCCATGAATTGTCAAATTCCTTCCATCTCATCCGTTACTGATAATATTATCCAGAATGCGAATTGGCCCCAAATGACCTAAGCTGTTAAAGAAGCCTCGAACCAACACATCCCATGTAGCTCTATTGGGGAAGATATGTACATTAAGCATTTTATCTAGGTACAAGATGGCTTCTTCTATCCCAATGCAATTACTGACACCCCATATAAGATCTGTGTACGTAACAATGTCCGGAGACCACTCGCCTCCAGCACTTAATATATCTACAAGCTGGATGGCAGCCTGAACCTTGCCCTGCCTACAGTAGGCATATATTACAGTGTTATATGTGACATTGTCAGGCTTTACACCTTTTACTAGCATCTTCCCAACAAGCTGAAAAGCCTCCCCAAACATTCTGGCATGAGATAATCCTGACAAGACAGTGTTGTAACTCACTGAATTAAGTTCAATCTTCTTCTCATCCATCTCCTTCACAAGCTTAAGAGCTTCTTTTATTTTGTTTGTTTTGGAAAAGCCATTCAGCAGTTCATTATAGGTCGTCACATTTGGAGAACACCTGTATTTACTCATTTGATCAAGCATTTTCACAGCCCAATCTACTCTTCCACAATCACATAAACCTTTAATAAATATATTGAAAGTGACTGAATTTGGCGAACAGTTCCCAGCTGCCATGTTGTCTAAAAGAGAATGAGCTTGATTGAATAAGCCAGTCCGGCAAAGAACATCCACCATACACGTATAGACAACCACATTAGGACGGCAACCGCTTGAGATCATCCTATTCCAGGTTTCGGAGGCCCCTATTAAGTTACCAGCTTTTGCAAAGCCATCTATCAGGGAACTATAAGTAGTGACATTCGGGAAGCAGCCATTTCTCTCCATATTAAAGGAGAAAGACACACCTTCCTCCATTTTGCCATGTGAGCAAAGACCATGTATTAACACGTTATATGCAATAACATTGGGCTGAGATCCGTCTCGAATCATTTGATCCCATAAATCAAGTGCTTCATACAACCTACCTTCAACGAAGTAGCCCTTTATTAAGGAAGTATAGGTCTGAACATTGGGGATACAACATCTTAAAATCATCTTCGCCAAAATAGCAAGAGCTAAGTCCACATTTCCCAAATCAGATAAAGCATTGACAAATGTTGAGTAAGTAATAACATTGGGTTCCATTCTTTCATCCTCCATCTGTCCTAACAACTCAAAGGCCTCCTTTATTCTACGTTCTCTACAAAACCCATCTATCAGAGCATTATAAATAGAAACAGTCATCTGAAATTTCTTGGCAAGCTCCCTCGCCTCATCCACGTTACCTATCTTACACATAGAAGATACAACAGTTGTATAGCTAACAACGTCAGGATCACAACTTTTATTCGACATTTCAACTAGTAACTTGCATGCCCCATCCACTCTATTATTTTTACACAATGCCTTCAAAAGAATGTTATACGTAAAAACATTAGGTTCTATACCATCTCTCTTCATGTTGCTGTACAATGAATTGATAATCTGAAACCTATTCTCACCAAGCAATGCATCAAAGAGATGATTGTAAATCTTAACAGTTGGCTTGCACCCAAATTCCCCAATCCTATAAAACATTTTCAGTGCTTGCTCAGCCAAACCCACCCGCCGAAAAGTATTTATAACAGCTACAAACAATTCCTCACTACAGCTAATCCCTTCCAGTTTCATCTGCTGTAAAAGGTATTGGACACTATCAACTTCACATTCCTGACCAAGTCTCATGATCATGGTTTGGTATGTCAATGGAGTATGAACAAAAACCATAGAATTAGCTATTGATTTAAAGTAATCTAGTGCTTGTACAATGTTGGGTTCATTCTTTAACCTCCTTAGAACATCAGATTCTTCAAAAGATCCAAGCTTTGACTCATCTAGGGTTTTGTTGTTCGAACTCAGAAGCGGGTTTGAGCTCAAAACAAAAGGGATTGCAGGTTTTTGAACTTTTAACAACAAGGAACATCCTTCTTTCAAATACATTTCAGAACAAGTAAACCTTAAGTTCAATACACAATCAAGCAGCTTATTGACACACAGCACAAGAATGATCAAAACCTAAACAACCTATCAAGTTCTAGGAAAAGTTTCAAACCTCAGCTTATACCAGACACAAAGGCAGCAGAAAAACCCGAGCATTCCGAGCATTGAGTGAAGACCACTTAGCGTAGGAAGAAACAGTCGTCACAGGATGTCGTTTAATGTAGGGGAGAAACTATAAATCTGAAATAAAACGAGGGGCTTAAAGTAAATATAATAATTAAGGGGACATCATGACAATTTATATAAAGATTTACATCTCTGAGGAACGAGGAGTCAAAAGTAGCAGAGTTCTACAGTCGCTAGTTACTAGGTAGCCGCAAATCAAGGTTTGTTTGTGTACCTCGATTTTTTTTTAAATGTTTTCCAATCAATTTTACTTGTTATGAATTTTCGAATCCTGATCTTACCTTTTGCGAAGCTTTTTGTTTCTAGTCGTAGTGATTACTGGTTTTTACATACTTTGTGGATCTATTAACAAAGATGGAGTCTTGACTGCTCTCTGAATCTGATTACTTAGATCGGTTTCATGTCTTCCAATTCAATTTTTTCTTCTACTTTCAATGTAAACAATAGGATTAGAGTAAGCTCAGATCATAATTTTCAGTTTTTCTTCCTTTTCGTCACATTTTGCAACTATTGATTGATTTTCGAAAAAACATTTGGTTTTCAATGAAGAAATTAGGGTTGTGATTTTGATTTTGCTTGTTTTATGCCTCCTAAGATTAGAAGGAATGGCTGGGCAGACAGAGTCGAGTGCTTATGATAAGAGAGCAAGTGAAGCCACCAATGATCTGCAAACATTCAATGCTGAAAATCTGCAGAACAACATGAAAGTTATATATTACAGGTTTGTTCAACAGTTGGGAAAGACTTAAGAGTACAGCATCTGGAATAATTTTTACGGTTTTCGAATTTAAGTATATCCCGTATAAGTTTAACTTCTCGTGCTAGTCTTTCAGAAAGAATCTTATCAGTTATCTATATATGATGAATGTGTTTCAGCATAAGATTGTAATGCGATCAAAAAGGATGCAACTTCATCAGAATCATTAAATTGTTAAAATCAAATAATTTCAAACTTGATTTTGAACAAGCATTGCCCTCAATTGATAACATTTTTTATTCGATGTGGAGTACCTGAGACTGAGGTGTTTTTTCTATGTAGCCGGACATTTCTATCCATTGTCGCCGGAGTAATAGCCGGAATTATGGGATTCACCGGCCTGTCTGGATTTATCTTATATTTCCTTATCATGGCAATCACTTCGATCGGACTTGTAGCTAAGGCGAAGTTTTCTATCCAGTCTTATTTCGACTCGTGGAATCAAGTTGTACTTGATGGCTTTTTGGGTGGACTCATGGTATGTGTTTTCTTCTTTCTGGTTACTTTTGGTTTTTCAATCTATTTGTTTGGCCTTCTTTATTGTGATGTTCTTTGGCATTTTAAGTTCCTATACCTTGAGAAACAAAGTTTCCTACTTTCTTAATTTGTCCTCCAACATGGTGGGAAGTATGGTAGAGACACTCTGAAACTGTTTGCATTGAGTAACTATTGATCATGCCTTACCATTGTAACATTAAAGATTGAGCTCACACCTCTTAAAGGGTATATGAGAGCCAATCTTAATGCGAATCGAAGGCTTTCTATAGCACTGCTGTCTCTTCGTTCCAATTTATATCAAACATTGCATTAACATGTCTCTTCATTCCAATTTATATCAAACAAAGTGTTAACACTTCTACTCTGATTTCGCAGTCGTTCGTGCTATTCTGGACGTATCCTTTCACGAATTGAGATACTTCATAGTTATCAATGTTTTGCATTCAGTCACTAGATTAATAGTCAATGATTCACTTTATGAGGTCTCAGAATAAAGTGTTACATTTTGGCTTTACCTTTTCATTTCCTTGACATAAATAGATTTGCATATGATATTGTGCACATTTTCTGATGAGGTATCTGCTACACCTGCAAATGGAAGGAAAGCTCTGGTGCTGACAATTAAAGCTACATGCCTCTACTAAGTTGTATTCGGGGAAATCTGAGTCACTCCTTTTGATGCTTTTTGGTATGATTGTAACCATCAGAACACAATTATAAAGGTTCCTGAAACTTGGTTTCAGTTTATCCCCAAAAGTTGTTTAGAGGTGGGAAAGGTTTCGTTTGTAAACATTGCGTGAAATATTCCTAGTGCTCAGACGAATTTGTTCGTGGATTTCAGCTATTAAGTTGCAGAATCTCAACTTATTGATCGATGCTACAGATGTAAGAGTACATGTAATAGAGAATTGCGTATTTGATTTCAATTTGCTACATGGGAAGAAGAAATGAAATAATGAGATAGAAGATGACCTATATCGTGGCATTATCCTTTCATCAACTCTTCACCTATACAAATGCATGACACAAAATTTAAGACCATAATCTTCATCTTCATCTTGTTCACTGACCCACCGAGAAACTTTCGGGTAAATCCTCCGTACAGGTTCAAGTCTGCAATCTAGGCAAAAACCATGACACCTTCCCATGTCTTTCACTGAACTTGCGGATGTATCACGCCTGTGAATTTGAAGTACATTAGTCAATTTACATATTTCTATAATCATCTGTGTCATGGATAACACAATGTTTATATGCCACAATGACCGATTAGTTTAGATAGCAAAACTTACCAGCAGTTGAGGGACTTTTAAGAACACAAAAGAAACCGAGTATAGAAGAACTGAAATCACTGCGGCTGTAATTATGTTGTGAGTAAGGCGCTTATCGTCTTTACTGGGTAAGAATGCTATTTTCAATGTATTTGTCAACTCGAAAAGTCTGTAAGAGACCTAAACAAGGGGAGAAAGAGTCTTTATTATTGTAGAACTATCTAACGAGATCAAATTGATCGATTGTATACTTACTGCAACATAGATAGAAGTCATTAGCATGAAGTTTAACATAGGGTAGTCTGGGATAAGTGATAGCAAGAGTTTTGGTTGCCCATCTGGAATGCCTGATCTGCAAGTGCATTGCAAATGAATTAGGAAGCAGCATGGGCAGGTCCATATGACTAACAATGTGAGTCCATATCGACATCAATTCTGAACTAGAAAAAGTTATACAGGAATTCTTCACCGTACCTTAACCATATATGTATCTGTGAAATGTATGTCTCCAGTGTTACTTTTCCAAGCCATCTAGTCCACGCAAACAACAATGCCAAATTAGGGAGGAATATATCCAAATTCACTAGACAACAGTCAATTTTTTCTGATGATACCACAGTAGATGGACAGGGGGGAGAAATCAGAAAGAATCAACCATGAAGTGACTTACGCAAAAAGAGTCAAAGTGTAGCTGCGGAAGTATTGAGTGACATTCCTCAAACATATATATACACTAATAAACAAGAAAAGAAAGAGACTAATGTTAAAATCAAAACAAGAAGGAAATAGGATAAGGAAGAAGAGTAATTATAGCATACGTAATTGGAATCCATGAGGTATAAGGATGGTATTTGTTGTAGGTAATCTTGTCCAGCTTGTAGATGTGTTCATACCACAAATATCCCACCTAGGTATCACAAGAATGGTCAGCAGAGGTAGTATAGTAACATCAGCTCGACAAGAACACTATCCCAATATATTCATAATACCACTATGGCTGTGGATGCTACAGCAGTTTTAATAGTTATCCTCTGCTTCACTTCAGTTTCTTCCAGTTTCTCCATCCACCTCTCCACCTACGGTAGCAAATGCAAATTATTTATCTAAATAGAAAAGCGTTTCTTCCAACTATACTTCATTGCGTAACAATGTGGATGGAATGTCAAGGTGATGGAACTTACTGTTGGATGATAGTAAGCATATATCATCCCAACGATCCAGATATAGCGATCAAGGCCTGAACGAAAATGCCACTCATGCAAGCGAGGAAAATCTGGTTTTGCAGGGTCAGTGTAACCTGCAAGGTTTTGAGGGAGAATGAGTACAACCATGATGGGCTTAGCAAAACAATTAATTTTTGGCATACACACCAAGAAGGAAAGTGAATGGACTCCAAATCAGTTCGAAGACTCCAGGAACCTCCCACATTAGAATTACCACCAAGAAGCAGGCAACAATTTTCACAGCGATTACCGATCCTATCTCATTGTACTTGTTCAAAATACCAAGTGCCCCATAAACCATAAGAGTGAAAAGCGTGTGCATCGGACAAATGTAGTACAGCGTATAACTGTTGTTAAGCACGACGCAGCAGAACAGCACCAAGAAATTAAGCCGCCACATCATCTGATCAACAACAAATTCTTACAACTTGAAGCTACCCAATTATTGACAACATTTGGAGAAAAAGTCTTTTTAAGTCTTCAAGGAAGAGCATACCTGTGCAAACCTTGAAAGACTGAAATCTTTGCGAATATAATAATATGAGAAATTCCCAAATCCAGTCATCCATACATATGCAGCAATAAATAACCTAATAGCATTGTAGATTTCTGTTGCAGCAAAGTAATGGTACATCAAAAACAATACCTGTAAGATGGAAGAAAAATAAGTGATACTAACAACAATAACATGCCAGTAGAAATGAACTGAACTCATAAGTGAACAAGCCCATATAGATAGAGAGTTTAAAGAAACCTATTATCTTTTAATACTTAATTTGAAACTGGTTTACGAACTTAAAAAGGACACAGGAAGTTGAGAAGTGGTGAAAATTGCACCTAGTGATGCATAAAACCAACCCAATTTTGTTTTTCTTTCCAAAACCTCCAAAATTATCTTCATGAGATACTTCCATACTAAATTTTGGAAGAGTAACAAACCTGCATCCAGCCTTTCCACTCCTCAGTTTGATGCCTATTTAAATAAAGGATTGATTTCCCTGAGAATGGTGATCGATCGTGGTGTATCTTGAAAGAGGTTACAGCCGAAACTATGATGAGAAGGAAGTAGAGAAACAAAAAGAGATCCCGGTTATAGGTCTGCACAGATAGATAATGGCATGAAGTTAGAAGCAAATCAGGAATATAAGTTCCAATAATATATTTGAAGGCATGGCAGCTCATTCTTCTCCAACACACTTGGCACGATACATTTGAGGAAAAAATAGATTTCACACAAGCTACATCGTGTTTAATAAAATAATGTAACATAAAAAATTTATCAGGTACCTTCTTTGACGAGCCCAAAATATCCGTACGGTCACAGATGTAGAAGTATGCCATAAAGAAACCAAACTCAGATCTGAGTGGAGAAAGAGAGTACAAAAGTTCAAAAAACACAAATCCATATAACTTCACAAGCAAAACTATTCTTAATCAAATATGCTCACATGGCCCGAAGCGTCAATCTGTTCTCGATTAAGAAGTGCTCATCCATCGAAATGAACCTAACCAACAATAACATTAAAAAAAAAAAAGCGTGCAAATTAAGTAACACGAGATCTCAACAACAATACCTCAAATCAATAATCACGAACCTGAAGATCGGAGAAAAGGCTGGTGAAGCGCTAGGTCGAGGAGATGCGGAGTGGAGACCTCCTCCTACAAGCAGAACAGCGCTATCATCCTCTTTAATCGTCTCATCATGCACCTCCACTAAACCGATATCAGAATGCCTACTATGACAAACACCAAAGCTTTTCTGTTGATGGGAGACATCATTAAAACATCAAGAAAAACGCGCCAATTAAACAAACAAATCAAACTCACGCTTTTTGTTGAGCGGCAGCCTTTCTCTTATACTCTAGAAATTCGGAGTAAATCCATGCAGCGATTACAGGTATGATCCCAAGAGCAAACGAAACCTGCAAAATCAAAACCGTTTCCACATCCAAAACCCAAAAACTTCGATAAAAAAAAGCGAGAAAACTCTGTACATGACAAGATCCACAAGTACCTGACCGGGAGTGATGGGGCTGGTGATCGCCATTACCGTTTGCTACAACTCACTGAAGAGAAGAGAGCATTTGAAGCGAAACGGAGTGGCGCGATAACCAGATCTGGAGGTGTACGGACGAGGCGAGCCGCTAGATTTCTGGACCGAATCTAGCGGTTTGTTTGTGCTGCATAAAAAGAAGAAAACAAGTGAAAGCGATTGAGCAGCACCAACAACAAGAACAATGCAAATATCAAACAAATTTGAATTTTGCTCATTGTCCTCTTCATCATCATCACTAAATGTAATATATTTTTGTTTATTATTTATATGAACTTGCACATAATATTTGTATTACAATTAATTTAATTAACACTTAAAAATCAAATTTTAAATTAATAAAATAACACTTTAATGTTATTATATTAATAAATTAATTCAAAATTTCAACCAACTGAGTTTTTTATCATTAATATTTTTAGTTTTGTGGATAAGTACGTCACCGACTAAAACGGAGAAGTAGAAGAGAAGAAGAGAGATGGGTGAGTAGGTGACGAGTTGTAGTTAGTGCGGTCCAGTCTAAGAATGAAAATAAGAATATGACGGTGACGAATGAATCAATGTCCACAACTTGAGTCACTCAAATGTCTGTCGGCCGAATCCAAATTACTATTCTCCGTAATTCAGATCTACACTGAATCGCCATATTTAGGCCCAAAGCTGATGAAGCCCTTGACACCGAAACCCATTCTAATTTCGAATATAAATTTTATTTTTTTAACTTAAACTCGAATGTAGCGTATAAATACATACATATATATATATGTGTGTAACTTTATTTAATTTTAACTAAATTTAATAAAACATATCTAATTAATTAATTTTAGATTAAATTAATTTTCAATTTTTTAATCAACGATGATGGCGCGAGCTCATTTCTCATGTTATGCTCGTGAACGTCAGATGTCCTTTTTAATTACCTTTTGCCACTCAAGTCTTCAAGACAAGAACGAGAAACACAAGGTGATATCATAAAACTTTGAGTGATTGATCTCGTGCCTCTCATCAATGCTTCAGATCTTATCTTATTATAGCCACCACTGTTTCCCACCTCCACCTGCACAACCACCATCAATGGCAATATTTTGATTTAGGCTCCCAAGTAATCTTTCTCCAAGTCCGAACCCGAATGATGATCACGGGCCGGCATGGATTGTTACCAGATATGGTAACTTTAGGACATGAAAAGAGATTAAATTTATAAAAGACTCATTCAACCATCATTCTATAGATTGTGACAATCCAACAATTAACCTACCAAAGAGTTTTTTGAACCCCCAACATCATAAAGAACTATGCAAATCCTACAAACCGAAATTGAACTTGTAAAAAAAAAAGAAGCCCTAATGAGCACTGAACATGATACACCCAAAGCCATTTCTATTCTGACGATGAAGATGAACAGACAGAGAGGGGTCCTAAAGAGAGTGAGAGATTGACCTAAATGTTGTTCTTTTTGTTAAACTGGTCAGTCTTTCCTCGTAACCAAAAGTTTAACTTCCCCTTATCGCTTGGATGGTCTCTGGTCATCCTCATCCTCACCACCACCGTCGTCGTCATCTGAATCGTCGTCGTCCTTACCTGACCTCTTCCTCTTTGCCGGATTCTCCGCCGGCTCGCCATCGTCCTCTACTTTCCCATCTTCCTCATCATCAATATCTTCCTCCTCACAATTCTCCTCCGGCTCAAAATCACTCCCGTCTTCCTCAGCCTCTGCCGGCCCCACGGGTCGGACCAAGAACTCCGTGCCCATATCCTCCTGTGTGTACACAGACATGAAAAAGAAAAGGGCAAAGCTTCAAAGGTTATTCACTATCGTGTAATTATTACTTTTTCACGACAAAAAGCTGACCACTTTGTAATAACACAAATTTTCGGATGAATCCATGGAGATGATTGACCGTTCTTATGCTTATCAACCAGAGATAAAACAAACTCCATAGTCAAAAGCTTGAGCTAAGAAGTAAAAACTAGAAACAATAGATTCTGACATTTAGGTGCCTAAATAACCAGACAATAGACAGTACCAGAATTTCAAAAGCTGATTACAGAATCAGGATCTGTCGTTTCAGTCAGGGCATATGAGAAATCGAAGTGGAAACCCCAAAACCCCCCCTTTTCCCCCCTTTCACTTAGAACTCGAATCCATGTACCAGCTGTCGATCTGTGGAATTTTCATTTCAAATCATCTACTCTACGAACAGATCTTCTGTTTAAAGCTCGTAAAACTACCGAAAAAGCTAAGAACACATCGAATCCGAAAACAAAACAGCAAAAAACACGAAGTCAGATTTTTAATCCGAGTATAGAACCAATTCTCGTTCCAAAAATCGACTCGAAGATTGAAGATCTGAAAACTTCAACTAAATCTAATCCAAGCTTAGAAATACCGCATCAACTTAAGTTAGCAGCAAAAGTTAGGGTTTCTGTATCATTACGAAGATGCAAGTAAAATTTCCGATTCGAAGTGATGTACCTCTTCTTCAGCGTCTTCTTCGTCGTCGTCGTCGTCTTCGTTGTCGTCGTCGTCGTCGTCGTCGTCGCCGCCGCCTTCACCTCCATCATCCTCATCCTCTTCGTCCTCCTCATCGTCGTCCGCTAACAGAACCGGCGGTCCGCCTGAGGAATGTAACACCTGCACCTCCTCATCACCGTCGTCATCCACTCCCTCATCGTCGTCGTCGTCGTCGTCGTCGTCGTCCCCGCCTTCACCTTCATCGTCCTCGTCGTCGACGTCGTCCTCGTCGTCATCCACCGAGTGAACAGCCGGACCTCCGGAAGAATGTAAAATCTGGACCTCGTCGTCCTCCTCCTCATCCTCGTCATCTACCCCCTCACCGTCGTCATCGTCGTCATCGTCCTCGTCCTCGTCTTCCTCACCGTCACCATCTTCGTCGTCCTCTTCATCCTCCACTTCAGCTTCTACGCTCTCTTCTTCAATATCCTCCACTTCATCTTCTTTTTTCAAAATCCCAATCTTTTCCTCTCGCAAAACTTCTTCTTTCTGCTCCATGATTCTCATATTCAGACAAGCTTAGCTGAGAACTAGGCAGAAACGAAACTTTCTCAGAGCTTCGAATTTTTTTCTGGAAAAAAAAATTGGAAATCAAAAATTGAGAGTCATAGACAGAAGCGATGAGCTTCCTCGTTCGTTGTACCAGTAGCTCTGCAACTGTGAATCTTGTCCGTTGAAATTAGGATTAACGCGGATTGATGAGGTGGCGGGATATCTAACGGTGGATGCGTGAGAATATGTTTTTCTAGGAGGTAGGGTTATTGCGGCGCCTCTGTGCATATTTTCTTAGTCAGGTGCTTGTCACGTGCGAACGATCGCTCTGGGTTATTTCAGGTTAGGGTTTTGACTTTTGACCTCTTGCGAATGTTCTACCTAATCTGTTCCTCACTGGGCTTCTCATATTGGGCTCTGGCCCTCAAGTACTTCCAATAAACAAATATTTATTTAATATATTCCTTTTAATAAGTTAAACCTATTGAAAAAATAGTTATTAAAAAAAATTTTGGTAGTAGTTATTAAAATTTTGAATTCTAAAAACCTTATATTTTCTCATCAGTTATAGTTTTTTTTTTTACTAAGATTCCATTTAATTTAGTTTGTTTTCTTAATAGATTAAAAAAAAGTCAACGTATCCCGTACACAGAGCTCTCCACTTTGCAAGAGTTTGAGAAAGGTAATCGATATACACAGCCTTGCTGATATGAGCACGATCATGAGACTTTGTAAGCGAAATAGAGCCAAAGATGAAATAGTAATGTCAAATAAACTAATAACAAGATTAAGAACTAAAAAGTTTAAAGAAATGCTTTAATTCTACATGAATTGAATTGTAGATGACATAGAATCTCAAGAAATGATGAGAGCTAATGGCATCATAATTAATCAAGTTGGGCAAAATGTACGATAAGACTTTCATTCTTGTTTAATTAAATATTTTATGTTAAAAACATAACTTTCGATACCCAATTGCTTTATCTTGCGCTTGTTTAAATCCTTTAAGTTTTAGAAATATTAGTTTAAGTTTTAATTATTCCGATGAAAGAACTTTGAGACAATTAAGATTTTTTTCTTTTCAAAGAGTATAAGTACATGTTTGAATGAGTTTTATATCGGTAGAGTTTTTGGCAGTAGAGCTTTTATAAAAAGAGTTTTTATAAGAAGTCTGTTGGCTGTTTGACTATCATTTAAAAAAGAGCTTCATACAATAGACTGTTTGGCAACATAAAAATAAAATACTTTTAATTTTAACTATATTTTATTTTGCAATAAAAATTATTTATGTATATAAATATTATTTAAAGTATATTAAACAATACGCAAAGCACAATATATTAATTATTATATAATTTTAAACCATATTAAACATAAATGAAAATATATTTAACCAAATATTTTATATGTATTATAACATAAGTAAAACTAATATAAAAATACATGTTAAAACATATATAAAAAGCCAAATAATTTCATATAAATCTCAAGAATAAATGTGAAAATGAGTTTGTGAGTATTATGAGAATTATGTATAAAATATAAGAATAGAAGAAACTAAAAAATAGACTCATTAATTTATATGAAAAATCTATTATAAAAAGTCATTTGAGAAGTTCCAAATTTAAATTTCTTAAAAAAAATTATACTAATAACAATTCTACTGATATAAGCTCAGCCAAAAATAGGCTTAAATTGTTACGTTAACTTAGGCCGAATATGATGTTTCAAGTCAACTCGGGTAGTAAAATTTTTATCATGCTTTAGGGTAGGCCGAGTAGTTCATTCCAATTGAATTTTAGAATAACCCTTTAGACCTAAATTCAGCACGAAGCTTGACTTAACAAATTTTAACTTATTAATTTTAGACCTAATTGTAATCACTTGTATAGTTTATCACTTAACTAAAAGTTTTAGTGGGAATCATCATGTATTGTATATTTCTCCTAAATGCTCTGTCCCTTTTCCATTAATTTTTATTAATATAACTCACTTTAGAACAATCTTCTAGAGAAAGACTAAAGGAAGGCCTGATTAAAGGAGTCACTTATCTATGAGGATCAATCAATTATGACTCATTGTTGTGCATGTCGTTGTTTTCAATTGAACGTGAAACTAAAATCATTACTAAGTGCACGTAAAGTAAATTGTAAAATATTAATAATAATTTATAAATAATATATTTAATTAAATTATTTTTACTAAAAGTTCAATTTGACTTTATGTTTATCTAACATTTTTAGATAAATTAGATTTTAAAATAAGAGAGTTTAGAATAATTGGTAATTATTTGTCACTTAAAAAAGAACTTTTTTTAAAAAAGCTTCATACAGTAGACTATTTGACAACATAAAAATAAAATGCACTTTTAATTTTAACTATATTTTATTTTGTAATAAAAATTATTTATACATATAAGT
>JANKOD010000193.1:40658512-40690822 GCA_026284645.1 Erythroxylum acuminatum | reverse complement strand
TGCCTTATTTGTTTATGCATCTTTTAGTATTATATATGTATGAGGTATGGAAATTTATTTGTGCATTTGTGGGCATATAATTTTGTTGGTTGCAACTGTATATTTGTGTTATAATATTTGTTGATATCTGTATCTATTGATGTATTACAATATCTGTCACTTGAAAATCTTGATGGAAAATATGCATCCACTCTAGTATTGCGCCTAAAGTAAAAGGTCGATGAAGGCCACTCAATATGTAGCTCATACTAGTTTTTAGGGTGTATTGGTTTCAGTTTGTCTTTTCCATTTGTTTGAGCAATTTTTTTCCAATGCCTTCTAAAAGTTAAACAACTTGGCTTACTTATTATTATTGTGCAGGAAAAATGATGTTGCACCCTTCTCTTGTTATTGGTTACAACAAATCTCCTAGGAAGGGGAAAAATCAATAATCAAAAGTAATTTTTGATAATTAATGTTGGTAGATTTCAATGATGTTAATACACAAGTAAATGCCCATTTAGATTTTAAGGATGTCAAACTTTAGCAGCTATTCATCTTACTTTTTAAGCTTTCTTTACTTAATGGATGAAAATTTGGGCTTCATCTATCTTTGTTTGATTTTAAAACTAGGTTCTTACACTATTGAAAGGATTGCATAAAATATCTGCCAATCCAAATATGCCCATATTGGTTTGTGGGGAATTTAGTCGAGTTCTTTGAACATCCATTTACTATTTGGATAAAAATTAGCATGTGTTAATTGTATATTCTTTGCTAATATAACATATGTTCTTTGATAAATATGAAATTGAACCTGTTGACAGTGCCCCCCATGCACTTCTTGCTATGGGAAAGGTGCATTCCTTGCATCTAGATCTCGTGGTAGATCGTATCAAAATCTTAAGCCATCGCAGAAAACATCAGTTGCCTATAGTAAGTTCATATTTTTCTGGAGCTTTCATTGTTTCCATACATTTGTATTTTTTTTATCTTTTTGGACTCTCGAGTGTTCTTTCTTTTCTCGTTATTGTTCACGCTATCTAAATGAGTGAAGATGTTATTTCTATTTTTGAGCATGCCATCAATGTTTTAGATATTTCCTAGCTTTTTATATACCTGTTTGCTAATATTAAGTTAACAAAACATAATTTTAGATTGTTAATGTTATAATGGTATTTTAATTATGACATTTGAAATTGCTTGTCTATTGTTTAGACAAATTTAAACTCATACATTTATTTGTTTTCTTCAAAATAGACAACTGCAGAAAATATTATTCAGTTAGTAAAAATCCTTTCAATAGGTAAGATATTGCCTATAATTCATGCTCTTACCTGTAAATTTGGAATTGTCAGCAATCTTAATTATTTTCTATTGTGATATTAAAAGCAGCAGTTTGCAAGATCAAACCACCCTTAGTATGAAAAACATTCCATAGGAAAGTTTGCCTCGACGGTTTTATAGGCACTGATACTTTTAGTAATCAAGGATTTATCATATTGTTGTTTTATGTATACTTTTGTCATTTTGTCATTTTGAATTCATTATAAATTAAGATTAATTGGGATTAGTATAATATTATGCTTTGTCCTTCCAAAGAAAGTTGTTTGGTGTCATCTATTCTTAAACAGGTGTTAGGCACTACCAACGTTAAATATATAATTAAAAATATATCATTAAATATTGATTCAAATTAAATTATTTAAAATTGTTTACAACTGAATTGCGATTTAGTTAAAACTTTGGAGATAAAAGAATACTTGTTAAAACTTAAAGTCAAACATAAATAAAACGAAAATAAGACTCTATACTGTAATTATTTATGATCGTAAGTCTTTAATTTATTCGCACTATGTCCGAAGAAAGGGATAGGCTTGAAGAAATACAAACAAATGAGATACATGAAACAGAGACATAACTCAAAAAAGTTTTAGCAAAGTTAAAATTAACTAAGTCAAATTTCATATGTTACTGTTGATAAATGTTATAAGTGATATAACAATCAAAGCCACATTAAAAAAAATAGATGTCTCATAGCCAGAGACGGATCCAGAAATTTTTTAAGTGGGGGCAAAATTTTATTTTTAAAGGGAGTAAAATTTTAATGGGGATAAAAAAAATTAAGTGGGGGAAAATTTTATTTTATTTTATGAAAAAACTTAAAATAATAATATTTTTATATGGTTTTTTTGAAAAAAGTTGCCCCCACTTGCCCCCAATGTACATCCGTCCTTGCTCATGGGATGACATGTTAAGTCACTCCTACAAATAGGTGTCACGGGTGTAACTTAACATATTACACCTATGACATACAACATTCTTCATTAGTTTTCCAATTCTTTCCTTCAACCTTTTAGTTGTTAACAACATTAACTTTCCAATCTTGCAAAAATAAATAAAATTTCCAAGAAATACGATGCATCACGTCAGAGAACATAATCTTCCTACAAATACGTCATCGATTTCGACACACAATCTTTCAACATATACACAGACAATCTTTCAACAGATACGCTGACGATTTAAAGATGTAATGTTATAAATGAAATTTAATAGGTTATTAGAAATTAAATCTAAAAATAATTAATTTTGCTTTCAACTTATGATTCTTTCTGACACATGCGTTCGTTATCGTTTAAATTTTATTTATCAGCAATTACCTTCATGAAATCTTCCACCATATTTATTTTGTATGTCTCCTTTCATATTGTTTTACTTGTTCAAAATGAGCAACAAAGAAGCAGCATATGAGCTTAAAGATCTTCCCCAATCGATTCAAAAAAAAAGTTGTGTTGTATTATCTAACCAAGCAAACTCCTCTCTCGGAGAGTTAGGTAAAATCTTTGTCTTTTTCTACTGTTTTGTTTATGTTTCATTTTTTTGTGGACGAAGAAGCAAAATTATATCAATAGTGAACAAAATAGGTATTGCCAGTAACAGTATTTTCTGATCAGAGAAAAATGTTGTAACAACTCTCGCATTGAACGGTTCCTAAAAGCTAACAGTGACAACGTTAAGTTGAGTGCAAAAAATTTAAAGGCTTGCCTTTCTTGGAGAGAAAGCATATTTATTGGTAATGTAACAATAATTTTTATTATAATATTATGAATGCAATCAAATTTTCTTACAATTATTATATTGCTTCTTAATCTTATGTTTTTTTTAAATCAAGTCTTTTTTTATTTCTTCCATTATAAATAAATGTTGTATTTTTAAAAATAAAGAAAGGCAAATATTACTTCACAGTCTATTGGGTTTTTTTTTACTTTGTGTTCTTGGTTTTTCTGTGAAATATAGAGAACTTGACAGCAGATGAATTTGTTAAGTCAAAATGACTTCACGTTTAATAATTTTGGTGAAAATTAAATAATAATAATATTAGAAATTGTTGAACCGTTTTGATCAGGAAGAAACTAAGACGAAAACAGAAGCAAAAGTAAGACGAAAGAAACTAAGACAGAAGCAAAACTGAGACGGAAGCAAACTAAGACAAAAGCAGAAGCAAAACTAAGACGGAAGCAGAAGCAAAACTAAGATAGAATAAACTAAGACGAAAGCAGAAGCAAAAGTAAGACGGAAGCAAAAGTAAGACGGAAGCGATACAAGACGAAGACCCGATATTACGTCAGAGGGTTAATCAGTTTGAGTTAGTTACAGAATTCAACTGAATAACGATTACTACAAGTATCAAGAAACAAGAAGAAAGAAGCAGTAATCAAAAAGCAGTTGAAGAAAAAGGCTATAAATACAAGTCGGAGTCGAAGACTGAAAAAGTTGGTGAGAAAAGTTAGTGAATTCAGTTAGTGATTTGAGATAGTGATCTTAAGTTTTTGAACTTTAGCAAAACACTGTATTTGTTGTGCGAAACACTAGAGCTATCATTACTGTAACAAAGCTCACAATATCCTTTTTTTAAGAAAGAGGAAAAGCTGAGAGCCTGAAGAGGCTAAGAGAGCTTAAATAATACTTAGTATAAAAGACCTAAAGAGGCTTTGTGGAAAAAGAATACTTGTACATTTGAGAAGAATAGTAAAATCTCATAAGAGTTATGAGGATTGGACGTAGCCCACGGTTTGGGGTGAACCAGGATAAAATTGTTGTGTCTACTCTCTTAACTCTCTACTTTTGATTTCTACTGTTTTATACAAGTATATAGAAGTTAATTGTAATGCATTGTGATTTTTACTTAATAAACTTTGAAAAAGCAAGTTTTCAAAGAAATATAAAAGGGGATTGTATTCACTAAAAAAGGATACACAATTCAACCCCTCTTTTTATGCATTTTTGTATATTGAGCGTAAAGTCTATAATAACGCGTGATTTACTTCAGAATTTTCCACTAAACTAATAAAAGGACTCAATTATGTAGCGGGTAACGATGAAAATTCCATACTTGTTTTGGTAATTTTTTAACTTTACCAATTACCTTTTATTCACTTTTTCATTTTTTAAAACCGACGGAAATTATCTATAATATTGTTTACATATATCTCTTCTAAATTTCATTTTGACATTTCTTATTTCTAAACTCGTTTTAAAGCTTTATTCTTCCTTTATTTGGCTATTGTTTGAAGATTTTTTGCCTTAAACAAGATTAATGGAAGTTCAGTTCACGAAAACTGTAAGTTACCCTATATATTTTTTTTATTTTATATGTATTTCAATTTTCAACCTCCTTAATTGATTATTAATCATATTAAAAATTCTATCTTTTGTGGTTCACGCAGTTCATTGCATTTACTTTGGAAGTTGCCATATCAACCATGCAAAAAAACAGTGAACAAATTGTACTTCTTTTTGATGCAAATATGTTGATTTTTTTCGAAAACTCTATTGTCACATCTGTGACTTATTTAGTCCCCTTGAATTTTATTATATACTTTTTAACTGATGACAACCACATTTTTTCATCATCCGTTATTGTTCATCACGCACTATTGTTGTCTAAGCTTTATGACTTACATTAATTATTAATTATTAACCATGCATTATTAATTATTATTATTACTACATTATTAAGTGTTATATATTAATATTAAGTATATATCTTAGTCATAACCGTTCATTATTAATTGTTTATTATTATTGAGTATTATACACTAATATTAAGTATGTATATAATTCTTCATAGTTATCACTAATGTCACAACCGTGAATCGCATATTAATTATTATTAAGTACTATATACTAATATTAAATATATATATTAGTGATAATCCTGCATTATTAATTACTAATTATTATAAGTATTATACACTAATGTTGAGTATATATAGCTCTTCACGATTGGGACTAAATTATTTAAAGTAATTACGTCAGTTAATTGTTAATTGTTATTTATTATTGGTTATTAGTTAATTCTTAATTATGTTCTTATTAACTATCTAAAGTTTGTTAATCCCTTCATGTTATTATTTATTAAGCTTGTATATATACTAAGTTGGACGAATATGCATTTTTATATTATTATTGAATTATTAATTTAGTTTTAATTAACGTTGTTGTGTCTTTTCTGTATTAAGAATTGATAGTTTTCTACTAAAAACCATTTAATTAAATTTAGATCACTTACTTCGTTTAACTTTGTCATGTGTTCTCTTATAATTTGTTTTTTTTTAATCTTGTCAAGCTTTTTCAGGTCTTCTTTAACTTTTATAAATGTACTTTTACCAACATTGAAAATTGTTGTCGACTATTACCCGTCCAAACTTTACAGAGCTTTTGTAATCGACCCATCATCTTTGTTTTCCTATCTATTGAAGGTAATACTGTTATTTATATACCTCCTATTTATAAGCCTAATTCTCGTTTATTTTATCTTGCTTTTAACAGCTTTATGAAAAATACTCATTTTTAAGACTTTCTTCACATACATCAGCCTATTACTACTGGCCCAGTTATGTTATACTTTTTACCTTCTTCTAGTTATTTTTCTAACGCGTCGTCTCCTATTTACTTATAATTCAAATCTTCACTATTATTATAGGTTTTCTGACCATTTGCTAAATTTTCAACAATCACCACGGTGGTATGTTCACTGGACTTTGAAGAATCATTAGAATTCTATAATTCAGGCAATTATGAGCAAGTCTCTTCCCTTCGATTTCACCCTTCGCCCATAAGATCGACAGTTAAAAATGGCTCGTCCTCATCAAGGTTTTCATTTACTGCATCGCAATATTCTAACTCAGCCAAACCATGGTATCTTACCTTAACCTGCCCAGCTTCTTTAGAAATAGGGTCCACTGGCAAGTCTCCTTTGAGCTCAACACAAATTGACCCATTAAATGCGAGATCTGTCTCTTTTGCATCACCAAGTGGTAAAACGCCAAGTCGAAACATCAATCGTTATGCAACAGTCACCAACAAAACTTTATTTCCATTTACTCCCATTCCACATCCTGTCATCACAATTGAGTCAATTAAAATTATTAAACCGCAGACCCCACAACCCTCTTTTTTTCTATCACCAGCCATGTTTTTGTTTTCCAAAAAAACCGATAAAACTCACAACTCTAATAAGTCATTCTTACCATTCCTAAAATTCTACATAAGCCCTTATCACGAGCTTATTTATAGGTCAAATATGCAACTGTTGCTTGGTGGTCTTGTGTCTATCATACCACCTCATCTCAAACAACGTCATATGTCTGTATCACATTGATTTTAAGCTAAGAGTTAAGTTTAATACAGTGCAAAATCTTATTCGTATTATAATGATATCCTTTTTGTCTATTAGAAGAAGATGTACTCTTGTTCGTATTATAATGAAGTCCTTTCGTGTACTAGAAGGTGATGTAATTATTATTTGCCTGTTTTTTACATTAACAAAACAATTTTAAAGTTTCATTAACAAAACAATTTTTAAGTTTTGCATTATGGAAAAAATATATATATTAAAAAATATAAAGAAGAGCACTAACGTTTGATGCTTACCTTATTTAGAAGAAAAAACTTTAATGCCCAAAAAAATTAAAATAACTTATTTTATATTAAAAATTCACATTTTCACGTTAATATCTAATTATGATGTTTTATATATGTATAATTTAAGATTTATTATGTCTTATTAGAAAATAAATACTTAAATTAGGAACTATCTTTGTAGCTCCATAATGTTTCAGTTTATACTCTTTCCTATTATCTGGATATACTAAGAAATCAACGTCTGTGTTATATATGTTAAAAAATTATTATCTTTAAAATTATTACGAACTGATTAACGTTTATTTTGAACTTTAATACATATTAAAATTTTATAGCTATTGAAATCTGTACATAATTTTGAATTATCTATAAATTATAATTTATCGTTAGTATATTTGGAAAGAATTACTATATACCTCACCAATCACAATTTGACATAACTCTTGAAATTACTATGTAATTTTAATTCATTCATAATGTCTAAATCATATTATAAGGATATTGTAGAGAATTACTGATGTATTGGTTCCTAGTATAAATTCATTCATTCTTTTAAAAAAGACAAGTTATTTATTGTCACTCATTGTTCTTAAAACAATTTAAACATGATGGTACCCTACCTTAGACTACCACGTATCAAAAGGAACATAATCATTTATTATACTATATTGCATAAAATTAATTGAACGGTTGTGACTTATTCCATTCTTAAACCTTATTCATGGTTGTTCCAATTTAAGTCACGGTTGTGACTTCTTAAGTCATGACTGTCATAAGCAGCATTTCACTTACAGTCGTGACTTATTTTAATTTAACTGAAATTATTATTATCTTCCATTATATGACCCTTATTATTTTAATTTTAACTAAAATTATTATTACCTTCTATTATCTATTATCTGTACAGCATTGACATTAAAACACAATTTCACTTATAATTACTCACGGTTGTCAATTAAATCACCTAAAGTTAATTTAAAATAAAACTCCCAATCATGTCACTTTAAATTGAATTAAGAAAAACATAGCGCCAAACAATTTTTACCTTATGTTAGATTTTATATCTACCTGTAACTACTTCCCTCCAAAAATTAATAGTAATAGGTTCTAATTAATAAATTAATAAACCTAATAATCACCAACTAAAACTTTGTTATACATTATTACTGATGTATTGGTTCCCAGTATAAATTCATTCATTAAAAAAAAACAAGTTATTTATTGTCACTCATTATTCTTAAAACAATTTAAACATAAGGGTACCTTAGCTTAGACTACCATGTATCAAAAGGAACGTAATCATTTAGTATACTATATTGCATAAAATTAATTAAATCATCATTCTTAAACCTTGTTCACGGTACTGTGTATCTCGTTCCAATTTAAGTCACAGTTGAGCGGCATTTAACTCACGGTTGTGACTTAATATTTTAATTTAACTTAAATTATTATTATCTTCCATTATATGACCCTTATTATTTTAATTTTAACTAAAATTATTATTACCTTCTATTATCTGTACTGCATTAAAACACAATTTCACTTATAATTACTGACAGTTGTGAATCAAGTCACCTAAAGTTAATTTAAAATAAAATCACTAATCATCTATCCACTTTAGGTATATAAAATTTGCAATACTCTAACTCCCAATCATGTCACTTTAAACTAAATTAAAAATATATATATAGCGCCAAACAATTTTTTACCTTATGTTAGATTTTATATCTAGCTATAACTACTTCCCTAAAAAATTAATAGTAATATGTTCTAATTAATAAATTAATAAACCTCATAATCACCAACTAAAACTTTGTTATACATTTTTACTGATGTATTGGTTCCCAGTATAAATTCATCCAATTTTCTAAAAAAACAAGTTATTTATTGTCACTTATTATTCTTAAAACAATTTAAACACAAGGGTACCCTAGCTTAGACTACCACGTATCAAAAAGAACATAATCATTTATTATACTATTTTGCATAAATTAATTAAATCACCATTCTTAAACCTTGTTCACGACTATGACTTAATAAGTCACAACCGTGTCTTTCATCGTGTTGCTACTGCTCGTCGGAATAAGAATAAAATTGAGAAGCTGCGAGATGACTATGGCAATTGGTTTACATGGGATACTGGTCTGGATCGTATCATGCATGATTACTTTGCTCAGTTGTTTTCCTCCCAGCATTGTGAGACGACTCCAGTGGTGAATCTACTGGACTCGGTGGTGTCCCCAGAACATAATGATTTGCTGATGGCTGCATATTCTTTCGAAGAAGTTCGTTCGGCAGTCTTTTCAATGAAGCCCGATAAATCTCCAGGTTTGGATGGATTTAACCCAGGTTTCTTTCAAGCCTATTGGGACTTGATTGGAAGAGATGTTGCAGATTTTTGCTTTTCTATTTTACATGAGCGACGTATTCCGTTCCGCCTTAATGATACGGCTCTTGTGCTAGTCCCTAAAGTTAACACGCCGGAATTGATGATGGAATTCAGACCCCTTGCGCTTTGTAATGTGGTGATGAAGATTGTTACGAAGATGATTGCTAATCGACTTCGGCTTATTTTGCCTTTGATCATATCGGACAGCCAGAGTGCATTTATCCCAGGGAGATCAATTCAAGATAACTGTATCCTTGCTTATGAGATGATGCATACTTTTCATCGACGTAGTAGGGGCTCGAATTATTCTGCTGCGCTAAAGATGGACATTAGCAAGGCGTATGATCGGTTGGAATGGAAATTTGTTCGGGATGTTTTGACTGCTATGGGGTTTGATCTTCGTTGGGTACAACTTATCTTTGAATGTATCTCCACTGTTCGGTACTGGGTGTTGCAAAATGGTTCTGAAATTGGCCCGATCTTCCCGACTCGTGGTCTTCGCCAAGGTGACCCCTTGTCCCCTTATTTATTTATATTATGTGCTGAGGGTCTTTCGAAATTAATTCAAGTGGGGGTTCGGAATGGTCAGTTGCATGCTGGAAAGATTTCTAGAGGTGGTCCGGCTATCTCGCATTTGTTCTTTGCGGATGATAGTCTAGTGTTCTTTGAGGCTAGCATTATGGAAGCCCGGGTTTTGAAGCAGATTCTCAATACTTATGAATCGGCTTCAGGACAAAAAATAAATTTCAACAAGTCCTCCATGTCCTTTTCGAAGAATACGCCTAGAGGCACTCGAGATGCGGTTTGTGGTGTGTTGGAAGTTGAAGAAAAGGATACTCTTGGTACTTATTTGGGTATTCCGTCTCATGTGGGCAGTAATAAGAAAGCAGTGTTTGGTTATGTTAAAGATAGAGTTTGGCGACGTTTGAATTCATGGAAGCGAAGACCTCTCTCTAGGGCCGGTAAATCTGTTCTGTTAAAAGTAGTGTTGCAAACTATCCCGAATTATGTTATGGGGTTGTTCTTACTCCCTAAAACACTATGCCAAGAAATTGAGAGGGTGATGGCGGGGTTTTGGTGGGGTAATGGAGTTCATCACGAGAAAGGTATAAGGTGGATGGCATGGGATAGGATGGCTAGAGTTACGACAGTTGGCGGGCTTGGCTTCAAGCGACTACGAGAGTTCAATCTAGCTCTATTAGGGAAACAAGGTTGGAACATTCTTACCAATCCAGGTTCTTTGGTTGGCCGTGTTTTAAAAGCGAAATATTTCCCAACGACTTCGTTTCTTTCTTCTTCTTTGGGATCGAATCCTAGTTATATCTGGCGGAGTATTTGGGAATCACGGGTGCTTCTTCAGGAGGGTGTGTATTGGAGAGTGGGTTGTGGTCACAGTATTAGTATTTGGGATACTCCTTGGTTGCCTACCAGTGATAATATGAGAATTACTTCTCCTCGGCCACTGAATTGCTCTTCCTACTTGGTGTCAGATTTGATCCAAAGGAGGCAATGGGATAGAGGCAAACTACGTGATCTTTTTAGTGAGGATGAGCAACAGCAGATATTGTCCATTCCTTTATCGTTTAGAGCAGCCCCTGATCGTCTATGTTGGAGATTTGAACAACAAGGGAAATATTCAGTTAAATCGGCTTATGCTTTTGCTGTGGGTCGATTTACACCAGGCAATCCAATCGTTGCGGCGGTCTGGAAAAAGCTCTGGAAAGTGCGGGTACCGCCGAAAGTTCAGCACGTTATTTGGCGAGCTCTATCTGGTGTTCTTCCTTGCCGATCCATCCTTGTGCAACGACGAGTCCCGGTAATAGATTCTTGTCCTTTCTGTTGTGGTTCCAATGAAACGGTTATGCATGTGTTGGTGGAGTGTCCATTTGTTGTTAATATATGGCGACTTGCTGGATTTACTACTCCTTTGCTTTCTGTTAATTCGTTTATGGACTGGTGTGGACAAGTTTGGCTAGGACTGTCATCTGTCCAAGCTAGTGCTGTGTTAATGTTGCTATGGGCTATTTGGACTTTTCGAAATCAAGTGGTCTGGCAGGGACGGAGGTGTAATGCCTGGTCTGTAATTCATATGGCTAGGAACTATTTTGATGAATGGTCTGCTGCTAATATTCGGCCTGTTCCTGCTGCTATCTCTCGGGCACCTCATCAATGGAAGCCTCCACCTACGGGTTTTTTGAAAATCAATGTAGATGCCTCAACTGGAACGCGTACTGGTTATGTGGGTATTGGGGCAGTGGTTCGTGGAGCGGATGGCGGGTTTCTTGCTGCTAGAGCTTGGCGTGTGGTGGGATTCTTTTCAGCTAAGGCCGCCGAGGCAGTAGCGATTCGCGAGGTGTTGAGCTGGATAAAAGCGCGTCAATGGAGGAATGTGGTTGTAGAATCTGATGCACAGTTAGTGATTCATGCTCTTGAGGATTCTTCATCTACGGATGTTTCGGCATTTGGTCTTCTTATTCAAGATTGTCACTCTCTCATTCGTGAGTTAGAATCGGTATCTTGTTGTTTTGCTTATAGGTCTGCGAATGTCGCCGCGCATATTGTTGCTGTGGGTGCTCATTCCGAGTCAGACTTAGGAGAGTGGTTTGATATACCACCTCCTGCTATTCTAAATCTTGTCTGATTTTATAGTATTTCGTTACTTTTTCTCCCAAAAAAAAACAAAAAGAGCTGAGTACATGGCCATATTTTGATGTTTTCCATGGTCATGTTACGGAGTTAGAACCTACTTGAACCTACGAATGACCCAACCCGACTTGATTAGGCCCACATGAGAGATCCGCAAATGCTAGAGAGGACCCGCTCTAATTCGTTCTTGTCCTCACTTCTGTCCAACAAAGTACAGATTCAGTCAGGCTCAACCCTACTTAACTTAGCCCTACCCATATAAACTTAACTTGTCCTAACCCGGCTTAACGACCTGATCCGATTGCCGGGATGGGGTCGGGTCATGGCGGTGAACACGGTAAATCTCCGCGAAATGGAGCTTTTTGAGTTCAACTTTTACGAAGTCACCCATAATAACAAGCCGCCGTGCGTCCTAGGCGTTATTCTTCCCGTTAGGTTGTGAAGATCTAATGAATTAAGTCTAATTCAAGTATATTTCCGCTTTCTGTCTCCTTTCTTTACCTACGAGTTGTAGAACATATTCCGTGGTCAAACTCAACCTTGAATCACTTCCAGTTCATAGTTATTTCTCGAAGAATATCTAGATCATCAAGTTTCTACGGAAGTAAAAGGAAAACAAACAACACGCATAAAGCAACCTGTCGACCTCCAAAAAGAACATTTAAGTACAAAATCTCGTCAAACGGAAGAGCGCGTAATTTTAACGCTGTAAAATGAACACGAAAATCGAACAAACACGTTAGAGAGTGACGGATGAGTGAATTACGTCGAGTGGGATCCCCAGACTTCGATTCTAGAACGGTGAGGAGACTGAGGGAAGCGACCGATCCGTAGCTCGGTAATTCACATAAGCGTCGTAAAACTCTTCTTTTATACTTGCCTAATTACAAATTCCCATTCTTTTATAATTAAACCGAAATTAATTACGTAAGAAAAGAGTTTTAATATTTAAAATTTTAGATGAGTATTAAGTCGTTATAAAATCTGCTAAAAATTTAATAAAATTAAAGAATTTAAATTATAATTAAAAATATTGTTCTACAAAAGAATTTCAAATTTAATTGAAAAAATTAATTAATAAAAAATAATTTATTTATTCTAATTTATAAGAATTTATTAATTTATAAAAATAATAAGTTCAATTCAAGTTTTTACGTTTACTTGAACATAAAAAATTGATTCGTTTTTTTTATTATTGCAAATTTCGGCCGATCCAACTTAACTCCATCAGAACTAAATTTTGATTTTTAAATTGATTAGGTTTCATTTTGCATCAACATGTAGTTTAATTCGAAAAATATATTCTTTTATTTAATGTTAAATTATTAAATAAAAGTACATAATTTTATTAAATTATGTTAAATTAGTCGATATTTTAAAATATCTAATATTAATTAAGTGAATTGAACTATATTTAAGTTAATCCAATTTAAGTTTGGCCTAACTTTCGCAGCAACTAAATAAAATGATGTTATTTTAATTAATGATTTTTTTAAATTTATTAATTAAAATGGTATTATTTTATAGATTATATTAAATTTGTCTTACTTTAAACTATTCAGTATTGGATTAGATGAACTTATAATAAGTTTGGATCCCGACCCAATTCACAATTGCTATATTTCGATAAATTATAAAATAATAGCAATGTTTAAATTATGTATAAATAAATTAATATGTATAATAACTCATAAATAATATTTTTAAAATCATATTTATGTTTTAATATTTTGATTGGATATTGTTCTAAGAAAAATATATTAAAGTGAACGAGTAGTCAAAATTTCCACATGCCAACGATGGGTTGGGCCAAGAATAAAGGAAGAAGGAGGGGAAAGGGAATAGAAAGCTCACAAGTCACAACAAAGTCATCCATTTATGAGGAATATTCACTACAAAGTAATATGAAGGCTCTTCACATGTTCCTTTTAAAAACCTTTTTAGTGGTCTATTCCCTATTTTATTCTTTATTTTGCGTAAAAACCCATCCAATACAATAATTAGCACTTGAGAGGGTATTGATTGTTAGAATTTACAATAAGCCTACGGTTCCACACGAGAAGGAAAGTTAGACGACATATAAGTCTAAGTGAGGTTCTATTCTAAAACCAATTGCTGGTGATAGGTGGAGTAACCCACTAGGCTTCTAATGTGAAACAAACTCTCACTTTATATTTCAACACACCTCTCTCGTGTGTGAGGTTAATTTAAAGCCTAACACATAACATAATCTATCATTTTGAGGTGTTAATGACTAACATAAGAGCGATCTATTTTAATACCATATTAGAAATTACAATGAGCTTACGGGCTCACATGAGAAGGAAAGTTATACTACATACAAGTCTAAGTGAGGTTTCATCCTAAAATTAATTGGTGATAGGTGGAATAACCCACTAGACTTATATGTTGGTCTTTTTTCCTCTCTTTCTTTAATGTGGGACAAACTCCTACTTTATATTTCAACATTAATATACAAATCTGTCATTAAAATTAAAGAAATAACAAAAGAAGCTATATATGTTTTCAAGATTTCTAGGTGCCATCCTATGGAGAATGCATCACAGTGTGAATGAATGGAAGATTGTCAAGACTTTACAATATAGGTACAATGGAAGATAATATTCCACAAGATCAATTTCATCTTTACATAATTTACTTATATTAAATAAAACTGATAATCGTTGGTTTTTTGTGTACCTATTAACTAAACCGTCGAGTTTGCGTAACATTTCATAAATTTTATATTTTGAATAAACTAATTGATAAGTTATCAGTTCAAAATTGAATATTAAACTTAATTTAAATAGCACTTAAATCTTAGTTTATATTTATATCTAACTATAATAATTAGGTTAAAACTATATATATATATATATTTCAATGAATTAGGTTGCCCCATTTATTCTAAACTTAAGCTAACTCATTCTAGTATAGTCACATTTTCTCACTTTATCCCCAAAGGATTGGTTGAATAAAGCAACGGAGCTCAACTCTCATAGCATTTATGTCTCTTCGAGTCTCGATAAGATCATAAACAACCTCAAATCAGGGCATGCCCTTAAGTGGCTGGAGGAGTAGAGCACGTCATGTAAGAATAAACTCAACATTCGATGATCAGGAAGAATACTCTAAAACTCCAAAATAAATCCCTCAACCATCCTTTCAATGCACACTAATATTAGCTTATAAGATTAAAGAGACCATGCACAAGGTCATTTCACTGTGTCGAAACCCACTTCTATGGAAACATATAGTTTAACCTTAACTTCTGGGGTTATTGAAGTTCCAATTAACATGTTAGTGGGAAGAAGAAACAGAAACTTTGGAGTTAAAACCAACTTGTTAAACAGTAAGAACCCTAACCCTAGCAAGTTTCAACGCGCGCACGTCCATTTCAACCAAAGGAGTAGAAGAGGGCAGGGCATGAATGAGAGAACCAAAGAAACAAGAATAACAGGACTAGAATATATGTAACATCACGATACGTACAAAAGCCAACAAAGAAACTAAATCAAGGAACTTGGTAGTCATTGTCCAATCTACGAGAGTCTGTACCATGAAACAGGCCAAGTGTGTTGGGATCTTCTTCAAAAGACAGCATCCCACAGAGTCGGTTAGAGAAATAAATACAGACCCAACATTGATCTACTCTTTTTTAGGCTCTTTCCTCATCTGAGATGGCACAATGTCTTGAAGAAGCCCATAATCGTCGTTAAGCAATGAAGACGGTGAAGGACTGATCGTCGAATGTCTCTCTCGAAGATAAAACGACGATGGGTTAAAGGTAGAAGCTGCACTAGTGCTAAGGTTCAGAGAAGGTGATGAGCTATACATATAGGCAAGAGGTTGTGCTTGTGGAAGACCAAAAGAAGAAGAAGCAACTCCAAAACCACTGGATTCAGACAAAACTCCGATGCTTCCTCTAGGTGTTATCGGATATGGATGCGTGTGTTGTCCTTCGTAGGTTGTAACAACAATCGAAGTATCATCACACGATCTCTCTACCCTTTTCTTCACTCCACACCCTACAGTAGTGCAACGATAGTAACTCCTTGCAAAACGTGAGAAAGAAACTAAAATTAGCAACTTTAGACATAGATCATCTTAGAAACTAGTTCTGGTGTGTTCCTACTATTCGTAACAAGATTCATGTTAAGGAACAGAAGAAAGTTGGTACCTTGGATATGGACTGTTTTTGACAGCTTTTTGGCCGTACTTTCTCCACCTGTAACCGTCGTCAAGGTGATCAACTTCACTCTTTGTCATGAAAGCAAATCTCGGCTCTCTTTGCCTTTTCTGGTTCTTCTTTTTGGGCTTCAACGACCTGAAAACCGCACGAAGCTTACACCTTCAGTACTTGAAAACACACCAGAAAGTGAAGAGCAAAAGAACGAATCTTTCAAACAATAATCCATCTTTTCTGTTCTTGTTCATCGAAAACCAAGTAACTAAACTCAACAGTCCGCAGGACATAAACTTAGAATCTTGTAAGAAAAGACACCAATACATAACATGTTAGAATATATATAAATAAATAAATAATAAATAAGAACTCACTGTTTCTTGGTCTTATCTTGATCTTTCTCTTCCTCTTCATGATCTCCTCCATCTAACTTAGTACCTTGCCCATCATTAGAGGAAGAAGAAATCGACGAGGAGTTTGGAGTGGGAGGATTGTTCAAAACCTCCGACGACTCAGGCACAGTAGACGATGTCGGAGACGGTAACATCAGTTGCTGCTGTTGCTCCTGCTGCTGTTGCAGTGGGATAACCGGATTCTGACACCAATCGAATAACGAAGAGCCAAAATCAGAGTGGATATCGAGCAAGTCCATAAAACCGAGAGACCCCTTTTGCTCAGCACCACTTCCTTCACATGGAATCATGTCAAAGATGCTCGATGCTGTTCCTGTGGTTAGCATCATATCCTCAGTAATGAATGTAGAATTCGCCATACTATTCTCGCTCTTTACCACTAACTCTTGATGAGAATGATGATGATGATCTCTTCTCTCCATATACAATCACATATTCTTCTTCTTTCGCTACTCTCTTTAGGAGTGATGTTACAGAAGAGAAAGTGTCCTGTGTGTGTAAGAGTGTGTGGAAATGAGAAGTTTAGAGAACAAATAGAGTGTGTGAAAAGACTTGGAGTTGGGATTTTGGAGAACAGCTTGGTTTTGTGAGATTTCCCATTTGACGGACATTTGCCGGTTAATCCATGTGTACGGAAATCAACGAATGGAGTCGGTATCACTGGCATTTAAAATGTAGGCGTCGTTGGGCCCATATTGTATAACGCGTATATTTTGACTGGTTCAACCGGTAGCGTAGAATGGTTGCCCTGAGTAGACGTGGGATTGCGTCCATGTGATTGTACCCGTCGCCTCCGTTTTTGTGCTACTTTGCCTTTCTTTCTTTCCTTTTTTTTTTCTTCTTTTCGGCTCCTATCTTATGTAATTGTAATGGGTATTGAAAGTTAAAATTACCGAAGTGTCCTCATATTTCCAATTATTAGGACCTATTTATTTTTTTAAGTTTTTTAATCTGAATTTTAATAATCGATACTTTGTTCACAAATTGAGTTTTTAATGTATGTATGAATTCTTTAAATTTTTACTTTTTATCAATAAAGTAATTATTCATACCAATTTTAGTTTAGTAAATATTTAATTTAAAAATAACCTTAAGAGAATTATATAATTTAAATTATGTTTGAGCGTTATTTTTATTAAATGAAAAAAATATATAAATTTTGTAAGATAATATTCGTTCAATAATTTATTTAAAATTTATAATTATTTTTATTATTATAAAAATTAAAATAATCTCAAACTTTACACTTTCTCCATCTAACACGGGCAATTTGGCATTCCTCCGCCTAACTTCCAACAATATGGAAAAAAACTATGTGGTGAACGTGTGAGAGGAGTTTCTGGCACGTGCGCTCGGACATGAAGTTTCGCGTGCTGACACAATCTTCCTCGTCACACCCCAATCTATCTATTTCCCCGACAGAT
Organism: Erythroxylum acuminatum; assembly: GCA_026284645.1. Taxonomy (NCBI): domain Eukaryota; kingdom Viridiplantae; phylum Streptophyta; class Magnoliopsida; order Malpighiales; family Erythroxylaceae; genus Erythroxylum; species Erythroxylum acuminatum. The sequence continues at coordinate 40,672,855 of JANKOD010000193.1, read as the reverse complement.
CCGACACCGTCATTTGACCTCAATGCACCGTCGTTTTAATGACTCTTTCCTCTTCGTTGCATCTTTTCTATTAATTGGTCCAAACATGACTCTCCTCTTGTCGCGCCTCTTTTTTGGTTTGGTAAATAGGAATGTCCTGTGTTTTTATTCGCCTTCTTAAAAGAAACAATGACTAACTTCTCTTTCAAACTTAATGTCTTTAATTACAATGGAATAGGTCCGATGACAATTAAGTTTGCATGCATTTCCATGGAAGGAAAGAAAAGTATTATTCTAGAAAAGCAAAACTAAAAAATATTCCAATAATAACACCAACAATTCTGACGCAAAGTTTCGAAAGATTCAATAATACGTAACCTTATTCATTATTAGTTGAGAGATTATTTTCAAATGTCTCGTTAAAAAAAAGTATTATTCTTGAAAACTATGTGTTTATACATTCGTGCCTAGCTATATTAAAAAGTATATAATTTAAAAAATTTTATAAATATAAATATAAATAGATATAAAAATATTTTAAATTAAGCTAAATTTAAGCTAACACGTCACTTGTTATGTAAATTTATTGTAAAGGAAAAGGTTACTTTTACTAGTCAAAGTTTGTGGAAGCTTCCAATAGTTATTAACTAGGCTCGTGCTTTAGATTAACACAAAAAGAAGATTCTTTTGGATTGAAAAAAAGGTTATTATAAGATAAATTAGTAAATATTAATTTTGACAACAACTAGTAGGTGAATGAAAATTACACCTAGCATTGGTCTTGGTCACGTACGAAGAAGACGCACCTAACGGCTAGTGAAATTAACCGTGTCTTAAGAGATGGTGTGAAAGAAAGAAGCGCTGGAGATAAAGCCACTCTTGGACGAGTAGGATCCATCGTAATAGTATAAACGTAGGACTTGCAGTTATACACAATCTTGAATTCTTCTCTTTAATAAAAAAATAGTATAAAATTGGATGCATATAGAACTACAGCTAGAGGTGGGAACACGGATAAGAAAGGCAACGAATCAGTCATGATCGTGCACGTGGAAGATTTCTGTTCCTTCTCGTGATGATCACCTGCTTTGTCAGATCATTCGATCGGCTTTTCTTTAATCAAGACCTTTTGGTTCTTAAAGCATTTGCACTTTTACGCGGTTTTGGATTGGTACTATATTTATATTTATATTTATTTATTTATCTCTTCTTCTCTTCTTTTTTTCGCTTCTAACATACGCCGCTCAGCTTCTCATCTGCGTTCAATCAACTGTTTGGTACATACTTTCAAATACATCAGGTTAAATATACAGTGTTAATTTAAAAAATGCTCAAACTATGCTTAAATTTATAATTATAATTTAAATTTAAAAATTAATAATAAAATTTTTAATTTGTTTAATTATGACGACTGTTAATTTTTTTAATACTAGCCCGACGTTAGAAATCCTAAATATTAATACATGTCAGCCAAAATTAACACAACAAATAAAGATTAATTAAACACTGTTGTTAAAAATGGAATCCCTAAATCAATCTACACAGCTTTAGTGTTTCGTTATCTGTTTGTTCTCCTGACATTCTTAGTCCTCAGCTCTTTATTCTTTGTTTGTTCTTTTAACGTCTCAAACTACTCTTATATTGCTGCATATTGTACTAGCAAACCTTTCGTTTTTAGTTAGTTCTTCCAATAAGGATATCAGGACTGTGTAATATGAAAATCGAAAGGTGAAAACGTACAGCGAACAAATCAAAAACGAAGGGAAAAATTGAAATCAAAGCATGAGGTCGTTAGACTGTGTAATATAATTATGTAAGCAAACTTAATAAAGACATTAACGTGAGCCTATAATTGAAAAAATAAAAATTTGAACATTTTATTATCCCTTTTAAAGTTCAAGCTATTATTGCAAAATTGAACAAAATTTAGGATTTTTTGCAATCAGCCCAAATATATATTAAAGAACCTTAGAGAGTTTTAAGTAGTATTTTAAAAACTGCGTTTAAAATTAAATCGATAAGATAAAATATTTAAGATTAAAATGTTTAATTGGTGTTATATCAATATAAAACTGGTTAAATTTTGAATAAAATTGAAAAAATTAAAATATAAGTAAAAGAGGTTGATATTTCTCACAAAAGAATTTAAAAATTAATCACAAAATATATTGTTAAATAAAAATTAGTTAGTTTAATTTTTATAAAAGACAACCAATTTACAAAAATTGACGATTAATTAATAAACTGATCGATTTTTAATAACAATAGTTGTTAAAGTAAATTAAACTAAAAATGAAAAAATGAAAAAAAAATTGACCGATTCAAAATTTTTACAATTAAATCAGTCGAATTATTTCAGTTTTTTAATTATTAGTTTTAATTATATAAAATTTTTGTTGTTTTATTTCTAAAAATAAATTATTTTGAATATTAAAATTTTTATTTTCATGTTTTATATTTAATTTTATTATAAAATATTCTCATAAATTTTATTCACTTTTCATTTGTGTATAAAATGAGTACTCTTTAAGTAATAAAATAGTTAGAACTCTTTAATAAAACTGTAGAATTTTACAAAACACAGACCATAATTTTATAATTATATGTTATGATATTATTATAAGTCACTAATAATTAATTAAAAATAACGACTTAAGAAAATTTTATTCTCTCTCATAATATGATAACAATTTAAGAGTATACATGTGAAAGTAAGAATTAAATTATTTAATTTTAATCATATTCATAAGATAGATATTTTTAATTATCTAATTGTACATGGCAACAATGCTCAAATTAAAGTTGATGTATCTTTAGGATGACATTTCTTGCTTTTCATGGAGTTTCATTTTTTATTATTCTTGAAAATATGAGAATTATATATATAATGAAAATATACCAATGATTAAAAAACACAATTGGCTTTGCCAGTTGAACCATGAAAACTTTGAATCAACAGATTTTCTTGTTCGGTTTTAATTTTCCAATTCCATTTACTTCAATAATTTTTGATATTAAAAATCAACTAGCTTATTAATTAATTGGTCGGATTTGTAAATTAATTATTTTTATAAATTAAAATAAATCAATTAATTTTTATTTAACAATCTCCTTTTTAATTAACCTTCAAATTTTTCAACAAGTAAAAACAGTTTCTTTCAATCATATTTCAAAATTTTTAATTTTATTTAATCTTTAATTTTATATGATTAAAATATTAATAAATGCAACTTATTCAATTAAGTCATTTAATTTTTTAAATTTGAAATACTTAGTGTAAATTTTACAAAAAGTTGAACAATAAAATAAAAATTGAAAATATTAATGAATTTAACCATACGAGCTTGTGTATATATATATATAGACACTGATTAAAAACAAAATTAAATAGTGAGTATGATCTTATAACATTGGTTTACTTTTGCAAAAATTACATGTATTTATATATGTACGGAAATATATGAATGATTAAAAAATTTAATTGGTTTGGGTCGATTTAACTATGAAAACTTTGAATCAACTGATTTTCAGGTTTGATTTTTAATTTTTCATTTCCATTTACTTTAATAATCCTTATTATTAAAAACCGATTAGCTTATTAATTAATTTATCGGTTTGGTGATTAAGGGTTGCAAGTTTATTAATAACAAACTTTCAACCCTTAATCACCAACTTATTCATTTTAAATTGTAACTAACCCGATTATGGGTTAATCAATCTGAATAATTTTAGCAAGTGTGAAACAGTATTTTGTAATAAGAAGATAAGTTATTATAATGGGTTAAAGTTTGGTTTCTAGATTAATGTTGACATCATCCACTAATGGTAGTTGTAGAAACTAATTAAACCTGATTAGTAACCTTAAAATAAGATTAAAGTATAGATTCTAGAGAGCCCACCACTTATTCCTCTCCTCCTCATGGATTGATCCTCACTAGATTTTCCCAATTTGTTTATGTGATTAATAATAATTGTGGTATTGACAAAAAAACTTATTTTATTCTATAAATATCTATCTACGAATGAATAGACTTGACGGTCAAACACCATCATCACTTGCTTTTAGGTTTGGACCAAGTCAATAGCTTGAGCTTTGAAATTTAACAAAGGAATGAGATGAACTCGAGCATTAAGTTTATGTTTTTTTAAAAAAATTCCTTTTAGATTATTTATTTTAGTTTTTTAAATTTTAGTTAAATGTTAACATTAAACAAATTATCATATTTAAAATACATAAACTACCATCATATTTGTTATCATATTTGTTATACATAAACTACCATCATATTGTTATGTTTTGAGCATGTCCTACAAGATTTATTTAACATGAAATATCCGATTGGTATAATTTGTAGATTATTGTATTAATTTAAAATTTTATTCAATGTGCATAAAAAAAAGAATAATAAAAGAGAGTGCATGAAAAGGAATAATAGTTTCTAATGGTTATGCAATGGAAACGCTTGCCGGTAATTGCGGCCTTCGGGAAAAAAAATAAAGAACTCAAGCAAGACCCAATAAGAATATTTTAGCTTATTATTATTTATTTAAAGATATTTAGTCGCACATGATACGTCAAAGTCAACAGTGTTTTGATATATTTAATAAAATAAGTCTTTTTCTGTTTTCTAAGGTGTGAAATCGGTTTAACGCGGAAAAAGTAAAACAACACATGAGGACAAAACGACGACAAATCAGCCCCGTTTTGCGTGCACGTTTCTTTGAATATTTTAGGGTAGTCCTACTCTAGATTACATATTGATAATTTATATAATTATATATTTTTATTAAGTTAATTGATAAACTAAAAATTAATTTAACATATGCAATACATTTTCATTGTTAGTCACATTTTTATGGTCTCTTACATGAGTTGTATTATTATAATGACTTCACCGCTTATATCATCATCATCATCATCATCGCTTAATCTGAACTCTTGCAATGAAATGAGATTTGGAGAGATTTAATAGTACACAGCTTTAACCCTATACATTAGAGAGTCTATTTCCGCTTATATCATATTAATTATTACAAAAAAGGGTAAGGCAGATTTTTTCGGTGTGAAAATTACATATAATATAGTAAAAAAATAGAAACAAAAGGTTGACATGGCTTCTCCTTGTATCTTTAAATATGGGATTAAGAAATGTAAGAGAAGATATTTGTGGGGTTGCTGACATTTTGGAAGTTGGTGTGTCAAAAGCTTAAGCTCGCGGTCACATGGGGGGCTAAAGAAAGACAAGAGTCTTAGTCATAGCTCTTTCGCTTTTATGTTCCAAATGTCAACTCTTGCCATGATGCCATTATCAGACTGTAACTTGTCCCTTTGAAACTTTCTTCTTAGACTCGTCTCCTTGCTCTATTATTTGGTCTAATTTTGAGTTGACTAATTGCCATATCTGACCCAAATTGAGCTACTACATCAAAGTTGAATTGATTAAATTTTAAATCCAAATTAGTTCAACTAAAATATAATTTTGGTTTAATTTAAAATTTTGATAAAGTTCTGGATCGTTCGATTGTTCGAATTAAGCTCGAAAAAGAAAAAGCTTAATCTGAGTTGCATGCATTAATAAGTTGTCTCATTTGAGGTTTTAATGAAGATAAAATTACATTATAGGCAAATTTCATCCATATAATACACAAATATGTTAATTTTTAACTAAAATGAGACACAATTATTCATTCACTTGTATAAAACATAATTCATTTTCTATTTTTGGTCCTCTATATAATTTATAGGCGGAAGGCTTGATGTGAAATCAAATCCTACCAGCAACTGGACTTCAGAACCGACAATTGGACAAGGTTTTACCGACAATTAAATAACGTTAGCCGACATCTATAAATGGAGGTGAGAACAGCTAGTAGAATGTAGACACATATACTCGAGGAACAGAAACTGTCAAGGGGTTTGTCCACACAAAGAATTGACTGTTTACCTACTAATTGCACGGATCAAAGGACGAGTAGATCCTGCAACTTTCATGGCGTTTGAGACACTCCTCAAAAGTACAAAATCTATTGTAATCCGGACAATGATACGTTAGTTCGGATTCGGTTTCATCCGCATATTAATTTTGATAGTCAAGATCGATCCGATCAATCATAACAAATTGATCTAATCTGGGGCTGACATAGCTTCAATTCTATTGAGTTCAAACTTAGAAAAGTCTTTTTCTATGGTCCCCTTGGCAGGTTGAGCATGAGAAGAAAGAACTTTTCCATTCTATAACTGTTATCTGAATTCAACAAATCACTTATAGAACACTTGTGGTGTTGATGTTCATGCATTTATTTATTTGGACCACTTGATTTATGAATTATGAAGTGCATTAAACTGATTACCTTGAAAAGGGATTGATTCAAGTAGTTGATCATTAAAGACCCAGAAGAAGAAAATAAACAAAAGTGCCTGCTGTATAGATTTGTACTGAAAATCTAATAGCTTACAAGAAAAAGAAAAAAGGAACACTCCAAAGCTTATCCTGGTGATTTGGTATGTTTCACTTCAAGCCTAGAAGTTGTATCAGGACTGGCCCCAAAAGATTAAGAAACAAAGTGAGTTTCTTCCACACAGATACGTGCTACGATGAACCGTTATTTGGGATCATGTCCATCCACATAGGACCCGGAAACTATTATCATAACGACCGGAAATATAAAGGCAATTCGTCCTAACTGGAAAAGGCAAGGAGAGATTAGCCAATAGTTCGTAATAAGATACATGGTCAGTTCTGATTCTGGGATGGGTTAAAGCTTTTGTTTCATGTGTCTTCAGCAGCACCGGTGGCTTCTCGCATCCGGCGCTGGTGAACATCCCAATTATACACCCGAGGGATAGTGACCTGCCAGTAGTTGCTTCAGAAGTAAGAAAACAAGAAACTCTTTTCTGAAGGTTATCAAGGGACAATATGCTTTCTGGATATGTCATGGGATACTTTAACTGCATATCCCAGAATCTCAGAACATTCACGTATAGTCATCACATTAGTCCAAAAAGACCAATAAAGACCTGAACTTTCACACTACCTGCGTTATTGTGACTTGATCCCTCAAGAAATGTAGATCAGCAATTAGAACTTCTAAACTAGCTTTAGCATTATCTAAATTCTTGTTTAGGAGATCGGTAGCCTGCATGCAGTGGGATTGAAGATGTTAATACCGCTACTTTTTTTTAAAAAAAAAATATTAGTATGCATACTCGGCTGGATATGAAAAAAGAAACTGTTTGTTCCATTGATCTTAAAGCTGAAATTCAAACCTCATCACAAGAATACTCCAACATGACATTTGCCCCCAGCCATAAACACACTGACTCAGCACCCTCGATCTTAGCTTTTGAATATATGCCTTCAGATATCTCAAAATCAGAAATAAGTGCCTGCATAGAAAATGGAGATGCAATGCCTAACTTGTCGGATCAGATTCTAAAGAAAAAAGGATGAAAAAATGGATGACATAAAACACGCGATGTAAGCTCGTCAAGACAACGGTATCCAATGCATCTATTTTAGTCCAGTGCAGAATACATGGTGCTAGATATGTTCTATGACAATGATCTCCAAGCACATCACTAAATTTTATGTGCATTTTAAGTCAAGGTTGCAAGGACTTCAAATATGAATTACACATCCTCATCTCATAGAGGACTATACATGAACAGAAGTATAGAACCAACATGGGACAAAATGTTTTGGTTGAATCAAAAGCCGTAATGCAGTGCATATGGTTTTGGAATTCAGAATTCAACACAATGCAGAAAATAGAATATTATATATACGGCAAGTTAACATTTAAATCGACATTTCGAAGATAATTCCATTAGTAGAGTTGAAAGTCATGACATCTGATGAAGAGAAGGTTTAAGAGAGAAAGATCTGAAACATCTTGGAGTGGACTACACTAGGATTGGATGGTTTGGTAGAAGTTTACACACTTCCTGAATCCAAAGTTAGACAGATCAAGCTCAGAGGTATTTGTCGTGCATATGCAAAAGATAGGAAGGCCATTTCTAGATAATTGCAAATAAGCATAAGCAGTTCAATAATTTTTGGGGAGAGATCTCTCATTCCGCAAACTTATATACCCATGTAGACTTGGTCCTTCTCTTAGGACATTAGAATATGGTAGTTTTAATTAGGTTCAAACCTACATAAGAAAAAGCTTAGAGTTGGTAATGACGATGGGAACCTGAACACCTTCCCGAAAATGTAATTCACTGAGACCATGTAAGTATGTGCATCAAAGTGAAGGTACAAACAGAATAAAGGATGACTGGAATACAGACACGAACCTCACCAGCACCCTTCTTCGCCTGCAAAGTGGCAACGACATCTAAGCATTTCTCAATATCAGGGATCTTTGCCTAAAAATCAGAATAATCAAATAACATAAACTCAAAATCTATGACTATCTCAGAAGGTTGAGAAACAAAAGAAAATTAAATTTTTATTCATCACCATGTCTTCATTAATACTATCCAACATAGGAAATGACATTCCCTCCACAAAACAGCCAGCAATAAGAAGAATGGGTTAGAACATATTAACTTATCTGGTGATAAAGTAGCATTCTGCTTTTGGTAATTAATTAAGTTAATGAATAATGATGGAATAATCAGACCATTAGAGGTTAAAGAAAATTGAGCTTCACCATCCAAGGGTCACATTTTTAAGATTTATTTCATCATCCTCACTCACTTCACAGGCAACTTAAATCTACCAACAACGATCAGCTTGCTAATATAACAAGAATTCTTATACAGGAAACTACACTATACAAGTTTTATTTGGCTGGTTCAAATATAAAACACTACAACTACAATATTCCTTCTTTCCTTGCACTTAATGAATCATATTGCAATGAAGTCCTTGTCGATAGTGATAGTCCGTCACAACAATACACACAGGTAGCATTAAATACTAACAGCAACCTACCTGAAGATCTCTCTGCTGGGCAAGAAGTTTCATTTCTACCAATTTATATTGCTGAAGTCTGCAGAAGTAAATATCACAAAGACCAATGAGAAAGTTACTGAATTTTTCATCCAACTAGACTTAAAACCCTAAAGGGAAAATAGTTAAGACAGCTGCTTTGACCTAAATCACCATTCAGGTCTAAATTGAACATAGTAATCAGGGACACACACTCATAGTAACTAAGCATTCACCGAGTAAAAGAATGGCAATATCTAACAAGACCAGGAGACAAGAAATCCAATTGGGTGTGTGAAAAAAAGCAGAATTTTAACTACAAACACGATCATAGAAGCAAAAAGATTGAAATTTGAACAAATACAACTGATGGGAAGCCACAAAATCAAGCAAATTCCATGAAATAAGAGAAAACTAATAAAGGGAAAAGGTGAAATAGGAAAAGGAAGAACCTTTCTTGAAGGAAGGACATAGCAGAGTTGACATCGAGTCCGGACTGAGTGAGATACGTTTCTACATCCTCCACGAACTGTGCCCCCGGTATACCCCTTCTCTCCGCCGTTGATGTTGATGATGACGCCATTTTTTCTTCTTGATCGACGATAGATGGAGGCGCGGATGGTTTATGGCTTTTTGGTGCTTCAAGTTCTCTGCTTTTATCCGATCCCTGTCTTTGGCGTAGAAGAAGAACCCACTCTGTGCCCCACCTTGGGGTGAGGAAGATTGAGGACTAGGATGTCGACTCCAAACGGCGCGGCCTTTGTCTTACAAAACTGTTGGACCAAGCTCTCGACTAATAGTTATGGATCTTAAGTTCGTCTAAAATGGATATTGGATCTGAACCCGCTTTAAAACTTTGTTGTAAATGTGCTCTTAAACAAGTCATAATCATCAAGAATTAATACTACTTTTTTTAAAATAATTGGGAATTTATAGTTTTTTTTTTTGAGAAAAATAAGTAAGAAAAGACCATAAAATCAAACAAGTATGATGACATGTTGAAACACTTAGATCAACTAAAGTATGATGACACTAAATCAAGTGAGATTCATGATTTTAATACCCGAGTTCGATCTCGAAAAAATTAGTATGTTTAAATTCGAATTAAGCTCGATTGAATCTATACAATTGGATCCGAGGAAAAATTTGTTCAAATATCATGTTTGTGTGTGGACATATAAGAAGAGGTATAATTAGGTGATAATCACAAAATTAGATGTGACCCTTAATTTAATTTGGTCTTAACACTTCAATGATTGAGAAATTATTGTGCAAGTTGCAAACAGGTTTATGATTAGACTGCAAAACTACTCTACGAGATTAGTCTGGCCAGTGGAAGGTTGAATTAAAGATAAGATTGGAAAAAAGAAATTTAGCCTTAAGGTTGTTTAATTGGTCGAAAAGGAAAGAGTTTTTTAATTAAAAGATTGAAGATTCGATTTCAGGTGAGATTAAAAAAAATTAAAAAATAATAATTAATTGAAAGTAAGAATACGTTGAAACTCAACTTGCAATATTTTAGTGTATTATTTCAATCTATAAATTTAAAATTTTAAGATTAACATAATATAATTTTAATTTAATATTTTGGATCTAAGAGACAATAAACTTAACTCATATCACACACTTGTCAATAAATATGATTTGAAGTTAATTATGATTAAACTAAAACGACGTTATTTTAAATAAAATGTTTGAATGGTTTGAAGTATACTTTGATTTGTACCCTAAAATTAAATTTAATTTAAAATTCAATCAATATAAATTTAATTCATTAATTTTGAATTAGATTGAACTGGAATAGATCAGAATTATCAAAACTATTTGCTATATTGTCTTGTTATCTAATTAGCTCATAATAATATTTAAAAGGGTTTTAAATTACTAACTGTAATTATAATTACTATTATCGCAGGATTAACTGTGATGATTTAATCCTTCGCTACATAATTAGGTTTTCATGACTACGATAATTTAATCCCTTGCTACCTACTTAGAGTATGTTTGGATGGACGTAAGTTTTAATTAAATTGAATGGTTTATAATGAAATAAAATTTAAATGAATGTAATATTATAAAATTGTTATTTGGGAGGGATAAAATGATTAAAACAATTAATTTTGACAAAGAGTCAAGATAGATCAAAGTTATTTATGGCTTGAGCTTAGTGCGAACCTTTTAAAGAGAGGGCCAGGAACTAGTGACCCCAAGCATATATAAGAATGGTCCAAGCTTGAAATGACATTGTTTAAAGACTTGTTTTGATTTTATTTTACATTACATGGATGAGGTTAGATTTCAAACAAAAGTAGAACCACAAAGCTTAGATAAGAGTCTAATTTGAAGTCTAAGAATTAAAAAAAAAAGTCCAAACTTGAAAATTAGTCCATGTTTATCAAGTGTGTTGATTTCGAGTTAGACTCATCTATTTTATCATGTTTAAAAACAACAGTATTTTGACTTTCAACCAAATCGAATTAAATTAACTTAAAATTTGATGCCTAAAAAATCGAATCAAGCCTCGTGCCATCCTTAACAATAACATGTTTGTAATTTTTCTTATGGCTCCAGCTTAGTTCGAACCTTCTAAGGAGAGGGCCTAGAACCAGCTAACCCAAGCATAATCAATTGGTCTAAGCTTGAATCTACGTTGTTTAAAGACTTTGTTTTGATTTCTTTTATATCGATGAGGTTCGATTTCAAGTTAGGCTAGAATCACAAAGTTTGAATATGAGTCCAATTTAAAGTCTAAAAATTAAAAAAATTCAAAGTCCAACTTAAAACTTAGTTAATTTAGATTAAGCATGTTGATTTTGTATTAAACTCAACTATTTTATTAAACTTAAAAACAATATTATTTTGACTTTCAACTCAGTCGATCGAGTTAAAATAATTAAAAAAATAATGCTTAAAAATGGAAAAAGCCATGTATCATCCCTAACAAGAACATGTTATATAAGATAAAAGACTTGTATCTTATTTTTTTTTCCTTAAATATACTTTTGAATTTTAAATTTATTACATATTTATTAGAAATTTCAATACATATTATTATAGAATTGACCGTTATACAATGATATGTGGCATTTATTAGATATACAACAATTTGCATAATAATATGCATTAAAACTTTGTCAGAAGTTAAAAATATATTCTTTTATTAAATTTTGGAATATAGATAAGTATTTGAACTCTACATATATGGTGCTTCATTTTCTTTTCTTTATTTAATGTTCTTTCAGGTAGAAAAAGCAAAAGATCGGTTGCATACAACGGACACGAGGAATGAGTCAACAATAACAACAACACTTCAGTAGGTAAAGTGTTTGTAAAAGAAGGAAAAGAAATGGGATGTACAAGCTTCTTCAGTACACATTATCAATACGTTGTTCTTGAACATATCATCGTAATCAACCATATAGGATTATCCACGTTAAATTCTTGTTCTTTATTGCAGATTTAAGTGTCCAAAAGCATATTCCAAATCATTGACTCATACAAATATTCCATTTAATATATTCAACATGGCATTAATTACATAATTTCAAATGTGATTGACTACACTTTTCTTTTGGACTACACTTTTCTTCTGCTCCATGAACTGGAAACATGGTCATGGTTCGTTTAAAGTGTTTTGGATGGATGAGGCGTTCCTTTCGAAGTGCAACTATGGAGATTGTAGCTGGACAGCCTTAGATGATGGCTTGTACATTCAAAACATTCCTGCTTCTACACTTGATTTGGTTTACAAATGGAACATGTAACATGTTCTTTTTTACTAGACTATGTTGTGTCGTATGCTTGAATAAGACTACTGAAAGATATTCGTTCTTTTCTCTGTAATAAGTTACTTTATATTTCTGTTTTTTTATATACCAAAAAAAATTAAACAAAATTGTATTTTTATTTAAAAATATAAATTAAATATAACAGAAAATAGAAATAAAATCAAACAGATTCAATAACCTTTTTATATATTAATTTGATTTTCTCTTTTGTAGATTGAAAATATATCTACGGTCACAATATGGATAAATATGGTAGAATGAAACGCTTAACTTTAACTAATCCTACAGATTTTTAACGTCCGTAGTAAATGACAAAATTAAATATAAGATGATCATATTATATAAAATTACATATTAAAGGGCAAAGATAATACATTATAGTAAAATTGAATTATAAACTCTTTACCATCTCTTCGCAATTCTCACCTTCAAGCCATGTTTCATATGGAGAATAACAGAATTACTTGGAGAAATAGGATGGTCTGTTAATGTCGTTATTTTCTATTTTTGTGTGTTTTAATTTTCTTTATTCTTGAGGTTTGAAGTTGTACTTAATGGAAATTAATTTTGTTTTATGTCAAGGTGCATTTTGGAACCAAATAGAAAGAACCGCAACAATTTTGGGATAAAAAGAGCTGAACTAGATGTTGACCCTAATTTCGGGATAAAAAGAGGACAAAATTAAATCAAGGAGCTACATAGAACAAAGGCGTGACCATGGGACTTAGAGAGCGTGAAACATGGACACTGGAGACGCTAGCAAATATGAGACAGCTATTAAATGGGCACAACAACGCAAATCACGCAAGCACGTGGAAGACTCCAAGAAATAAGCAAGCAATTAAATTAAATAGAGCCACATCAACAAGCATAGTGCGGCAACAACAATGGACAGTGGAGAGCAAGTGGCATCGTTTCAAATTAAATCAAGCAGAAAAGAAAACGTAAGTCACGTGGATAATTGCACAACAAATAGAGAAGCTACAGCGTGGATAGGGAAAAATCAAAGACAAAATCAGCCAATAGAGGAACAACACGCAGACACAAGAATAAAAAAACGCAATAGTGGGCACGAGGGTTTAAGGAGACAGCGGCTGAGTGGGGCTAAGAAATTAATTGGGAAATAACGCAACAGAGAAAAAACGCACAGTGAAAAATAGAGAAGAGGAGTGCGGCGGTCAGGTCCTGGGGAATTGGGGGAAAATACAGAAACGAGTGCGACGGAATTGAGGAGAAAATTAATCAGCATAGTGAAGCCGAAAGGAGAAACTGGAGGCAACAGTACACGTGATAATCAAGAGGGATACGTCTGCGTTAGGGAACAGAAGAGAAGCAAATAAAAAGAAGACAGCGACAGACGACAGAACAAGGAGAGTAACGTTGATGGCAGTTCAAATGTCAGTGATAGTCGGAATAGATAGGAAAGTCATGATGTTGGGTAACTAATTTTTATTTCTTGGTTTACGGAATCCTAGTTATTGAACTTTGCATGTTGTGAGATTTTGTTTTTTTTTTATTTCAATCGATTTATTAGTCAAGTATCAATTATTTTTCTGTGTCATTATTTGATTGTTTAATTAGACAGCTAGGTGCGCAACTAGTTTGTGTTTTTATTCAATCAATCGCTAGATTAAAAA
>JANKOD010000193.1:40621158-40648178 GCA_026284645.1 Erythroxylum acuminatum | reverse complement strand
CATTGTAAACATTCAAAACAAATCTCTAATAAAACATATCTTAACTATGATAGATTATAAAAATGTTAGTTTAACAAAATGTGAACCCTTTGGTGAAGATTTTGGCAAATGGTCATCAAATGTGCTGCAAATTATTGTGGAGCTTCTGGTGATTTTCAGAAATCGTCACTGAATGTGGATCATTTTGTTACCAAATGTTGATCCTTTGGTGACGTTTTCAAATATCGTCACCAGATAGTTACTTTTAGTGACAATATAAAAAAAGTAGCAAAAATATGTAGCTAAATGTCTACGAATCTTTTGTGGCGATTTCTAAAAATTGGTTACTAAATGTTTACCAAATTGTGGTGATGATTTATGTAAAGCGTCACCAAAAGTTCATTTAGCGACAAATGTCTAAAATCATCACAAAACCAAATGTAGACCATTTTGTGATGATTTTTGGAAATCGTTACTAAATGTTTACCATTTAGAGACGATTTTTGTCATTTGTCATTAAATGTTGATACTTTTGTAAGGCTTTTATAATTAATTGTTAAAGGCTTAGTTTTAATTAATGACGATTTTAAAAATCGTCACGGTATGGTTATAGCAACGATTTTGGAACCTCGCAAGAAAAACGTAACTAAATGTCTAGCGGTGGAGCAATTTCGCCAACTTGTGATTTAGAAAAAGTTCCATGACTGTCTTACTCCAAAAGCTTGAACAGACTCAGCTCAGAAATAGATATTACTATGTTACATGAGACCGGCGTTATTTATAATCAAGTGCCAGAATCTTAATCAAATCACCGTAAGAAACACCGTCTTTTTCATCACCACCACCACCGCAACCCAACTTGATCATGGCCTTAATGTCCTCATCGGAGGCATCGAATCCAGCCCACTGCATGTAACTCTGCAAATCCTCATGACTCAGCTTCCCGTCACCATCTTTGTCCATGACCCTAAACACATCCTCCATGACTCCTCCGCCGTCGCCGGACCTCCTTCCACCCGCACTCAGAACACGCTCGAATTCCTCATATTCGACGAACCCATCTCTGTTAAAGTCAGCTACCGACATCATTGTCGCTATGATCTCGTCGTCGTCTCCGACTCCGCCCGAAAATCCAGCGTAAAACGTGCGAAGATCGTCTCTGCTAATCTTCCCATCACGGTCAGCGTCCAAAACGTCGAAAGCCGTCCTGAAGTTTGACCCCGCCGTCGAGAGCTCCGCCGCTAAACTTCTCCCAGATGGGCACATTTTCTCGGTCTTCAAAGTTCAAACTGCTTAACAATTTTGAAGTCTTTGGCTGGGAAGAAACAGGTATAGAATCCATTAGCAAGGAGAGGTAGCATGGTTTATATAGACAAAGCAAAGGTCCGAGTTGGGTTGGGTCTCATAGACTCTTGGACAACACGTGACTTCCTCGACAAGGTTCGTTCTGCGAGGTAATTACGCACTTGGTGACGTCAAGTGAGTTCTGACGGTGGTCCGTGTCTTTGTGTCTTATTTATTTGTCGGCTTGAGAATTATTAAGGTCGTGATTGGCAGTCTTTGTTTTCTTTCTCTGCTGTCTTCTTGGAAGTTTCTACTTGGACGGGTCTACGAGTTTGCGACTTGACTTAAAAGTTTGTTTAAACCATTCGAAAGATTCTTATTTTTATTTCATTACTCAAAATAATATCGATTTAATTTAACAGTTTTAACATATAAATGTCAAAACGATTACTAGTAATTATAAATACAATTATGATAATTTAGGTTAGCCATCTTGAGTGTAATGTAACTGCAAATATTTCAGACCTGATTTCAATCTAAAGTAATCCTCATCCAAAAACTTTGGAAAGCAGAAAATTGTGGAAAGAGAAAAGATAAACAGATTAGTATTTTGATTACCACTGGATTAATACCTTAAATTGGTTTGATTAATTTAACAGTAAAAATATTAAACTAATCAACTTTTTAATTCAGCATATTTTAAACTTTTTAACAAATAAGGACATTTTTTAATTTTATTGAATATTTAACCGGTTTTATATTGAAAGTTTTAAATCTTAAATCTTTTATTTTATCGGTTTAATTTCCGGTCTATTTTTAAAATATTGATCATCGGTAAAGAAGAAATAGAGTTGATGCTTTAATTGGTCTAATTTAATTTAAATTATAATAAATTTTGA
The DNA here is from genome assembly GCA_026284645.1 of Erythroxylum acuminatum. Lineage (NCBI taxonomy): Eukaryota > Viridiplantae > Streptophyta > Magnoliopsida > Malpighiales > Erythroxylaceae > Erythroxylum > Erythroxylum acuminatum. The sequence goes on along the minus strand of JANKOD010000193.1, from coordinate 40,646,016 downwards.
GCTATTTAAATTTAATAAACTAAATCTTAAAGTTAAAATTTTGAATTTAAAAGTTTAGACTTACTTTAAATTTAACTTACATTTTTTAAAAATTTAATAATTTTAAAATACTTTAAAATTGAATCGAATTTATACTAAATTTAAATTTAGAATTAAACTCGAAAATTATAAGATTCGAATTGCAAATTCGAGAAATTGGTGGTCCTGCGCATAAGTCTGATAGTCGCCTGCGCTTGTGCAAGAGAATTGTTCTTTGACATTGATTCCTTAAGGTGCGGTATCAATAATATTCGGTTATGCAATTTGTATTATCTTTTTTTTTATATATAAAAATATTATGTGAGTTATTGTCACTTTTATAATGGATTCTCAAGAGAATAATTCTTAATTATCTTTGATTTTAATTTTATCCTACGTGTATAGATATGATTCGTCGATCAATCTAATGTTACTAATATAACGACTTTTTTCAACTCTTAAATTATCACATTAACTTTAAATTCATTAAATATGATTAAAATTAATAATTTATTATGATTATTAATTTGAGTTAGATTTAATTAGTTCGAGTGAAATTTAAAATCTAAATTAAGTTTTCGTATTAATAACTTTTTTTTGACAGGCGTATTAATAACATTTGATTAGTCTACATATGATATTAATATCACATGTATTTTATTTTTATTTTTTTGACAAAAGTTAAAGAGAACTTTTATTAGAAAATAAAAAATTACAAGAAACTTATTCCAAAAAATTAAAGATTCAAAATATATTTTTTAAAATTACTTAAATAAAAAATTAAATATATTTTAAACACTAAATCAGTCTTTCACATTTTGTCCGGCCTTTGGTTTCACATGGCCTTTCAATCATTTGGGCTCTTCCAGTGACTGGGGCAGCTGGAGCGAGAGTCTTTTGGTTGATCCATTACCAGCTGACTGAAACACAAAACCCTAATTCTGTATATAAATATCCATAACCCTCGCTCCCTTTTCTTTTCCTCTTGATCTCTTGCTCTGCTACTGTTTCCTTTTTCCATGAATTGATTTTCCTGTTCATTATCTGTTTGATGTTATGCCTCTTTGACGAGACCCCTTTGAAGGTGGAAACTGTTTTTGGGGGGTTTCTTATGTTGAAGAACGAGAGGCTAAGATCTGTCTGCAGGAGAGTTGAGTCACTTCGCCTCTGTATTTCCACAGGCACGGTGAATAACATCCTGCAAAATTTAAAAACCCTTTTGGCTCATTTTTGGTTCGTCATCTTTATTTTGTCTTCCTTTTTCTTTGGTTTTCGGGGTTTCCGGTGATGACATGAAATCTTTGAGACCTGATTGTATAATTTGACGACAGTTACAAGCATACTTCTGAGGAACCCTTTTTGGCGATTGGCATTTTTTTTTCTTTCTTGAAATTGGTTTGGATTCGAACCTTTTTTGGATGATGAATATGCACTGGGCTCTGATCGAAGCTTTCTTATCGAGCTTTTGAAGCACAATTGCAGCCTAGAAAGCTATTTCTGATACAAATTAATTTGGTCTCTTTATTTTGATTGGCAAGTTTTATTAAGAAAACAAATTGAACATGACTGAGACTCTAAAGCACACATACACACACAGATATGGTCAAGTTGATTTGGGCAATGTATTTGACACATTGAAGTAAATTACTCATTGCCTCCTTGGAGGTCATATTTCAAAGGGGAATCAAATCTTTGATAGCATTCCTCCCCATAGTAAAATTAGTACATCAATTCAAAAGTAGTTTCTGAAATTAATGTCGGGTAGTAAATGTAAAGAAAACTAGTCCGCAAAGACTAATTCAGCAAATCTAGACATGGTAGTTCATCAGATCTTGCTTTAGTTTACTGAGAGAGACAAAGCCGTTAAAAAATCAGTTGAAAATTTCATAGAGATGAATTGCAAAGTAAATAAATGGGCACATTTTAGGAGTCCTGATCTCCTCTCTAATATTATGGTGTCTTATTGTGTCCAATAAATTTTAGCCATTTATTTATGCGGGGTTTGCATGGGACTTGCGTGAGTCTCGCAAAATAAATGACTGAGATTTTACGAGACAGAATAAGACAGAGTAAAATTGGAGAGAGGATCTGATTTTCATCTTTAGTTGGTACTGTCTGAACTCTGCCAACCTTGAGTTGCTCCTCCTCCATTGTATCGATAACGATAAATATAGTCTCCTTGCTTCTTCATCTCTTCTTCAGTCAACTGGCTAATTTTTCCATACATTAGACTGTTACCTGTAAAAGAGAAGAAAACCAACCCACCTTCAGAAATTTGGAAAGAAAGCAGAAAGCAGAGAAACAGAGAATCAACACCATATTCAGAAAATATAGAATATTAATCAAATGACCTTATCAAAGTTGACAACAAAAATTGCAGTAGGTACAGGCCTATTGTTCTCTGTCGCAGAGTATCCTTTTCCATCAATGTCAAACACATACGAATATAACTTATGAAACACCGGTTCCACAGCAGTTGCCTCCACCTCAATCAATGGCACCTCCCTCCCAAATTCACTCTACGAAATGTAAGCACAAAACTCAAACAACAAAAATCCAATACAAGCAACTCCACCAAACTCAAAATTACTTCATAAACCACATAATTCTCTACTCACCTCCCTTGCAGTACCCGCTGGAACCATAGCCTCTTTCAGCGTCTTCACAAGTTCAATCAGTTCTTGTTGGCCTACCTATCGCAATACCGAGTACATACATTCCATAACAATTAACAGAAAGGAGAGAAAAAAAAACACTCAAAACCACACTCTGCACTCAAAACTACTTTTCCCTACGGTGATCGATAAGCGCAAAAGTCAAAATGAGAAAACCATGAAAGAGGACGATCCATTTGAGGCAATGCTTACAGGAAAGCAGTTAAAAACAACACGATGCTCAATATCTAGGGGTTCGCCGGTCTCTAAACACGAGGGCCTATGAGTAGAGAAGCTAGTCTTCATAAACTCCTCCAACTTGTGTGCGTCCAAAGAGTACCTATAACCACCATGGCCGTTAAATCCAACAAGCACACGTTCACTTCCAACGGAACTTGAAACGGAACCAGCCAAATCTCAATTCCAATCAACTGACACATAAAAAAAAACTCTACTGACGGATCATTTTTTTCCCCTTTTTCTGCTAAGCTTACCCATCAACTCGACGCGAGTATGAAGCATACGGCCAACGTTGGACCGGACGCTGTCTCTGACGTCTTGAAACGCGCCATGGTGCCATTGAGGATGGCCGGGGTCTCACCGGAAGGTTTCGGGCGATGAGTCGGACCGAGTGGCGAGTAGACTCAGATTCAAACTGAATCCGCCATAACTTAATACTGTTAAAATCGAGTGCATAAACTAATAAACATGCTTGGTTAGTTGGATTCTCGATAACTACAAGTTGCCTCGGAGAAAACTCCGACGAAGACTACTTACGAGAGAGTGTTAGAGTGCTCCGAGTACGGTGGCAAATTCGGGGCCTACAGCGTTGTAGTATGTTCGTTTGAATTTCTTTAATGACTATTAATCGAATTTGTAGTTTACATTTTTAAATAATTTATTTAAAAGTAAATAATACTTTGATTCGTATAATGTAAGAAATTTATAAAATTCCTTTAATTTTGAAAATTTATGAAAACCCTTCTTATAGTTTTTAATTTTAAAGAAAAATCTTTTATTTTAAAATTTGGTTAAAAAATAATAATAAAATATATACGACACGGACAACAAGTTAATTAATCAATTATTATTAATACGACGATTTAATATAAGTTTAAATTAAACTAATTAATATATTTATAATATTTAATTAGTTCACCAAAGATATTGTATTTTTATTTTTTACAAAGTTTAAGAGAACAATTTTTAAATTAGAAAATTTTTAATATATAAAAGAAGTTTATCCTTTTCATGATCCATGTTAAAGTGGGCCTACGGGAAGCATAAAAGCCTAATAGAGTGGCCCACATAAAGCAGGTTAAATTGGACCGTACGATTAGAAGGGGATCTTTTTGGATGGACGGCTGAGTTCCTCCGAAATAGAACTCGATCAGAGCCGTTGTTTGGTTTCGGTGAGAGGAGGAGAGAGATAAAAAAAGAAAAAGCTGCTTCGGTCTGTGTTACGGTTTTGTTTGTTTACATAGAAAAATTTTCAAACTGTCTCTTTGATTATCTTTTCCTCTTTCGTGTGCTGTTCCTTCACTTCACTTCACTTCGGTCTCGGGTACGTTTTTGCAGCCATTTTGGTCAAGTTTTCTTATCAGGGTCCTCTGTTCTGAGATGTTTAGTTAAGTTCGTGAGTTGATTTTCTTCTTCCTAAGCTTATCAGCGTTTAGTGTAGATGAGTCTGTTCTTCTGTTTCTTTTAGCGTGCATAACTATTCAATGCTCCTTCATGTGGTCTGTAATGAGATAATAAGGAAAAGAGGTAATCTTTTTGGTGTAAAGCTGAGATGGTAACAATTGAATGGAAACTGGTCTTCCCTGACCTGTTGATTCTACTTCTTGCAATACATGATAACTGGAATTGTTCAAGAAATGCATATTTTGTGCTAAAAGTAGGAATCTAGTGCAATATGTACGCGGTTCTATTGTTTATTTAGAGCTATGCTTTTTGGATGTGAAATCATGTCCATCTTATTTCAATTCTTACATTGCAAGTTGCAGAATTTTGGCGTTAGATCCTGCTTTTTTTTGTGTGGAATAACGGATGTTCTTATTGGGATTTTTTATATGTGACCAGTATGAGTGCTCTTGAGGAGATTTTTGGAGGCCGTGTGTCAGATCCTTTGCGCAATTTAGCAGCTGAAGTGAATGAAAAATGTGCAGAAAATTCAATTTCTGTGACTACTCAACCAAAAGGATTTGGAGACGTCTTGGAATTTGATGTGCTTCCATGGCTGAAACTGCCTTGTTACGGGGTAAGAGATGTTGAAGAAGGAGCTTATCCAGAATTTATGCTGGTGGATAGAGCTCCATGGAACCCAAATAGGATATTCTGGGAACAAGCTGGTACGATACATCAAGGAAATAACTTAGGTAGCTACTTGGGAGTCTCTGATGAAGAAGATTACAGTTGGAATCTATGTGTAATTAGCTTGCAAGAACTTCTGCAGACGATCTCGCCCTATCAGTCTTTTTCACTAGAAATACAACCGCAGAAAGGATTTCCCATTACTCTTGTTCTTGACCTAGATGGTATGTGTTATACAACTGTATAAGTAGTATTATCAGTCATTTCGATGGGGAAATTTGAAAAGTGTAAGGTAAAAAATGTGTCAAAGCACGCTCTCTCGTAATGACACAATTTTTCAACCAGGTTGTGCCAGTGTGGAAGCAGACTATAGTATACATAACCAAACATAAAGCATGCATTTTTAGGTCAATTTGGCTTCTTCTTATTCCTGAATTAGATGGGGAAATGGATATTCAATGCTCTTTTTTTTTTAATGTTCAAATTCATATGAATACTTATTCATCTGCTGTGAAACCTTTCTGCAGAAACATTAGTACATTCCTCATTTGATATTTGTGAAGATGCGGATTTCAGTTTTCAAATTCATTCCAAAATGCAAGTACAGACTGTTTCTGTTCGTCAGAGACCGTACCTGCAGATGTTCCTCGAGGCAGTTTCAAGCATGTTTGACATTGTAGTTTTCACAGCTGGTCAAAGTTACTATGCGGAACAATTGCTTGATATAATAGATCCAAATCGATCTCTAATTTGTCAGCGAGTTTACCGTGATTCATGTGTGTTTGCCAATGGTGGATACTTGAAGGATCTGACAATACTTGGTCGTGACCTTGCAAGGATTATGATAGTGGATAATTCACCTCAGGTTTGTAGAATCATGAGTGTACATAAGTCCATTTCATTGTAATCACCAAGATATGACTATTTTCTCTTCACCTTTACTTAGTATTGCTAATCATTGAACGTTAATTCAGAGACAAACTTAGCTCTAGTAAGCAAGCAAATGAACAAGCTATGGTGTATCTCTGTGTTAATGAAGGCATATAAGCTCACTTGTTTACGCAGGTTTTTCAACTACAAGCTGAGAATGGGATCCCTATAGAGAGTTGGTTTGGCGATCCGGAGGATAGTGCTTTGCTTTCCTTGCTATTATTCTTGGAAACTTTAGTTGGTGCTGAAGACGTTCGTCCCCTAATCAAGAAGAAATATGGGTATCAGTAATGACATGATTACTGGATTAACTAGAAAGTTATGTGGAAACTTGTAAAGGTATTGCCAGTGAGTCCACACTTCTGCCACAGTTTTCTACTTGATATACTAGTATCCTGAACCAGGATATTTTGCTTGTATCTCGGATTGAATCGATATATCAATATCAATTCAATTCGGGCCTCCATGCTTTTTAGCATGAGATTTATCTGAAAACTTATTAAAAGGGAAAGCGAGAATGAAGATGATAGTTTTATGAACAAACTAAACTGTTTTTATAGATGCTTCGTGGGTTGTTTTGCTTGTCATCCAACACTCATGCATCAGAATCTTTGGTTTTGTATCAACATTCAGCATCCTCTATCACACTTGTTATAAAACGGTGTAGTTTTCATCTTGGTCTGATAGGACTTCGTCCGGACTCGAAGTTGAGGATGCAATTCATGGCCGCCGCTGCTAATTCTGTTTGAAGTCGTCCTTGGAAGGTGAAAAGAAGGCAGCCTGTAAGAAGACGTCGGGATGTCGGGTGATCTGCACACATAATTGAGTCATCCACCGATAGAGACGGAGGAGTAGGAAGGCGGTCGCGTATCAAAAATGGTCGGAATAGTAGTTGACGATGATCGGAGTCGGAATACTATAGGACCATTGGGTCATTGTTAATGAAAGGTGGAGTCTTATCTCCTGATATGTAGTTGAATGGTTAAAGAGATTTATTTTCCCTTAATCATTTATTTAAAATGTCACTAACTTATTTTATTTAATCCGACCTAATTTATTTATTGTATTAATTAAACTTATTTTATTTAATTTGATCCAATTTATTTATTTCATATTTGTCATTATAAATTTAATTATTTAACTAATGAGATTAATTCAGAAAAATTTTATACGCATTAAAAAATAAAATCTCAATTGAAAGTTAAATAAATATGTTAACTAATATTCAATCAAAATTTTTAAATAGCTAAAATTCAATTTATTTTTTAAAATTACTTTTGAAAGTATGTAAAATTGTTATACTCTCACTAATTTACTCGAGAAAGTATATAAATGATTTTACATACTATTTTATTTTTGTTAAATTTAAAATCAAAATATTTTATTAGAATAATCTGACGTTCTAATTATTTATTTGTATATAACTATAAACTTAGAAAATAATTTAATAGATCACTATTAACATTGTTGCAAATTTGGAAAGAAAAAAAAAACACACACTAAATGGAACAAAAATATCAGAAATTGAGGAAAGTACCTAATACCTATACACGGTGATGGAATACAAGGTCAAGGGGAGGCAGCAATCCTGAAAATTAAGAAATCTCTTTTATATTTTTAATAACAAATAAACCCCTTTAAATTTAGTAAATTACTTTAAAGAACATTTACCTTTTTTTGTTTTTAGAGAAGAAAATTGAACCTTTAAAGGTCCAATTTTCTATCTTGGATCGATTTTTCTCATTAAACAGATGCATTCTCTCACCTTTTCCTGGAAAAAGAAAAGAAAAGAAAGGAGAGTTAAGACAAAATATAAAAGAAATTCAGGACACAAATAGAGTACTAAAAATTAAATATTAAGAGTAAAAATATTTACAAATGGCCCCTTGAGAATATCAAAATATGACACAAAGAACGTACTTTCTTCACGCTCGAATGGAAAAAATGACCGTCTTCGCCGTCTTTACCGCCGTACGCATTAAAATACTTGGCGGAGGCCAACTCCACTGCCGCTGCCGCTACCGTTGACGGCGTAAACGCCAAGATCTCAATATCTGAAATCTCGACATCACTAGTTTTAAAGAAAGACACACACGTACACACACAAAAGTCAATGAATAATCTGAGCTTGATTAATTTAATTACCCATAAGCGAGTTGAGGATTAGGTGACAAGAATCTTGAACAATCCGAAGATTATCGGGACCATTGTAGGAGGAAGATGGAAGCTTGATGATGAAATTACGGATATAGTTAAATGGAGTAACTGATAGAAGTTTCCAACTGAGTTTATTAGCCACCGATGATTCAACTTTCTGGATTGATTTTAATGGAATCACATCTCTGCATAGTCGCCTAAGCTCATTCAACAGCTTCTTCGGCCCCTTCGTTTCCTCCATTTTCACAGCTATACTCAAACACGCTGCTGAAAGGATCTTCATATGCTTCTCCTCCAACTTGATAACCAAATGAATTAACTAAATAAACATACCCCAAGAACGTTCATAAGAGCAAAAACGGATTTGTAAATGAGAGTAACGAACAAGCTCGTACAGGGAATTGAAGATACGAAATGTATCGGTGAAAGTAGTTGGCGCTGCGCCATTCAGTTACAGGAGTAAAATAATGGATTTCGCACACCTGCAATGCACGATCGAATCCACGAAATAAACACAATAATTAGGGATTATATGTTGAGAGTAGAGATATGTATTAGTATTTAGACCTGGTGAATCCAACGGACGCAGATCCGGCGAGTAGAAAGATGGTGCAAGTCGTTGCTGTAGCGATCGATGTAATCAGGTTGAGGCATTGAGTGAAGTTCAGAATCGAGTAGGGCAAGGATAGCAGTGTCGTTAAGGGGAAGAATATGAGGTTCGCCGTAGAAGGTGTAGCGGAGGTGATCGGAGTGGTTCTCCGGCGAGAAGGAGTTAGACATGGAGATCAGTGTGAAGAGGTAATTAATTAAAGAAAAGGTCTAGATAACAGTAGAGAGAGAGAGAGAGAGAGAGAAACATTGTTCTTATAATGAGCCTTAATATTATCATCTCGGGTATCATTTAGTTACAACGGTAGATAACTGAATTTCCCGCCAATTATTTGGTTGCAATCAATAACGACTTGATTAATTAATTACTTTGACACGTGAAGTTCCGTAACTAAAATGATTAAAAGGGATTTTTTAATAAACTATATTAAAATAATAGTATTTTGACAAATTATATTAAAAAATGACATTTTAAATTCAAGTTACCTATCTCGAATCTAATTTTAAAGTTAAGTAATTCAAATCAAACTCTCATGGAACGAGAATTTTAGCTTTTTACCACCTGTATTTGTTGCTATTACATGTACCTTAACAACAATTACGGTTACATTAAGTACCATAGCGGCAATTTGCAATTAAAAACCTTGGATGATTGTACCAAGGCTCATTATACCTTTTGCCTATTCTGCTTCTCATGATGGCTTTCATTTCTTGCTATTTGCAAATTGGTCTTTCAAGATATTGCCTTCTATTTACTTGCAATTGATCCCACCAAATATTAGCGTAGTCACAAAATTCAACAACAGTAAGTTTTATCTTTTCTTTTCACTACATGTATGAAACTTAAATACATATTTTATTTTCCTCTCCCACTGTAAATACAATTTAGGATCATTTTTTCCTTGAAAAGAAGGGATTTTTAATTTTATGTTGTCAAGTTCATTACGAGCAGAAGCTTGTCTGCCTCTTCTAGCGTTGGGGCCATCATCCCTGGATTGCACATCTTCATCTTCTTCATGCAACGTCCTTCTAGGACCTTTGGAGTTTGACGTGGATTGGATGTCATCCAACCTAGCATTCAACCTCCAAAATTGATCTTGCACAGCCTTCATAAGGACTTTGAGATCTTGCTCATGTGATTCATCTTCTTGAGACATGTTTATTAACTGCAAAATGTTAGTGAACAAAAATAATAATAATATGGACCTCATCGCTCAACCTCACGTGTATACACTCAACAGATGCCAAACAACTCGTGTTTCAATAAAAATTGACTTTTTTATAATGCAAACACTCTTGCTTTTTACCACTCAACTTGCTCTCTATAGTATCTTTATTTGAAACAAGACGCAATCAAATAGAAACAATCAAACCAAGTAGCAGCCAAGACTAGAATCCCAAAATAAAATTCTCAAAGAATCAAAAGGGAAAATAGGGTGTGGAAAATAAAGAAGAAGTAAAGGAGACGAATATGCAAAGGGAATGGGACTTAAAGGGAAAGAAGGGCTCAACAAATATGAAAACAAGAAAAAAAAAAGTTAGCTTTAAAAGTATTAGGAAAGAAAAATGATGGGGAAGTGGAGAAAATTGGAAATTAAGTAAAGGAAAAATAGGATAGGGAATGAATTAAGGAAGTGATTACGTCAAGGAAAGTCAAACTTGAAGCTAAAGAAAGACGAATGACGCAAGAAATAAAATAGGAAACTAAAGGCAAAACAGGAAAGCAATTGAAATAAGAAAGTGAAGCAAATAGGAAAGTAAGCAAGTTCCAAGCAATACAAGATAGGAAAGTTCTTGCAATTCAAGTTCAAGTAATAGGAAAGATGTCATCTTTATTTGATTGCAATTAGGAAAGTAGCAAACTTGGACTCCACTTCTTTAGAAATTGCAACACACACGCTGATTGTTTTCTTTTTCTACAAATTTCTTTTTTTGACAAATTTCTTTTTTCTCTTTTTTTTGACTTCTACTTCTTCTTCTTTTTTCTCTAGATAATTTGAAGTTCACACAAATAAATATGGAAAAAAATGCAAAGTAACATTTAGAAGCTGGATGTTCTCAAATTTCGACTTAGTGTAATTTGCTTTGGAAAGCTTGGATTTGAATGATTCCAAAACGTGGAGAAAGAAGAGATTTTGAACTTGAAGAAACACCTATTAATTAGCCAAAAACTCAAACAAAAAGTGAACAAAACAATGGATGAAAAACAGATAAAGAAGAAGAATGAAAATAAACAACACAAAAGGATAGTTATTTGAAATCTAACAACCAAAACTTTGATACCAAATGATGCGAGACCCAATAAGAACTTGTCCTAGAAAACCTTCAACAAGATGGAGCTATGCCTGGGAATGACTTGAATCAAACACACACGGAAGCATAAGAAACAAAATTGAAAAGATAGAAATAGAACACAAAGAGAAAAGGAGGTTAAAAGAATGTTGGTTAATAAAAAGAACCCTAAGAGATCCTATCTCTTAGAACCCTAGCAAGAATGTTGGTCAATGGAAAGAACTTAAGAAAACTTGTCTCTTACGCTGCGTATGGTTGTTGTCTCCCGTATGCAGAGACAAAACGAAACAAAAATTTACCCTGTGTTTGGTTACTGTCCCTATGAGTGGGGACAGTGGACAGGACCAATAAATCCTGCCCCTGGTAATGTTTGGTTGCTCTGCCCCCCATTTCAGTCCCTGACTCCAGCATACAGGGGCAGCCATTTAATGTCTCTCTCAAAAAGGGCATACAGAGACACTGTGCCCCTGTCCCTCAGCTCATTTTACCCGACTAATCTTTCTCTACTCGTCGCCGACTACCGAGCTTCCAGCGCACCACTGCTCTTCCTCGACCCCTTCGGTCTCCGCGTTCCTGTCCCCGACCGCTGTTCCTCCGGCGTGCTCCTCCGGCGTTGGCTCTTCTCGGATCTGATCTCCTCCCCCAAGACGTTCGTCAGGTCGGGTAGGTCGGATCTGTTTGGATCTCCTTTTGATTTTCATTTTTGTTTACTCGGCTACTCCTTTACGCTGCTTTCTCTACATTATAAACAGTCCCCTTCGCTTTGAAGCTAAAGCACTTTCATAGTTTCAAGATTCAATCTTCACGCATTCACGAAGATCATACTCACATTTCTTCAACTGCCCTTTTCCTTTTACAACTTTCTCTAACATACCCAGCTCAGAATTTTTAAACCCATTTCGTTGTGTTTCAGATTTGAGCTTGATTTCTGGTTAACGTGGAACTTGCAATTATACAAAATGACGCAATTCACTGAATGTCTGTCATTAGCTGTTCTATTTGTCTAGTAATTTGTCAGAGATAACTGGATATCTGGAACTTGTACGTTGATGTATAGTATTGAGATTTTATTGATTATGTATCTTGAATAAGTATCTTATGCATATATCTTGAGGGAGTTTGTATTGGATATATTGGTGTTGATATTTTTTATCGTTTTCAGTCTTCGAAAATGAATCTGTTCAATATCAAACGTGGGGCCGGCAAGCTATTGTCTATGGCTTCCATTTTGTGTGGACAAGAAACCTAAATGTGATATATCTCTTGTTGAATTTTTGGTCCTGGATTTTTTACCTTGCATATGAACTTGATCAAGTATCCAATTCTCAGGATCATGTTAAAGTAATTTGTTCTTCATAAGTCAGTATATATGTCAGGTATTGCATTCTTTTATGATGAATATTTATAGCAACATTATGATGGCAGTATATATGCCTAGTTGGAGATAAAGATACAATTGATGAGGACAAACATCCAAGGCTAGATTCCAAAAGTAGGTTAACACAGGGTTATTGATGAGAAATTGGAAGATCTTCATTAATAGCACCTCCTTGATATCTCTAGCGAAATTCCTTTTTTGTAAAAGAAATAAGGCTTAAGAAAGGAAGAGAAAGTATAAATAATGCAAAACACTTTACTTTTTAAAATCAATGTTCTTTATCTCCTGTCCTATACTATTCTTCAGTCTTCCTTTTACTAATTGTTTATGGGGAAAGTGGAAGTACATTTTCACCTCTATACGAAGTTTGATCCCCATGAATGTTAGATCATGTTACATGTTATAAAAACTTCCCACATTTTGTTTGTTTTAAATGACTCTTGATCTTGAAATAATTGCCAATCCATCAGTCTTCCACTTCTCCAAAGTTTTCAAGCCACATTTGTCTGATTGTTCTTCTCTGGTGTGGGCACAAGTAGTTTACTTTGTCCTTGGCTGCATAAAGGTCCATACGTCATTACCATAACCTTCTAGTTACAAGTCCAGTGAGATTTTATGTTCCACTTCCAGGTAATCTTTGAGAATCCAGCTTCTTATTCTTATGTATAAAAGGATACTAAGCTAAGTAGTTATGGAAAAGTCTGTAAGATAATAGAATAAATCAGATGTGTTAATATCATACTTTGCTTTTGCATTTACTGATTTATTATGGTTGAACTAAAATCTGTTGTTATGTAAAGCTGCAAATTGGTGATAACTTTTTTTTCCAGAAACCCCTACTTTCCAATAGAGACCAACTCTCTCTCTCTTTTATTGTTGATTTGCTTACATTAGTTTATAGACTTCTCATAAAGACAAACGAATTTCAAAACTTTTGATGGGAAAGTAGTTGAAATCTTGAGGATTTCATTGAACAACTCTTTTCATGGACATATTAATGCATCTTCTTTCGCCATGGTAGCTATACCTTGAATTACTGAAATATGAAGTGTAACATCTGATGCAGCTTAAATGTGGAAAGCTTGCAATTGTTGAAATAAAGTTGAAGTGGGAGCAAATTTAATTTGCAAGAACCTTACCTACCCCTTTCCCCATTCTAAGACCTAAAAAAAATATTTTCCTCTTCAATCCATTTTCTTTTGTTGAATTACCTGATAACAAGTTCTTTATTTCACATTGTGAATGGAGATTTCCTGGTGAAAACAACTCTCTACCAAATTAATTTGAAACATAAATTTGCTCAGGAATTTTTGGCAGGCACATGAATCACCAAGGAGAGTAGATAATAAGATTGTTTATCTAATATTTAAGTCAGATATTAGGGGGAACTTGTGGAGTATTTCTTATACTTTTATCTCTCTTTTCTTCCTAGTTTTTGTCCTGTTTCGTTAGCAATATTGGCTGAGTGCTGTTGAAGAAATTATTATTCGTTGATGACCTGCTAATAACCATTTGGGGGCATCGAAGTATGTCCACAATGTGTATGCTTGGGGAATTTTGTTGTTCGTACCTTATTATTCAGATGCTTCTCTGTCCTGCAGGTTGTGGTTTCACTCCAGTACATAATATAGATTGGCTACAAACGTATATGGTTATGGAGCATAGAAATTTTTTAAACACGCCTCAAATGTTTGAGAATGAACAAGATCAGGATTGGAATCATGCACATTTAGAGCAACCTTATAACAATATGGGTACAGCGACTAAACATGATTTCTTCTGTTTTTATTGTTTGCCAATTTATGATTCATTTACTTGGAAGGGTGGGCTTACTATATTTGATCCAGAAGTGTGGCAGGGTACGCAGTTGTGTTTTTTAAGTCCCTGTTCTTGAACATCTTGAAAATGAAGGTGACTATTGTTCTGTAAATACTTTAGAAGTCTCCTAACTCCAAAATTGTACTTGTGAAACACTGGAGCCACTATAGTTACTACTAAGAATAATTATAACTGGTTCGGTTCACTAGAGGGGTGTTTTTGTGGAGGAGAAAGGGTTGGGAAAGAAAAGAATGGTAAAGATATGGTCAAATATGTTCTCCTCCATTTTCAAATGGTGGTAGAAAGAAACTCTGTTCATGTGTCCCACCATATGCTCACCAAACGGGGAATATAACATTTAAGCCTTTAGTGATAACTTTTTGTCACCTCTATTTGAAAATGTATGAGTGCAAAGTTGTGAAATTGTCTTTTACAAGATGACTATTTTCATTTCTCATTTTATGATTTCACGCAGTTCCAACACAATAAAAAATACTGCTTTTTCTCCTTCCTTTATTTCACACCCTATTGTATTCTGAATTTCCTTTTCCTTGCAGGTTTTATTTCTAATCATAGTTGCCATAACTATAATATTACAGTGTGCAGCCTGCTTCTTTACATTACTCATGAGATAGTTCTATGTAAAAATTATCTTCATGGACTAACTTCAGTTCTGATGAACTTCAACTGCAGCCGGGTCTGGTCCTGCAGAAAATGCACCTTTCTATTATCCTGTTGAAAATATCCCTGTTGATGGAGTCCATTTTACTTCTCCTTGGAGTTCTGCACCGAATGCCTTTTTGTCCTCCAATCACAGTGTTGAAGTATCACATTATCAACCAGATACTTCTGGTCCATCTCTATCATCACATTATCAACCAGATACTTCTGGGCCATCTCATGATCCCTTTCATCCATCACCTGTTGGAAACTTCTGCTCAGTCCCAGATAATTATGCACATCATGCATCTTCTTCCAACTATGAGAGACAGACTATGCATGGTATTGAGGGTAGTTTTGTTGATCTCACAATGGGAAATGGAAGAGGACCTCACAAGCGAAAAAGTCCTGGAATCCCTTCATCTTGTGAGAGGGGCAGTACAAGTAGATACTATGGTGGTGGAAGTTCTTCTGAGCTCCCTCTTTCTTTGGAGTTGAGGCAGGAGAAACCAAATTTAGGTTCTCAATGCATGCCCTGGGAACACTTCACCATGAACCCTAGTTATCGAGGCAATCTCTCATTTAGGGCTGAGGGCTCTACCAGGAATGTAAGAAGCAGGCCTACCCTTGATACGGAATCTAACTTGGCTAGGACCCATTTCCCTGGCATTCATTCTCATGTTTCTTTCTCTGCAAGCCAGCCTGTTGACCATCATGGCACCCTGGAGTTTCCAGGCCAGAGTTCAAGTGCCTCAACACATGAATGGAGCCATGCCAGAATGTCTCCACCTCCTGGAAGGATTATACCTTCAGGTTAGTCACTGAGAGATAATTTTACCTCCCATAGAAATTTCTTATTCTAAGGTTTTCTTGCTTATGCAATACAGATACTGGTGGCTTTAGTCATGAGACGAACCACTTCCCTGCTGGAAACAGCGCGATAAATGCATCTGTAGATGTAAGAGGTTATCAACACGATTTTATTTCAAGAAGAAATTCTGTTTCTCAAAGTCCTCATGTTACCTCCACACATTCTGAGAGGGGAATAAGAAGTAGCCACTCCCAAAGACCTAGCCCAAATATCCGGGCTTCCTCAAGTAGTTTACGTTTGGGTCACATTGTCCCTTCTCACATTGTCCCTTCTGATGACAACTTGCAGTTGGTGGCTGAAAGTTACTCCTCTAGGCAGCCAAGGCAATTATCAACTCCAGCATGGCGAAGTGGTGACAGAAATGGGAGATCAAGGATTTCACATGAGAGATACCGATCACTATCCAGTGAAGCATGTCTTCATGAGCGATTTTCATCAGAGGTATATATTAGTCTTTCTCAATAATTTCACCTATTTTAAATTGAGAACGGGAAGCAGCTCTTTCAGATGAACTGTAAAATGAAAATGTTTTCTACTTGACCCCGTCAATTGAGTAGAGTTCATACTACTGTCTACTGAGATGCAGGTTCATGCAATATTTTCAAGACGAGCAATTCCCATCGGTACCTTGAGATGATTATGTGACTAAGACATACTTACAAGGACTATGCTTTTGTATAACAGGGTTTCATGGTTGTAGAACGCTCACATTTTTATGGCTCCAGAAATATGCTTGATCAGCATAGGGAAATGAGGCTAGACATAGACGACATGAGCTACGAGGTTGTCACTGACCCTTTTCGTTTTTCTTCATACTCATCACGTCTGTCTCACTCCATAATCTTAATCATCCGACTTCCTGTCATGAACAGGAATTACTGGCACTGGGTGAAAGGATTGGCCATGTAAACACCGGCTTATCAGAAGATTTGATGTCCAAATGTTTGACGGAAACAGTACATTACTCTTTAGATCAAAAAGAAGGAAGCTGTGTGATCTGCCTGGTATTATATATATATATATATATACACACAGTTGATTTCTGCATGGCCCTTTCATTCTTAAACATTATCGAACTAATTCTAACAGTCAAGACTTTGCAAATTGCAGGAAGAGTATAAGAACATGGATGATGTAGGGGCCTTGAGCTCTTGTGGTCACGACTACCACGTAAGCTGCATCAAGAAATGGCTATCAATGAAGAATTCTTGTCCAATCTGCAAGACTGCTGCTCTGGAGGACAAGTGATCTTTGTTGTTCACAAATGATTAATGCCTTTTTTCTAAGGTTAATGTACATGTAATTTAGGAGGCATTTATTTGCCCAGAAAGGACTTGATAGAAAGTCACTAATCTAGAAGTGTACATATATAAATGATTAGTCAATTTCGATTCCCCGTCCCAATCCTGTGGAGTTCTTCCTTTTAATATTGCCATTATGTGACACGTCTAAACCTTTATCAAAACCAATGTGGTTAGTTACTAGGCACACGATCGTGTACAAATAATATGCTTCAAGTTTTTGAAGTATTTTTTATCCGTGAGTGAGTTTAGGAGAGTGAAAGGGGTTAGATACTCTATTAGTCTTAGCCGTAAACGATGGATATTGAGCGCTATGCGTATTAACCCGTGCAATGTTGTAACTAACGCGTTAAATATCCCATCTGAAAAGTAGTAAGAATGAAACTTACAAAAATCGATGGAGGTTTAACATGCGATGTAGTTTAATTCGATACAAAGTGAAAAACCTAAATTGAATTGAATTATGATAAAATTAGGTTAAAATTTTATGTAAACATTAGTACATTCATAACACTTAATTAAATTAATTTAGTAAATGTTTAATAAATCTTCTTTTTAATTATTATTTTAAATAATAAACATGTTTATAGAACTATAGTATTAATTTATCAGAATTCCTTGACATAAACTAGGATTGAGGTGGAGATGAAGACTGATGATAGATGGTCAAAAGTGATGCATCATGCATACATCGCATCAAAATTCCTTTCGCAAGCTTCTTTTTTATATATGCTCTTAGACCATGGATGAAAGAATTCTTGGAAATGGAATGCAAATCTCAATCCAATTGTACAAGAACGTCAACCAGAATGCAATTGATCGAACAGAATATTGACAATCCAACTATCTAATAACAACCATGGACTCAAAAGGTGGAACGCCCACCCTAGGCGCCCCCACACTCCGGCCCGACATTGTGTGAGGGAGGTAAATCACGGTTTGATCCCAGCCAGCTTCTCGGAAAGGCGACCCGGTGCGCACAAGGAGTCACCACATTGGATGAACTCCACACTGCTATCTAATAACAACCAATCACTACATATGTTTGTTTATTACAATAGCTGCAGTCAGAGAAGCCACTGATCCATCAGGAGCAATTCCTCAGGTTTAATATATATATATATATATATATAGTTTCACTTACCTCCACCACTCGACGACCCACTAAGACCTTGAAACAACTCATTAATTCGGACATCAACGTCCTCCATGCTGTACTTGATATACTTGTTCGCGTTCTTCCTAACTTCTGGGGAGTTCTGGAATTTGCTGAGGAAATTGACATAGAGAGGAAGTAAGAGCTTGGATAACGACATCTTGAGCTCCTTTTTTAGTTGCTCATCGAAGATTGTCCATTCAGATTGTGTTCTATGAATCTCCTCCAAGGACATGTTAAACATATTCATTCTCTCTTTCATAGGGGTAGAGTTCCCGACATTGTTAGGATGAGGAGGCCCATTGCTGATGTCTACTCTCAACAGTCCCAAAACTTTGTTCCAAGTGATTCTCTGGTAACTAGACATGAAATTCTTAATCTTCCCACTATGTTTCCTGATCCAGTCATCTCCTAACAGCAAACCCAGTTCACTATCCTTAACCTTTTGCACAATGTACTTGCAATTATTCATCATGAAAACACAACACAGAGACGGGTCTCCATACACTTTGGACTTCAGCTCCAAATTAGACTCCAAAAGCTGCATGATCCACTCCATCCGAACACACAACGCTGATGAGGAACAATCTTTTGCCGGGACAACATTAGAACTCTCCTCAAAAACCTGCTCCAATGTCTCTCTTGACCGACAAGCCGCACGCAGATAATTCATCACATACCGGGTAATCGGATGCACCCCACCACCCGGCACCGGAGATTTAGCCGGGTCTCGCCGGATCAAATTCTCTAACTCCATAAATATCCCTCGAATCGCTTCACCCAACCTCTTCCATATAGCAATCGCCTCATTTCTCAGAACCAAACAGTACTGATCACAGAAATTAGACTCAAACTCAGGCATCAAATCCCTCAACGTCTCAAACAAGTCCATAACCTTAAACAACCTCTCCGGCGACCGACTACCGATCGCCACAGCATCCGCAAAATTCAGAATCTGAACCGTTGACCCTCTGGTCACCTCCATGAACGACAAGTCGGCAGCCGTATAGAATCCCAAAAAAACACGATCACACAACCGACGCTCACTAGGGAACAGGATCCGAAGAGCAACATTCGACGCCTTTATCCATTTCACAATCTCGTCTTCGAGGTCGTTCCACGCCATCCTCTGAACCTCCTCGTTGCTCAGCTTCTGTAACCCTAACCTCGATATGCTTTCTTCAAGAAACTCTCTTCTACAGCTACTGTACACGTGTGAACACTCCTTCACGAAACCTGCGTCAACCATACGCTTAACCATCTCGTGAAGATCGCTGATCACTCCCGACGGAAGCGCGTCGATGATAACGTTATAGTCCGTCAGCGGCTGTGCTACCGTTATCTCGCCGGTTTCTTCTTCTTCGTCCTCAGAGTCAAACGAGAGGTTATCCGTTGATTCACAGCCTCTCTCCATCAAGGCTCCGAACTCTTCCTCCAAGCGAAACATAGCCTGTTGCAGCAACTCCTCGGCGCAAGCGCCTATATTTTTGGCAGCGACGGCGGACATGGAGCTGCACTGCCGTACGACGGCAATCAAGTCGTCTAAAGCGTCAAGGAAGGCAGAGGAGTCGGCGGAGTCGGACCAGATAGGGTGACCTGCAACTACGTATTGCGAGATCTGACGTTCTAAGGACTTGAGAGTGTGGTCCAAAGCGGCGAGGGCTCGGGGGTCGTCGGGGCCGAATTTATCGGACAAGTTCAAGTTCTCGCGAGTGAATCGACCGTCGAAGTTGGAGAAGATCTGCAAAATATCGTCGGCCATAGACTCGTTGTGGCCGAGCTTTTGGGCTATGTGACGCGCCATAGCTATGAGCCTCTCTTCGCCGTTCTCAGCCATTTTTAAATCAATTAAAATTGAAAAAGAAAATTAAAATTAAAATTCTCTTCAGACCAAACACAGTATAGTTTAGATTCTGTGCCTCTCGCTGCTTAGGACATGAGAGGCAGAGGCCATTAAAAGAGGGAAAAGTATAAGTGGTGTATAAATGTTGAGGAACGAGCGCGTGTAATGACGAAAATGCCCTTAAAAAACACGGTTTCGACGAAAGTGAAAGAAGTGCCGTTGGTCAGAGGAACAGGAAAGAAAGAAATGCCGGGCAACAGTCAAGGACAAGACTTGGAAAAAGGATGTTTTGGATTGTGCATTCTTTTTCTTTCCCCTTTTTTGGATTTGGCGAAGGCAAGTTGAAGAAGACGAAGAAGCAGTGCTCTGGGTCTGGGTCTGGGTGGACCCCACTTTACGAACTTTTAATCACTCACCTAAACTAAGATGACGTCGTCGTGGACTCGGTCCGGTGTTTGTCGTTGTTGCGATTACCAATCAAAAATGTCAAATCTGCTTTTATTTTATTTTTTTAATGACTGACAACCTTATCTTCAAGGCAAAAGCTATGAATTATCCCGGACTCCGCCAATTACTTACTAGAGATGGGAGAGTGCGAGAAAGACATGTTTACCGCCAATCTAACAGGGCTGCGGATTGGCTCGTCAACTATGCCGGTTCACTTGAACTTGGTATTCATCATTTTCTACACCCGCCTGTAGGTTGTTTATCCATTTTATTAGAGAATATATCGGGAGTTTCATTTCCTCGACTAGTTATGTAATCCTGTACCCCTCCCTTCCGATTAAAAAAAAAGAACTCCTAAAATTTTATTTTTAAGGAAAAACACTTACATAGAACATTAAAGAGTGAAAGTTGTACAAATTTTATTCTTAATATTACAGGATAATATTTCTCTACAACAATAAATAGAGTGATTAAAATAAACTAAATTAATAAAAATAAAAAGTCACAAGTAATTAAAATTATCTAAAAAGATGATTAAAATGTCTTATTATTTTTCTAACAAAATTTAAAAACTATTATTTCCCTCCCTATTGTATTATTTAGTTATTATATAACATCATTTATTTCATATTTCACTATTTTTCAAGCCACTGATAGTTGTAAAATGATCTCATATTATGATGGAAGAATTAAATGAACGATAATCTTGCAAATATAAAGAATAAAATAAAAGAAAAAAAAAGTTAAACTATATATAAAAATTAACTCTATAAAATTCTGTTCCTTTTGATCTCATTTTATGCCTACAAAAGTGCAAGGTTAATGTGACAACGTGCCTTTAACGTTGAGTACTTCAAATTCAACGAGACATATTTGTTAATGCAATGATATCTTGTGAGAAGCGATCCATTTTGCTGACTTCAAACTTCCTGCGACACATACATTTACATTTCGCTGGTGATTGACTAATTGGAGATGGTACCTATCTAATCACAACGACCAATTCTCAAATCACGTCTAGTGGAAAATGAGATGCACCAGAATAACTGTGACTCGGCCTAATGCATGTCTGTAATGAGTTGAAGCTTCAAAGGAAACAATTGAAACGTGTTAATATGATGATAAGTGTGCAAGTTTATATGTATTGCTACCTTTCTTATTGTTAAAATTTGTGTTAAATTTTGTTTACAGTGTAAGGAGATTTTCCAAATAAAAAGAGGATCATTCTAACTTGCTACTGGACTTATAATTCCAATTTAATTCAAGAATTAAGGCTAAAAACTCATTTAACTACATATGCTTATGTTTTTTTGTTAAATATGTTGTAAGAAACTTAAAGTCAAATAAAATCGTATCAGAAAATTTTGATAGGTGGCCGTATGTCCTTTTCATACCAAGAGTTGTATATTTATGCTCAAAATTATTTACTTTTTTCTCCAAATAATTATAATTTCTCAAAAAAAAAATGTTATGTGTTAAGATCTATGTTATGGTATCTTGTAAATTAATTTTGAGCATTATCTATAATGGAACATAGTTGGATATATTTGGAAGTTTTCCTTGGTTGGAACTCTTGAAGATAAAATTACATGAAAGATAAAAATCTAGTGATGATAGGATTTATTTGGGATAATATGAAGGAGCATTGACTAGCGTAAGGATGATAGGAGGCGACATGGAAGCGTTTTCTATTCGTGTTGGACTACATCAAGGATCTGCTTTAAGCCATTTGTTGTTCACATTAGTGTTAGATAAACTTATCAAATATATTCAAGGAGAGGTACCTTGGTGCATGTTATTTGCTGACGATATTGTCCTAATGGATGAAACCAAGGAGTGGTCAATTTCAAGCTAGAATGTTGGAGAGATATGTTAGAATCGAAAGGTTTTAGAATGAGCAGGACTAAGACGAAATATTTAGAATGCAACTTTTCAAGAAACCAGATGATACATGAGGCGGTGGTAGCAATTGGAAATGACGTCATACCAAAAAGAACGAGTTTTAAATATCTCGGGTCCATCATTCAGAGTGATGGTAATATCGATGTCGATATAGTATATCGTATTAGATCTGGATGGGTCAAATGGAGAAGTACATCAGGGGTTTTATGTGACAAAAAGATTCCTTTAAAACTCAAGGGGAAGTTTTATAAAACGGTGATCCGGCCAACCATGTTATATGGGGCAGAGTGTTGGCCTGCCAAACGTAGACATACAAAACAGTTGTTGGTAGCAGAAATGCGTATGTTTAAGTGGATATGTGACATTACCAAGAGAGATAATGCCCAGAACTGTGTGGTGAGAGATAGACTACAGGTAACTAGATTTGCCGACAAGTTGAGAGAGACTAGGCTTAGATGGTTTGGGCATGTGCATGGGAGGCCCTCTGATGCTCCGGTACGGAGCTATGAGAGAATAACCCTTAGTGAATACAAGAGGAGAAAAGGGAGGCCTTACAAGAACTGAAGGGAAGTGATCAAAAAGGATTTGTTAGAGTTGGTCCTTACTGAGGTAATGGCTAGAAATAGAAAAGTATGGCGTGATCGGATAAAGATAAAGGATTAACCTTTAAAGTTCGCTAAAACAGTATAGTAGTTATTAGGAGATGTTGTTTGCGATACGCAGATTATCGCGTAGGAAGTCCAACTCAACGTTTGTTCTCCCTTTTTTAAGTGTAAATCTTGGACAAGGCCTACAGGCATTCAACTTGACTTCCCGAGACAGGTGTGTGGGGACAATAGGATTGTCATACCTTTAGGGTCTTTGAGAAAGGACGCCTAACTTAATTAGAGACAAGAAAAGTCGGACTTTGCAGCTTATCAGACACTCGCAGATCTGGACTCCATCAGGTATACCTTGTTATTTTTATTTTCATTTATTATGTATTTATTGTAATTTTATTTACATAATAATTTACTGTGCTAGTTTTACCTATTTTCTCTAACCTGCATCACTCTTATATTGTCTTATTTGCATGTGGGTCTATCAGAAACAACCTGTCTACTATGTAGGGATAAGGCTACGTACTATCAGACCTTCCCAGACTCCGCTTCATTGCAGGACTTCGGACCGGGTGTGATGATGATGATAATGATGACGAATATCACCGTATCTTAATGAAGTTAATGTGCAGTTTTTTGGTAATTTTGGAGCTACAATCTATTTTTGTGATTGTTCTTATCCATGACAGCCATAATTTCAATAATTTACGCTATTGTTGGCAGTTGCAAGGGTGGCTTTTGGGTAATTTTTGTTGCCGCAATAGTGTGGATTTTTGGATAGCTACTCTATCGGTTTTTAAATAGAAAAACGAGCGTAATATTGGTTATGAGTTCAGCTAGATTTTTTGAGGATTTCATCTATATTGGGCAACTGTATTTTTCTCTAGTGAGCATGATTTTTCTGGGCTATCTAGTTATTGTTTTTGATTGAAAATCTCCAGCAATTATCGTGGGTATTACAACTCCATTGGTTGTAACGTTTTGGTGAAGAAACATTTATTTTGCTAGTGATTCTGTCCAGATTTGTTGCTGGGTTTTCTCCATAGGATGTGTGACTTTGTTGGGCTGTCGAATATTGTGTTTTGTGTGAAGAATTTCCAAAAGTAACGGTATTGTTGCAGCTCTTGTGTTTATGATGTTTCGGTGATGAAACGTTTATTGTTTCATTGAGTTTTTATGATTGCGTTTTTGTTGATTTGAGACTGCTGGTTTGATTGATGATTGAGCGCTGTCCAGATATTGTTTTTGTGTGAAAAACGTCCAGTATAAGCATGGTGTTGCAATTGTATTTTTGGTTATGTTTTAGTGATGAAACGTTTGTTCGATTTATGTTATTTTGATGTTGTTGTGCGTGGACTGATAGTGATTCTTCTCAATAGTTCACAACATATATTGTTCTACTACTTCCTACACTTTCGGCTGATAAAGTTACATATTTAGGGGAGTGTTTTCATCTCAGGTGTTTTTCTTTGTTTATGTCTTTATTTGTTTAATCACTTGAGTTGTTCTGTAATATCTTACCTCCTAAAATTGTTAAGAGATTAAACTATTAGATTGAGTTACATGAGTTATTTCATTTAAGAAATTACGAGATGCATTTCATACACATGCATAATATTCGTATACAAATATGAATCATGATTTAGAAAACATTGCAAGATAGCATATGCACTCAATTGACATATTCCAGGGTATGGAATGAAAATAAATGTGCATTCCCAATGTGATATGAATGTGCATCCCTAATGTTTTGCATTTTGATTTACCAATAACATGAATTGATGGATTATAATTAGTGAATTGGGAATTTATTGTTATAATTAAGTAATTGATGAGGTGATATGCGCATCTAGTTTAAGAAAAATATTAAAGAGTAAGATAAATTGATATATAGGAATTTAGGTTGATTA
>JANKOD010000193.1:40571169-40600945 GCA_026284645.1 Erythroxylum acuminatum | reverse complement strand
AAATGTGTCATATGAAATAATTGAATTCAATTATAATATTATTGGATTTGTTCCAAACAGTGTAATTGAATTCAATTATAATATTACTGGATTTGTTCCAAACAGTGTAATTGAATTCCATTCTAATATTACTGGATTTGTTTCAAATAGTGTGAATTGAATTCAATTCCAATTTTATTAATGTAATTGAATCCAATTCATTCTTGAATTCAATTCACTGTGTTCTAAACAGCCTGTTAATAATAACCGGAGAATAGCAAAGGAATAGCATAGCTATTCCCACGTTAGGGTTCTTCTCAAATCAAACACCTTGGAATTTCAAGGTTTAGGACTCCAAATACGTTCTCTAAGGAGAGAATGACATGAGTTCTTTGGGATAGAAAAGCGTAAACTGTACTCTGGTCCTGACAAACACATGAGACACCAGGAATTTCCTGGAAAAGTTATCCTGCAGGAAATTATGTTACCTACCAGTGTGAGGCGGATTAATTTCCCGTGATTTCTGCCGGTGAGAAAATTCAAAATATAAACACTTTGAATGATGTCCAAACATACATGCTGGTTGCATTGAGAAGTGTGAGTTATTTACGACGGTAGCTCAGCTCAGACTATGTTGCCTTCAATGAGTTTGCAATGAGCTTGGAATATTAATGGTCTGATGGATCGATTCTTATGCTTCCAGGAAACGAGTTCCTGGATTCCTGAAACCTGAAAGCATCTTCAGGATCAGACCCTGCTTGCAAATTAAGATTATTGCAGCAAGAAAAGGAAATTCTTGCAAGTTCATATGAATAGAAATACAACCCTGAAATGAAATGAATTCGTCCAAGTATGGAAATAGTATTGTTTTTGGCAGCTGTAACTCGCAGATGAGCTCAACCTGAACGTTTCATCAAGTCGCTAAGATATTTGTTGTAAATCGTCAATGAAAAGTAATTTTTCTTCAAGTATCCACATGCTTCAGAAAATTCATTAATGACTCTTCTTTGACCTGATAGTCCTGTCAGGCCATAACAAGTTGACGAATGTTCATTGGTGAAACGTCAATGGAGTCTCCATCCAGGAGGCGCTTTGCTAAAACCAGATTAGCTGCTTCAGAAGGATGATATGGGTCCCAGAAAAAAAACTTAGACCTGTTGAAGCAGACCTTTGATGAAGGAACACAGGGTATTAAACCACCGAATTTCCCAGCACGGTAGCAGCATGAAGAATTTGCATTCTCAAAACCTGTAAAAGGATCAGATATTGCCTACTTATTACTTCAGTACACATCACAGGTTCACAGGTATACCCAAGGTTTTAAATTGCAGACTGCGAATTATACTACCAGTTGAGGGAAATCCAGTCGCAGTTACAGCAAATCGTGGTAACGTTCAGGACTGCAACTGCGATATTCCGGCAGCAATTACAAACCTTGGGTATACCATAAGCTAAGCTATAGTTGTAAGAAAGCTTTTTACAGGATTCAGACCGAATGATATGTAATTCTGCAGAATGTCGGATACGATGCTGTAAACATTTGCATAAACCAAATGTGACCCTTCAAGGTTACGGCTAAGTTCTTCCACAAGGCTTCTTAGCTCTTTGTTGTACAATTGAGCCATCTCATTTGGGAAACTAGCACAGTTTTCTCCTTCTGCTGGATTTAACTCTCTCTCAAATGGTATGCACCCGATCGGACCAACGTCTACCACAACAATCTTTCTAGCGCCTAAATTGTAGAGTCTCTACAGATTAGATAGAAAGGAAGCTAGTTACAGTTTGAATTCCAGTATGTTAGTCCAGAGGAAATGATGCTTTAAGCAAACAACTTATGGTGATTAGCATTTTTACTTGGAGTTGTACTCTGAATCTTGCAATCATGGAGCCAACAAAAACTTCTGGAGACACCAACTTTTGCTCAGCAGCAGAGAGCACAGGTGTTAAGTAGTTGTTTATGAAATCATTTGAGCCCATTGCAACTGTGAATAGAGCTTTTCGAAGAAGATCTGAAACTGCAGAAACTCCAATCATTTCTATCATGTCTTCCCTGGTGTTGGCAAAGTTATCAATCTGTGCATCCATGTTTATCCGACCACCCTGTGGATTTTGCTTACTGACATTAAAAAAAAAAAAAGGAAGTCCCACTTGACGACTGTAATTGCAGGAAGAAGCAGAAGAAAAGCTTACAAAAAATTTTCCTGTGTGATTGAGAATTCCTCCTCCTCCGGAAGCATAATTGACACCTCTCAGAACCACAGATCCTACTGTTGTTGGAGCCAAGTAAGGTGGAGTATAATCTTCCAACCCCAATTCCTGACCTGGTGAGACAAAATTTCCTGATGTTCAAGCAAGCACAGAAGTTTTAGCAAGGAGTATCAGAAAATGAAACTTGCCTATAATGTCAACAATCGTCCTGCCATTGGTGAATCGTCCTGTTGGCTTTCCATAATCTATACCATTTGGTATATAGTTGGCCTTTGAAAGTGACAATATGTAGTTGTTGTTTCCAGCATCAACTAAGGAATCACCAAACACGAAACTAGCTTCAAGCTTGCTCCCAATGCTGTTACTCGCCATCAATAAGATACTCAATACCTGATATAAGAATCTAGTGTTTTGTTTTCTACGCGAGAGCAAACCCATTACAGAAAATATGCAGAAGAAGAGAAAACACATGCAGTGCACTAACAACACTATTTAAGAGTGTCCTTGTCTTATATTCAGGCCAAAGTGACAAGTTGACAGTTTATTATTAGAATGAAATTGGAAAGATGAATCCAAGTTGACACTAGGGGGTTGTGGTGCAAAAATTATTAGATCAACCGTTAACTACTATAATAAATGTTGAAATGCAAATCCTATCCTGTGAATCATGTGCAATTTACAGAAACAATCTTTTCTTGGTTGTGTTCTGTTCAAGATAATTCATCTGTTTCAGGGAATCACGGAAACTAGTACAGTTCGAGCCAACAAGCATTTATACATGCCTAATATCCTTTTTCAAAATGGTACTGTTTTGTGTAAGATTCAAGCTTTACAAGTTAGGTAAACGATAACTTTAAAACGAAGCAAATACAAATGTTTTGTACAAGATTCAAGCTTTACAAGCAAGGTAAGAGTACAGATCCTCTGTCTGTCCAACAAATCTTAGTTATTTATTTATGTGAGTCCCACATAAGTCCCGCGTGGATCCCGCAAAATAAATAGCTGAGATTCTATGAGACAAAATAAGACAGAGTAATATTGGACAAAAGATCTGAATTCGTTAGGTAAACGATAACTTGAAAACGAAGCAAATACAAAATGTTCGAGTAGGCCAATACTAAGATATTCGAGTTTGAGCTGATTTTAAATTTAAAAATAAAGAAATTTTAATTTTAATTTAAAGTATAATCAACTTGATTCGAATCATGTTAAACCAAACCAAAAATTGACATCTCCATAAATAAAAGACCTTTTCAACACCAAATAATCCATTGGTTCAGCACACAGAAAGTATTTATTTCTTGCAACCACTCCACTATTATGAAATTCAAAGCATTAAAGGTTTAGAATTTAATGCTTTCAACTTTATATAACCTTTTTCATTATCCGGAATATTAATTAGTAATTTGAATATATAAATTATTAATTTGAATCAAATTTAATTAATTAAGTTGAATCACAAGAGAATAATAAGTTGAATTATTATGTGATTATTTTTACTGAAGTTTAAGAAAATAAAATTTTCAAAAAATTAAAATTATAAGTATTTTTTAATTCTAAACATAAAGAGAATTTTCTAAAACTATTTAATCTACAACACTTCTCGTGGTACTTTTTTTTTAATCTTTATTTGATCCAAAAATACTGGTGAAATTAAATTAAAACTGCTTCTTATTTAGTATGTCAAAAATTTACAGTAATCCTCCTGAACCAAGAAAAACAAAATAGGTTCAGTAATTATTCGACCAAAAATAAGTATAGTCTTTAAGTATGCGAGAGTTCCGTGCCAAAGCTCAATGTCCACCTCCGCCGTGCCCGCCAACGGTAATTTTTGCTCGTTTACTGATCTCAATTCCTCCTCCTCCTCCTCCACCACCGCCACTGCCACCGCCACCGCCGCCTCCGATGCCTTTACCTACTATACGGTGAAACAAACCCCCCGCCTTCTGGAGAAATTCATGAACTTTCCCATGACTTTTTTTACTGCCTTCAATGTTCACACTACCATCGGAATTACCTCCGATACTTCCACCGCCACTTTTACTGCCTCCGATGCTTACACTACCACTTTTACTGCCTCCGATGTTACCGCTAACACCACCTGCCATATTTTCATGACGCCCACCTCCGATGTTTTTACTGATACTTCCACCACCATTTTTACTATCTCCCACGCTGCCACTAACATCACCTTTGGCGCTTTTACCACCGCTACCACCCAAATGACCTTCAGTGCTTCCACCACCACTTTTACTACCTATGACGTTGCCACTAGCACTACCTCCGATGCTCACATCGCCGCTACCTCCACTGCTCCCATCACCACTTTTACTGCCTCCAGCGCTACCACTAGTGTCACCCTTGGTGCTCCCACCGCCGCTACCTCCACTGCTCACGCCACCGCTTTTACCGCCTCCGACGTTGCCTCTAGCATCACCTCCGACGCTCACTCCACCGCTGCCTCCAATGCTCCCACCACCGCTTTTACTGCCTTCAGTGTTGGCATCAACGCTACCTCCGCTAATCGCGCCACCACTTTTACTGCCTCCGGCGTTGCCACTAGCACCACCTCCGATGCTCACATCGCCGCTACCTCCACTGCTCCCATTGCCACTTTTACTACCTCCAGCGCTACCACTAGCGTCACCCTTGGTGCTCCCACCGTCGCTACCTCCACTGCTCACGCCACCACTTTTATCGCCTCCGACTTTGTCACTAGCACCACCTCCGACACTCACTCCACCGCTGCCTCCAATGCTCCCACCACTGCTTTTACTGCCTTCAGTGCTGGCATCATCGCTACCTCCGCTGATCCCGCCACCACTTTTCCTGCCTCCGGCGTTGCCACTAGCACTACCTCCAATGCTCACATCGCCGCTACCTCCATTACTTCCACCGCCACTTTTACTGCCTCCAGCTCTACCACTATCGTCACCCTTGGTGCTCCCACCGCCGCTACTTCCACTACTCACGCCACCACTTTTATCGCCTCCGACAATGCCACTAGCACCACCTCCGACGCTTACTCCACCGCTGCCTCCAATGCTCCCACCATCGCTTTTACTGCCTTCATTGCTGGCATCATCGCTACTTCCGTTGATCACGCCACCACTTTTACTACCTCCGGTGTTGCCACTAGCACCACCTCTGATGTTCACATTGTCGCTACCTCCACTGCTCCCAGCGCCACTTTTACTACCTCCAACGCTACCACTAGCGTCACCCTTGGTGCTCACGCCACCGCTTTTACCGCCTCCGACGTTGCCACTAGCACCACCTCCGACGCTCACTCCACCACTGCCTCCAATGCTCCCACCACCGCTTTTACTGCCTTCGGTGCTAGCACTATCGCCACTACTTTTACCTCCAGTGTTGCCACTAGCACCACCTCCGATGCTCACGTCGCCGCTGCCTACAATACTCCCACCACCACTACCTGCAATGCTCCCACCACCACTTTTACTGCCACCAACGTTTCCCTCGCTGCTCCCGCCACTACTTTTATTTCCCCCAACACTGCCATTAGCACCACCCTCGATGCTTCCACCGCCACTACCTCCAGTGCTACCACCACCACTCTTACTGCCTCCAACGTTGCCACTAGCATCACCCTTGACGCTGCCACCGCCGTTACTTCGACTGCTCCCACCACCATTTTTACTACCTTCTGCGCTGCCACTAGCATTACCACTTTTAGAGCCTTCTACGCTGCCACTAGCACCACCTTCGATGCTTCCACCACCACTTTTACTCCCTCCTGCATTGCCACTAGCACTAACTCTGATACTTCCGTTGCCACTACCGCCGATGCTCCCACCACCACTTTTGTTGCCTTCTGCATTGCCACTAGCACTACCGCCAATACTTCCACTACCACTACCTCCAATGCTTCCATCGCCACTTTTACTACCTCCTGCATTGCCATTAACACCAAATTCGATGCTTTTACTGCCACTAACGCCGAAGCTTGCACCACCACTCTTACTGCCTCCTGCATTGCCGTTAGCACCACTCTCAAAGCTTCCACCGCCGCTACCACCAATGTTCCCACTACCACTTTTACTTCCTTCTACGCTGACAACACCACTTCCAATAGTTCCACCAGAATTACCTCCAAAGCTACCAGCTCCACCAGAACTACCTCCAATGCCTCCACCGCCACCACCTCCAATGTTCCCACCACCTCCTAAACCACCTAACCCACCACCGAAACCACCAAGGCTTCCACTACCACTGATGAAACCAGTACGTACAGTGGCGGTGATTTCTTTCTCTTCCATTTTCCGACATTCTACAAAACCTAGCACCAACACGAACATCATGCATAAAACTCCAACATTCTCGGTAATTGTCGCCATCTTTCAAACGTAGAGTTAACGTTGCTTTTTGCTTCAATGAAATATGGGTTGAACTTATTTATAGGTTTTTGTTTACTAAGATTAGACAAACATGTGATTGGCAACATAAGTTGCTTAGGATTTGTGAAGAAGAGGAAAGCTCGTAACTCATCATTGCTGCAACCGTATTGTGCCCAAATTAGAAGCCCTTAAAGGACACAGAGTTGATTGGAAGCCATTAAAATGCTCTTTGACGAGCGTGCATGTCGTCGTCCATTTGTCACAGATAGTTGACTGGGTTTCACGTAATGGGCCAAGAGAACGAAAGCCATTCGGATCAAATGTTGGCCCATTCGTAAGAACAAGGGGTCTTCTTCTAGGGTAGCGATGAGTGTAGCGAGAGGGATTTCTAAGCATTAATGTCGGAGTATTTTAATTTATAATCAGATTATTAATAGTATTTTATTTTTTAAAAAAATAAAAAAGAAACATTTTAAATATTTAATTAAATAATAAATAATACGTAAAACTTGATAAAATAACCTTTTTAGTATAAATTAATCTTTTTACATATATTTAATTTAAATTTGATCTCGAACTAATTTTAATTATAATACATAATATAGTTTTAGGTTGGATTCAAGTTCACTCAGACCCGTATTCAGTCCAACCCGTTGTCTAAATATTTTGTGAAACATTAAGGGTAAATTAGACCTTTTCGAGAAATTGATAAGAACACAGAGAGCAAGGGGTCTTCTTCTAGGGCTTTAGCTTCTAAGAGGCAAAACAAAGCAAAGATCTCAAGAGAGAAAGGAAAGAAGAAACAGAAATGGAGGCAGGCGATGAAGGAATAGAGAGAGTTGAGAACTCAAAGGACTTGCAGCAACAGAGCAAAGCTTTCGACAAGCTCACTGACCGCGTAGAAGATCGCCAGCTCGATTCCACTCGCGTTCAAGAGGTGGTTTTTGTTTCTTACCTTCAATTGTTTCTAAATTGGATATTTCTATTGCTTTTTCTGTAGTTATTTTATTGTTTCTAAATTGGATATTTCTAGCGCTTTTTCTGTAGTTGTTTTGGTTGATAAAAGCTTAAAGTTTTCGACATTTTATTGTTTGGGATGCGAATTTAGGCTATGGCGTCAATTGCTGCTTCTGCTGAGGCCGATTGGAATGCTATGAGGTTGAGGTACTCTTTCCTCTCCCTTTCTTGCACCTCAGTTTTTCTTTAATTTACTGTATACATTTCTTGCTTGAATCTGGTTGATGATTTGGCTTTTTGAATTTGACTTGCCTGCTATTTGTTAAATTATGGGCAGATTGCGAAAAAAACTGGTGCGACTGATGTTAATTGTTAGGGTTCATCGTTTTCATTGTGATAAGGATTGTTTTTTGCCGTTTCATAGTTTGGTTTTCAGTTATCCAAAGAATCCGGTGTGACTGATGTTAATTGTTAGGGATGATCATTTGGATGTCATAAGGATTGTTTTTGGCAGTTTCGCAGTTTGGTTTTCCTTTATTGAAAGAATCCGATGTGAGATGATCATTTTCATTCTGATAAGGATTGTTTTTTTGCTTCCATTCTGATAAGGATTGTTTTTTCGCATCTTCATAGTTTGGTTTTTCTTTATCGAAGTAATCCAGCATGACTGATGTTAACTGTTAGGGATGACCATTTGGGTTGTTATAAGGATTGTTTTTCGCAGTTTCATAGTTTGGTTTCACTTTATTGAAGTAATCCTGTGTTACTGATGTTAATTGCTAGGGACGATCATCTTCATTGCGATAAAGATTGTTTTTCCTAGTTTGGTTTTTCTTTATCAAAATAATCCAGTGCGACTGTCTGATTGATGCTAATTGTCGGCGATGATCATTTGCATTGTGATAAGGATTGTCTTCTGCAGTTTCATAGTTTGGTTTTCAACCATCAAATGAAATTAACCAATTTGTGATGGCTGCTATCTACACTTGGTACAACATACTTCACGCTGTTCAGCATTGCTTCGGTCTTCTTTTCTTTTTCTGTTATTGTATCTTGAAGTATGTAACGTCGGTTTGATTGGTAGATTGGGACCAAACAAAAGAAAATAATATAAGAAATCTTGTGGATATGGAAATTTGAACCATCAAACATGAGCTATGGACTTCTCGAACTATTCTACTTTTCCTATTTAGAACTACTTGAATGCCATCTGAATGTCGTTAATACCTTGTGTAGAAGAATGGAAGGTTTATAGAGCAATGAACTTAAATGTACTATAAGTTTGATGAGCTTGTTGCTTCTTTTGTATGTTTCATTTTGTTCTTTCTTTTGCGAGTCGATGTAAAATATAGCTCCCTGAACACTAGGCCTTAACATGAACTTTACATATGAGCGATTGCTGGAATATGCCTTTTTCTTGATTTATTAGCTTCAGTAACCGACATGTCCCGAGTGAAAGCTATCTGCAATGCTCTTTCAGGGAGAAAGAATTGGCTGCTGTTAAGATCAATGCAGCTGATGTTGACATCATTGCAAATGAACTGGAGGTATATTTTCCACCAATCTTGCATGTTCTATGTCCAAGATCATGTCTCTTCTAATAATCTCATGTCTTCATCTTTGGGAATAGTTGGACAAGAAGGTGGCAGAAAGAACCTTACGAGAGCACAAAGGTGATGCCGTTGCTGCAATTCGACATCTTCTACGTTAGGGAACCAATGGCATGAACTTTGGCCTTCGTATCATAATGATGCTGAGAATGATCTGCATGATGAATCCCTTTGGAAAATTTGCTCGAAAGATTGGATGGTGTATTATCATTACAAATGTAACAAAACTCTTTGTTCTGCAGGATACATTGGTGCTAAAAATGTTTGGCCTTGTTATATTGCCAACGGTACCTACAATTTTGTAGGAGCATAGGAATGCCCATCTTGATCCAAATACAAGTGTGGTGGTTCGAATGCGAAATAATGTGTGACGATAAGGCAGTAGTTATCCACATGTGAAAGTCGAGTATGAACGATATTCTGTAAATTACATGTTTCGAGCAAGTCTTTAAAACTAAATGACGGGTTTGCAGAGTTCAAATTGCAAGGCCCCTTACTCTTACAAGTAATCTTATAAATCTTAAAACAGTCCATGACCTGGGAACCTGAAGTTTCTTGAGATCCAGTTCCACTACTCAGTTTAACAGCTAACATGCCATCTGGGAATTGTTAGGGAAGGTTTATAAAACAATAATCAGAAAATTCCAACACCAAAAGGTATACGAAAAGGAGGAAATTTTTCTTCTTTCACATTATTCATACGTTATCAAAATCTTCATACCAATGTCCAAGTAATTATCAGATATAAGGTTATACATACCAGACACCAAATTCCATTTTTATTACACTGGAGAAAAATGGAATGTCAAAAGACTCGGACTACAATAGAGAGAGCCAACTGATACAGGGATTTATATTACAGTTAGTTTAGAACCTCAGGATATGGTACATACAGATATATACTTACAGCAGATGAAATATGCAGCTTTTAACCGAATTCCAACGATTTCTCATTTTGTTGCTTCCTCTTCACTAATGACGCACCTGAACTGGTTACTCCTGTGAGATGTTCAGACTAGGATAAGAAATTGATCAACTACCTCAATGTTTTAGTTTGGTGGCATCAATGGAAGTATGAATCCCATTCCAAGTTAAACAGAGCCAAGCAATGTCCATCTTAGACGAAACGGGCCACCTTGATTAAAGCTTTTTCAGTCAGTCACGCCAGAACAAGTATCAGGTTGCAATCAGGAAATCATCAATAAACTCCAAAGGATCATCATCCTAATGAGAACTTTTTGCACCTCCCATAGGCGTGGGGAGTTCAAGGATAACTAAGAAATAGCATCTTTCAGACTCTCTGATATACTGGACCTCGCCATCCATTAGCTTTAAGATCTTCCGACACATGCTCAATCCAAGGCCCTCCTGAGTTATCCATCGGCTGTTGTGGAACATATCCTGAACTAAATCGGGAGGAAGACCTTCACCGGGGCAAACGATCCTTCAAAAAAATGCATCAAATGAGTTGATTTAAACCTTTGCAAATTATCAGATTTTGAAGGTGATCATCATTTATGCAATAATCTTTATTTCAACAAAGGCATTAGCTACATCCCTTTGTCCTCACAGCAAACAGAATTGAGAGTACAATTTTACACAAACACAACAAATAAAACCAGGAACCAGTTTGATTGCCAAGGCTGCATTACTATTCCCAAATTAACATCTAGTTAACAAAGTTTCAGTCAATAATTTTAAGATCACCAGGAGGGTGATTCAGATAAAAGCCCACCTATGCTTATTGACTAATCAAACCTAACACGTCTTGGATTAACTAACTGAATGCACCTAAAAGCTGATTAGGAGTGATGGTCAAAAAAAAAAAGATTCAAAGGAACAAAAGAAATGAGAAAGAATTTTCTGAAATTCATGTGTTACAGAAAATGATTTAAAAGTAAATATGCATTCATATCCAAACAATCCAAGATAGCATACCTGAATTCGTTATGCAAAAGTGTGAGCCCATCAGAGATCTGCTTGAGTGTTGGACGAGCATGGATCTCCACCCAGCCTTCAGATGATGGTGCATATCGCACCATGTTCAACAAAAAATCTGCCAAGACCTGCTGAATTCTGGTTTGATCACCATAGACGGCTAGAGTTTTTATTTCCTCTGGAATATCACGTATCAATTGTAGATTTCTTTCTCTCAGCAGTAACATCACTTGACTAACAACCGCATTAATGACATTCCCAAGAAAGAATTCAGCCTTCTCAAGCTCCAGTAAGCTAATTCAATGAAAAATGGAGGAAATTCTTCCATTAGCAATGAATAAGCTGGAGGTGCAGGTAAGACCCAAAAGAAAGTGCATTGAATGCACAACATTGAAGGTTTAAAGGATCCTCCATCCATTATCCAGTGCACAGAGATCATATACAGCTAATGTAAACACAGAAAGAATTTAAAACAAATTAACATATCAATGGGTTCACAGCAAATGAATGCAACAGTCTTGCCAACAGGAAGGTCCAACAATAGTAGATGTCTACAGTCTCAAGAAACAAAAATATGCTCATCTACACTAGCACTCAGCTCCTACCAGAACATATTGCTTCCACACGATAACAGACAGATTGCAAGTCTGGTTAAAAGTTATAGAAACGACAACAGAACGCAGACGTTCAATGAATGACGATGAGCCTATAAGTAAAGAACTAGGACTCAGTTCAAAGTTACTCGCAATTTAACTACAGGTATTTAGCAAGTTGGGTATAAAATTGTTGAAAAAAGATATATCACACTAAATAAGTGGCTACCAGAACTGAAATGGTGCCATGTATCAAGTCCTAAAATAACTGAAATACATGTCATACAACTTCTTTGGGATCAACTTACCCTTCTTCAATGATCTCCAGATCTATATCTCGTATGATCTTCATCATCTGCTTCTCACAAGCAGCACTAGTCTCAAGAAACTGCTTTTGATCTTCAGTCAAGTCTGTCGCCTCCAGAAGTGAGTTAGTGAAGCGTATGCCATTTAAAGGATTCCTTATTTCCTGACAAATGTAAGATAACTCTTTCATTCTTGCAAAGCATTTCTTCTCCTGTTGCCTCCCGATTCTCAAAGCTTCCTGCAATTCAGGACTTGCAATCTGCAAGAAGCAAAAGGCTCCAATAATCTGGCCATCCGTATTCACCCTCTTGTTTGCTGTCAGAAGAGCTTGCACATACTTTCCATTCCGATCAAAAAAGGAAAAAGAAAACTTGTCTGTGTCGCGTCCCCCAATTGCGTTATGCAAGATAATCATGAAGTTTGTCAATGCATCTTGACCCTTGAGTCGACAGCAACTGCCAAAGACCTCCCCCACTAACATCTTCCCGATTATTTCCTCACGAGCCCAACCTGTGAGCTTTTCCATAGCAGTGTTCCACTCCAAGCAACATGTGTTTTCGTCTGAAGCAAATATAGGAGGGATCAAAGGATTGGGACTATGGACAATAGCTTTATAGTCACCTTGTATGTGGATAAATTTGTCCATTACCATTTTCTGAGCAGTTACGTCCTGACCAACAAAGCAGACTCCAACTATATTATTCATGTAATCCTTGCTAGAACAAGCATTCACCACCACAAAAACTGCCTTCTTTAGATGTTCAGAGCCAAATGTCCTCAGTTTTATCTCCACATTCTTATCTTCTTCACCTGTTTCAGTTAAAAAGAGTCATATGGTAATATATGCAAATCTAAAAACTATCAAAGCCATTCACCAAAAAAAAGTCAAATCCATGAGAAATGCTCTTCCCAAACGTTGAGGCCATAACTCTTCAAATCAATATCAAGGTTAAACCTACTTAATTGACTGATTGCTGCAATTCAATCAACGCATAATTACATATACAACTATAATTCTTTGTTAGCTCAAGAAAATCTTTTTATTAACTTTCAATCCCTTTGGACAGAATAAGGATACCTCTTAAAGCGCGGTAAACAAGCTTGTCAACAGTTTCTTGACATTCGTTGTAAACAAGATCATGGACTAGAGACTTGCCCATGGCTTCCTCAACTGAGAGGCCGGTCAACTCAGCAGCCTTAGCATTCCATCCATTTATACGCCCATCAACATCTACAGCAAATATTGGAGCAGTTGCAGTCTCTATCAACCTTACCATTTCTCTTGCAACTGAGCTGAGCTCATCCATTCCTTGCAACTCCAAATCCCCAAGCTGGGAACGTATGACAGCCTTAGAATTGGTTCCTTCTGGGTCTTTAAATGAGTCCCGCAGAATAAGCTGCAAAGAGTGAATGGCATCCATTTCTGCATTCTCCCATGGCAAGCTCCGGCTCTTCACCACTTCCAAAAATGCCTTGAATGAAGAACGTGGATGCATCCTCTGTCCATCGTCCTTGTGCTCTGGGTGATGCTTTGCACCACCCCATTTGATCTCCTTTGCAGTATGAGAGCGGAACCAGAACAGAAAATCTCTCTTAGAAATATATGCAACAGCCATTCCACAAACTTCATCACCTAGTGAGGCTGCCCCAGGGTAACCAGCATCATCTAAACTGTCTGTGCTTAAGCCAGTGGAGTCCCCATGATTGGTCAACAGCCAGTCCACAATATCTTTTATTTGTGCTTCAGTTGGGGCAACACCTAAAGGATAACACTTCCCTTGGTAATAAAGTGCTGCCCCATCACACTTCACAAGGTCCATAATACTTGGACTTTGGGTAACAATGCCAGTAGGGGAATCACGAAGAAGCATATCACACAACAGAGTTTGAGTCCTCAAAACATGTTTCTCGGATAACTGAGATGCTAATTGCAACTCCATGTTCAACTGCAGTCCAAAAGCTTGCATTAGAAACTCACAAGCATAACGGAGTGGAAACGGAATACACCTAGCTGAAGTGTGATGACAAACAATCAAGCCCCAAAGCCTCGTTGAGTTCCGACTACCAATAGTTTCCTCTTCATTTCCATTAATAACCACAGCCATGGCCAATGATGCAATGGAACCCATATTGAACATATACTGAGCATGACAACCATGCGGGGCACGAAGAGTGGAACCAACCAAACACAAAGGCTGCATAAGCCCTTCATCCTGAATAACACGAACCCGTGATGCATGGCAATCCACAATCATCCTAACCCTATTTTGTTTAAACAAAAACCGTGAAGCCTGAGGTATATCTGTAGCAGGATAATGTAAACCGATATACGGTTCCAAGTCAGACCTTCTACTCTCAGACACAACCTCACCATGCTCATCCTCATGAAACTTATACACCATTACTCTATCATACCCAGTGAGCTCTCTAACACAGTCCACAACAGTATCACACAACAACTTGATATCCCCTCCAGGAAGTGATTGTAACTGAGAAATTGCTCTAACAGCTAATTTCTGTGACTGTACAGCTCCTGCTATGGATAAAGCAGGGTCTTCTGTTCTGGCAGGCTCTAAATCAATAACAATTCCAACATCAATCCTATGCAAAATTGCATAAAAGGGTCTACCAGAATTCCTAGAATGAATCCAAACCGGGTTCAACAACGTTATTTCCCTTGCCCCAAATGCCCTTTCCAGCAGAACACCACTAGAAGGCGTGAAAAGGGTACGCACATCAGTCCCAATTGACAGAATTTCCGGTCTCTCCAAAGAAGGGACTGACTGAGGAGTTAAACCAAGCATTTCGCATGCATTTTCGCTGTAAGCAATGACCCTAAAAGACCCTTCGTCGACAGCGATCATGCAACCAAAAGGTTGAATATGACCACCCCGTTGGATTTTTGATAGATATGCAGTGATTTGCTGCTCAGGGACTGGCTGGTTAGTTTTTCTCACTGACTGTGAGTAGTCAAAAGACTTACCAGACTCGCCAGACTGTTCAAAAACCGCATGGAGCTGAGCATCAACGGTGTACTGAGCAATCGCTTTGCTCACAGACTCTGTGTTGTTGTTTCCATAGTAAGGTCTCAACTTGCTGGTCCCTGAAGACTGAGCTTGTTGGTATTGACTCTGTTGCTGCGACTGAGCTTGTTGGTGGTGACTCTGTTGCTGCGACTGAGCTTGTTGGTGGTGACTCTGTTGCTGCGACTGAGCTCCTCGGCCACCACCTGAGGCCATTAAACTTTCTGGATTTTAATTAATTTCGGAAAATTTTAGAGGAATAGAGTGAACAAGAGTGTGAGAAGGAGAAAACCCCACATGGGTTATAAAAAGATTGGCGAAGGAAGAATCAATGTTACTGCCCAAAGTTGGCTCCTTTTTGGTCTTCTGCGTAAATGGGAAAAAGTAGGGGCTACTTAATGGTTCGGAAAGAGCTCAATATCTACGGAATTAGTAATAAAGAAGGGTGTTTGGTTATATATTTTCGTTATAGGTATATCTAATATTTAGAGATGCTTTCTTCATTTTTTATTTAATAATTAATTAATTACAATAATATTATATTAAAATTAATTACAATATAATTACTTTAAACAATATTACAATATAATTAATTAATTGATTACAATATTTTTTTTTCTTTTTTAACAATTAAATATAACTAATTAAAACATATTAAAATTTGATCTAAAATAAAATTTTAACAAATTTTTATTTTTTTAATATTTTTAGCAAACTAATCATTATCAACAATAATAATAATTATTCCTTCATTCTAATCAACTATAATAATTATAACCATTATATCAATTCTTATATCATGTGTCAAATAAAAATATAATAAATTTTAAACAAATTTTAAAACAAGATTAACAAATAAATTATCTTTAAAATTAGAGTTTAATTAAAAAGCTTATCCTTAGTTATTATATTTTAAATTAAATTAATAATTAATATATATTAATCAAATAATATCGTCCGATGCATTCCAAATAAATCCTCTTTATTAGGTAAGAATAAAGTTACGTGTTATTATACGTCTCTATGTTCTGCGCCTCAGCAGACTTTAATTGAGTGGACGATGACGACGTTACATTAATCAAATAATATTATAAAAATTGTTGATCCATCCTTTCCTTTGGCAATTTTGAAATTTTTTTAGCATCTTTTTATTTGACTTTGTAGTTGTATGCTCAATGGTGGGCAGTGGGCACACAAACGGTGCATGTCTTGTCATCGTACGGTTGCTTGGTGGGCGATGTGGCGCCTGATATTGTTGCTTAGACGTTGAGAAGTTGATATTTTTATTATTTTTTCAACTTTATTATTGTGTTATTATCTTTTTTTGTAATAACTCAGACTATTCTGCAACCTATGAGCTACCTACTCAGAT
The DNA here is from genome assembly GCA_026284645.1 of Erythroxylum acuminatum. Lineage (NCBI taxonomy): Eukaryota > Viridiplantae > Streptophyta > Magnoliopsida > Malpighiales > Erythroxylaceae > Erythroxylum > Erythroxylum acuminatum. Next base: position 40,584,601 of record JANKOD010000193.1, on the reverse strand, counting down.
TCATAGATAAGTAAATTCGGGTCTGATATAGATCCGAGTCTGATCCTAAATAGCATCTGAGATACTTGTTCTAAAAGATGGGTCACCACCAAGAGGATTGCATCACCTTAAATAAAGACTGCTCGTCCTAAGACTCGAATGCACAACCTTCACACAATCCTCTCCCTCTTTTTACCGCTAGGCTATCCCGTGAGGGGCGTATTATTACCTTTTTGTTTTTAATAATTGAGGGAGTTTCAAAAATATGGAAGTTGTGTATAAAAATTATGTCTTAGAAATTATATATTACAATTTAAATCATGAAATTAATTTAATTTAATTAATATTTACAATTTTAATGTATTTATTTTATATCTTTATATTATTAAAATAAAATATCGTCCAATTATCATTAGAATATGAGTAATTATCCCCAAAAAAAACTAAGTTGTGTTAATTAAATCACTCTTAATTATTATAAAAATTATTATTCCAGCTATAAAGCCATTATCTTTATTAAGATTGAGACTAGAGCTAAATTCAATATCACTGGAAAAGTCATTTTCTAATTAATGCCAACTTATCCTTTGTAGAGCATTAATCCCATGTTGCACGCATTTGATGTAACTCATAGTTTTTTATTACACTACCTTAAAGTTTTATAGAGGATTGTCTTATTATAAAAAAATTTTAAAAACATGTCAAAGGAAGTGTTTGATGTTGTTCGCTGTCTGTAATGGATTTCCATCTCAAGTTTATGTCGGCTGATGGGGTAGGGGACAGCAGAGTTTCATGCCCACGTGATTTACCCCTACTTTCTAAAGAATCCACACTCAGGCCCACGTGATGCTGCAGAAATCCGCACCCGTCTGCCCATTCCAAAGAATGATAATTTGGTTCGATTCGAAACTATCCAACAAAAAATATCATTCGAATTCGAACACTGATGAATTCAAATTGTTTCGTTCTAATCTGAATTTTGTTTAATTTAAATCAAAATTAAGTATGTTTAATCTAAATTTCATTGAATCAAACGAAACAATCGTTTTAATTTAAATTTTGATCGATTTAAATAAAAGTTAAATTATTTTAATCTAAATTCTAATCAAATCAAACAAAAATTTGTATCCCAAAGGGTGTAGTTGGGTGGAAGGGACTCATCTATCCTTAATCAAAAGTTAGGGGTTCGACCCTTGGCATTAGGTATAGAGCAACCTTAAATCCTTGGGCCAGCTGTCCCACCCTGTAAGATGCCTACAACCTAGCAAAGGGATTAATCACTGGATCCGCTGGTGGATACCCTAATCTATGACCAAAAAAAACATAAAAATTTATAATCTAATTTTAATTGAATTGAGTCAAACACAGATTATAAAAAGATTTAAATTCAACTTATTTATTATCATTACCATAATCTGATTAGAATTAAATGATCAATTTAGACTCAAAACATTACAAATGGCATCACATTACATTAGGAAATTGCTGAATTGCAGTGCAATATATGCCGTGAAAAAAAGACGAGAAACATGTCCTTTTGTTTTGTATTATAAGACAGGTTCAGTGTACTTTTCAAATTGAAGAAGAGATGTACTATTCATTAACAATGAAGTTCATTTTCGCTTGCTTTCATTTTCAAGTACTTGGTGGACAATCCAACATTGATGATGAGCAGATTCTCATCAGATAGGGTAATGATAATATTCCAAGCACATTCAATGATTCAATCTGCCAAGTAAAACTTGTTCTCTTTGTATCAGAAACATAGAGAGAGCCTTTTACTAATGACTTGTATCATCTTTTAAAAGAATTCCCATACAACTTACAAATGCAGGCACTTGGCCTTACATTACCAGTACATCATAATCTAACAATGGAACAACAACCCCAGCAAATTGCAGACATCATAATCTAACAATGGAACAACAACCCCAGCAAATTGCAGACTACAGAAATTTTTCGAAAGCAAAATCCCTGTCAAAAGCCATTCAACAATTTTAAGATTTTTCTCACTTGGTGTAGAGAACATCCTCCCACGGATGGCGGTATAGCGGCTGTTTCAACCTCTGCTGATCAAAGGTATGCCTGAAATTGGAATTTAATGAGTTCCTGATTAGATGCAAGAGCACATATATCTTAAACATGAAATAGATATAAGGTTTAATCATCCTTAAAACACGGTTTTTTACGAAACACATAACCTTTTCATCAACACCATTTATTTGCTGCTTAGCAAGTCGATATCTTATAACGCAGAAACCAGTAAATATGTTCCCAAATCTTTAACTATCTGGGCAAACATCAGTTAAATTTCCAGGCCCATGATGAGGGCTCAATGGTTTGCATATAGCCCAGAAACCAAAAACTGCACATATCCAACACAATAAAACAAGAGGTTTGAAATGAAAACCAACTCACCCGATCAGACCAATGGATCGTGCCAAGACAAAAAGCCCGTTCAAATACCCAATCTGAACAATCTCGTCAATCTCTTGTTTGCTAAACATTCCACTGCCAGCAAGAAGATCCAAGAAAAGTGATCCAATCGCACCGTCGACATTAAGTACCAAGTTATTGGCCTTTGAGAGAGTGTAGGTTTCAACTTGAACAGCATAGTCCATGTACTTAACTGAGGGGAAGTGTGTGCGAGCAAATTTTTGTAGGAGCTCTACTCTTTTGTCTCTGTTGTCGCCTCTCTTTATCCTTTTTACAAAGAAAAATAACACTTAAAGGATTAAAATATCGTCGAAATTTTTGACTGCAATTTGTTAGTTGTATTGCATAATCTTTAGCATGTACGAGGTCACCAAATCTCAGTACCTGTGCCCAATACCAGGAACACGAATGCCCTTCTTTTTCATTCCTTCTACAAACTCATAGGGTGTAAGACCCTGACAAATGACAAACCAGCAGATCATTGAATCTCAAAAACTGCCAGAGAATGTATTTGATAGACCGAAAAAAGCTTTTCATGTGGAGAATTCCCTTAAAGCTTACCTTATCATAAGCCTCCTTAAAATATCGAGCAGCATCATCAATGGCACCACCAAATCGAGGACCAATCGTGAGCAAACCTGTTTGAGAGATCACAAGTAATGTTATAGGCTCCAGAAACTCTTATCCATAAATTTAGGTAGACAGGCCTATCCGTGAAATAAAAGGAAACAATTAAATCTCTTGTTTTTTCACCTGAAACAAGGCTTGAAACCAAGTCCTTTCCAGCTCTTGCTGTCACTATAGTGTTGTGAGCACCAGAGACACAGGGACCATGGTCGGCACATAGCATTATGCATATCTGATTACAGAACACAGATCAGTAACTCTAGAATAAAGAAAGTTGAGAAGAGAACATAGTTTTCTCTTAATCACAAGTCAAATATTGAGCTAGATACATAAAAACGGGCATGTTGTGTAAAGGAAAAGAATCAGTTCCACAAATAATGCTTCAAAATCGTAGAACTTGCCTCAATAAATTGGGTACAGTAGCGTGGCAGGCTTCGCTTGAACCATAATAGAGAGATAACATCACCCACACCATAACCCTTCTCAACAATAGAAGACATTGGGACACCAGCATAGCACGGTTCCTCACCTGTAAGATGGATGGAAAAGAAGAATTCATTTTACCAAGATTTTAGCCAGCAAACAGATTCAGTATAATTGTAAATCCAAGAGAGAATACCTCTGTCATCAGAGATGGTGGAAATGATATGAGTTGGAGCTCGAACTTTGCCACTCTTAATTGCGCTGTTAAGATCCTCCGGGATTGGGGGAGGTGTAACCTCCTTGACAGCTGAAATCTTCCCTTCTTCAACCTTTAAAGAAAAGGAAATGCATCTTTATCGAAGTTCAAATGTGAAGCTTGAGTGAATAAAAAAAGAATTTAAAACATGCAGAAACTAACCAGTTTCTCAAATGTTTCCTTAATTGCAGCTTCAAAAGCTTCATATGAATTGGGAACAACAGCTCCAGCATCCTTTAGAGCTTGATTTTTCGCCTGCGCAGATTCCATCTCACCACCACTTTTTGCACCCTGCATTAGAATTGGTCAACTGTCAAGAAAAATTAAGAAAAGTCTTGTTTTGCAGAGATTATGACAAGTGCTTTATAAATAGTAACAGCACAATCATGCACCAAACTTACAGCATGACCAAATTGCACTTCCGACTTAAAAAGTCGAGCACATGTTCCACTGACCCAAGCCACCACCGGCTTGGTCACTTTTCCCTGCTTGAGGGCTTCAACAAGGGAATATTCATCTCGTCCACCAAGCTCCCCTAGTACAACTATCATCTTAACCTGAGGTGACAAGAAAATCAGATTGGAAATAAGCTATGTGGGGCTGGGACCATCTATATACTTTTTCCCCATGTCCAAGTAAGCACTGATCACAAAATTAATTATGCATCAATCTAAAGTAGATTGTGGAACAGGAAGTTAATTGGCACGGTTTTGCACACAAGAATCACACTGTCAACTTTGCCATTCCATAGAAAAAGAATGGTAGTCTATACGCGCAAGATAGTGAGGAACTAAGCAGGAATACTCTCCTCAAATTATATGAACAACAATATACCTGTGGGATGTTGTTAAATCGAAGAACATGGTCGGAAAGAGTGGAACCGGGGAACACATCTCCTCCAATTGCAATGCCTATGAAATTCCAGAAAAACATATCCAAGTTGAACTTAGATTCAAATTATCTGACATAACCAATCTAGACAATATACTAGAATCCTTGAGGTACCTTCATAAATTCCATCAGTCACACGAGCAATTGTATTATACATCTCGTTTGACATGCCACCCTGCAATGAGGACCAGAGGATCATTATCAGAACTGTCGATAGATTGCACTGGTCAGTAAAAGGAAATTGACAAAGTAAGAAGCAAACAGTTGGCAAGTCTATTTTTAAAACAACTACGCATTAATTTAATTTCGAGACTAAAAGACCACCCAGTTTATGCCATATCCCTCCTAAACAAAAACTAAGCAATTGATTATCATGACAATCAAAAAGAATTTTGCATATAATAACCTGCCCTAAGAATTTCAGATTAGATTCCAGCTACATCACTTAAGAAATATACAACACAAATCAATTTCCATACTCAAATGGCAATGACTTGCAAGTGAAACAAAAAAATTAAACAATCTAACATTTAATATAAGTATATGCAGATCAAAAGAAAGCTCACAGGCACTATGAACACAAATTTAATTTGGATGTCATGGATGAGCAGAGGATTAAGAACATACAGACTTGGAGACAAATCCAACAGAACCAGGACGGTAAAGCTTGCAAGCAATTATGTTATCTATAGTTCCAGCAGTATCACCGATCTTAAATGCTCCAGCTTGGATGCCTCCCACAGTTGCAGGGCCGATGACAACCTGCATAAAACTCACCAAAAGTTATGACAAAGGATTGAACTCTACAGATTAAAAAGCCATAAGAGAAATACTTATGTTAACACCATAAGAGATGATAAGATGCATTAAGCTTTGCTTGCCCTCAAATATCCTAGTCCAAGTATTTTCATATTATAACACTCACCTTATTATTAGCCCGAGCATATGCAATAAGCTGCTTAGTGTCTGACTCAGGAACACCCTCGGCTATTATAGCCACAACCCGAATGGTGGCCTGCTTCAGAGCAGACATTGATGATGCAGCAGCACTGCAAACAAATTAGGATATGGACACAATTACTAGGAATGCATATAGTGATCTTTGCAATCTAGGAGACCATTGAGTAAACAAATTCTAACCTTCTGAATGATGCGAAGTTTATAAATACATCAGCAGTTGGATGTGCGGCACAAGCTGCCTCGATTCTGTAAATAAATCACAACAGATGTAAGAGAATTTTAAGCCTGACTATAGAATTTGCATCAAAAACCTCGTGAACTTTTACCAGGCAGATACTTCCATATTTACAACTAATAGGGGCAGAATAAAACACCACTCCCCACTCCCCTTCCCACTCTCCAGAAACTAAAAGAAAAATAAAAGGGATTGCATTCATCCATTTTCAACTTCCAAAGATTGAGGATAAAAATCAGTTAGGCCCTTTTGGCACCGCTTAACTATCACTAGTTTATATTTAAAAGCTTCAGATATAAACAGATCAATACTCAACATTCCAAAAACATGCAAATAAAAGTAGTAACTACAGAAAACAAAAGACAAGTATATCGGAGAGTAACAGGGACAAAAAAAAGAATTCATCCCAATAGACCAATAAGAACAGTTTCCCTTCAATCATAACTTACGTTGAATGAACAGGGATTGCAATTTCCTCCTGACCAAAAAACAGTTTCTGAAATCCCTCAGAGCCGGGATTAATGATTCCGGCAACAGACGGAGTTTCCCTCCCTGAAAAATTACAATATGAATCAAACTCAGAATTACCATCGCTTACAAAGAAAACTCAAGAAATGCAAAAAAGCACCTTTAGCATCTTTCATGGAAAATTATGCAAAAGGACCACATACCGCAAAGGAAGTCAAAATCAAGCATGCGTTGGACGGGAAGCTGCTTATAGTTGTAGAACAGAGCTTGTGTAGTGGGAGAGAAGAGTTGTCCAGTCGCCATGGCTTAGATTCAGCAGACCTGTTGAAACAACTAGCATCAATATTCTTCAAGCTACATAGACAAATCTTTATACAAGGATCAAGTTTATCCAATCCATGTACACACATCAGAAATGGTAAATGTCCAAGTGAAGAAGGGGAAAAAAAACAGATTTACGTTATAGTTCACCACAACACCTGGGGAACTAACCAAAATGGATCGACCCAACACAGTAATTGGAAAGTCAAACAAGAAAGTCTCAAGCTTTCGAGTTCTGTTCCCAAAAAACCCATGAAACAGTTGCAATATCCCTTATGAATCAAGAAGTCAAAACAGGCGTGTAAAGCAATTTACATCCTATCACTACAAGACTGATACATCTACCTAACCTACCACCTAACAAGAGACCAGCTTTCACATGCCTGAGCAATGCAATTCAGCGAAAAAGGAAAAGCTAGTACATACAGATCCACCATACAGTAGCCAACGATCCACACTCTAATCCTAACAACCAAAACCACACCTAACAAGAAACCAACAACGTACCAGATCCCACTAACCCAGAACCAAAAAAATGCCAATGTGGTCAGAGCCCAAAAATCAGAAAGACAGAACAAACAAACACCAACGTCGGATCTCTTGCTCTACAAAATAATAAACCAAGTCACTGCAAACAACCACGAAATGGGTGGTTAAAAAAGAGTCCCAGAAAACCAGAGCTGACTTAGAAACGACACCGTGAAGAGACAAAAATGGGAATCGAAGATGGGAAGAGTTGCAGTAGTAGATCTAAGATGGTGGGTACATCTCTAAATTGAAGGACTGGTGACTTAGCAAGTCTGGGAGACACACAACAAACAACACACAGAGAGAGACCTACCTCGTGAACTCACTCTCTCTGTGAACAACGCCAAAGCCAAACCAAGCCTCGAGGAAGTCGCCTAAATTAACGAGAGAAGGAATGGTGAGAATAGTGGATTTGGGTACGTACTTAAATAGAGCCAAATTGCATCTACCACCACCACCACCAAGAACACCAGACCACACCACACCCGGACAGGGAATGATTTTGAAGGGAAGGAGAGATAAAAGGAGTGAGCTGCGTCACGTGGCATATGTTAGTTAGCTAGCAATAGAAATAAGCCGCCATCATTGCTTTATTATTGTTATATTTTTTTTAAATTTATTTAATTTTTTAATATTGATTCGTCAAACTTTTTAATTACATCCCTTAATTATATTTGGATTCACACAACTTTTAATATAATAATAAATTTCATAAAATTATTTCAAATTAAATTTATTAAATATTCTTCATAATCATATTTCATGAATAAAATACACAAATTTCTTATCATTTGTGTAAAAATAAATTCTTTTTATTTTAATCACTAATAAAAAATCAACAAAATTTTATATTAAAATTTTTTAATTTATATTAATTATAAATTTCGTATAATTAATTATTGTGACATCATTATATAATATAAATATTGTAGGTGATATAAGTTTTAATAATTCAAAATAATGACTATAATATTTAAAATAAATAAAATCACATTTGAGTATTCTATTTTTTATCACTAATTAGATCTTTTCATTTGAAAAATAAAATTAACAGAAATTAGATATCAAAACTGAATTATTGATTAATTTCATTACTGATTTTATCATATTTCTAATGATTTATTACGTATATTTCATTTTGTTTTATATTCGTTTCCCATTTACATTTACTTAGTGGCTTCGTTAGTTGAAAGTTGGGAAGCAGGGGATTAAGGAGACGTGACACGGGTCTGGCAGGAGCTATGTTAGATCCCAGGTGGTCAGCTTTGACTAGTAATTTTGTTTTTTCGGTTTTTTAACACTTTTCCTATTTTATGTAAATTTTAGTGCTCTAGTTAAGTATTATCAATCTTTTTTTTTAATATATCAAGACTAAATTTAAAATCAATTAATAATAATGTTTACAATTGATGGTCAAATTTTTGTATTTTTGTCTTTTAATAATAATATAACTTATAATTATTTTTTAAGTATCTATTAAATAATTTATCAGACCTACAAATAAATTTTGCTTTTAATTATGATTATGTCATGATACAAATGATAAGTTTGTTGCACGGTCTCAAACTTGGGATTGGCAACCACCAACCCTCAACTCGCAATTTTAAGTAATCTCGATTGTTGTTTGTTTTTTCCATTTAACTACAAACAAGGTTTTAGGTATACAACATATGGGATTAATTATTTTGTTTTAATTTTTGTGTGTTACTCTGTACCCGAGATCAATCATATGTTAACATTTATTGGATAGATAGATGATCTCGAATACAAGGTGACATACGGAAACGAAAACAATCACCCTTTATCCTACAACATATATAGTAAATTTACATGCCTATTTTCGAAAACTTTGTAGAGTTTTACCAATATTTAGATTTTAGTACATAAGAAGAGCTAAGATTTATCCTGACTTAATTAGATTCAAAATAAATAGGTTCGATTTAAGTTAGTTAAATTTTAAATTGAACTCAAACTTTTTTCTTTTCAAATTCTCGAATTTTAAATTAACACGAGTTAAACTTAAACTTGACTACAAAATTACAGACTCGAGTTTGAACCAACTCATTATCATAATTACTAATGGATGAGAATGCTAATATTAATGAACAATGGTATTGTAATACAAGTGTTCTAATTTAAAAAAAAACTTGGATTAATTCTAACAAAAATTATTGCCTAATTTTTATTAAGAAATCGTTCAACTTTCACATAGGTGATGTCGTAAAAAATATGACGATGACCATAATGATAAATTCAATTATTCCTAGTAATTTCATATCTTTTATTTGTAATTTAGTAGTTTACATTTCAAAACAAGCTCGTTTTAGGTATGATTTTATTTGTTTCGACTTATGAGGCAGGTCATTTATAAGGATAAAGACACGTTTTTTTTCTATAAATTGACTTTTTAAAATTATAATCTAATATTTTTATTGAAATTTTAATACAATTGACATTGATATATATTTCACGTATTAATTGTATTAAATTTAAACTAAAAAAAGCTAATAAAAATGTGTATGTATATTTAATAAATTATGAGGATATATTTATAATATTAAATTATAATAATTTTTAAGAAAATTAAAGCAATATCGTAAAGAATATACGTGTATTTTACCTATGGTTTCAGTGAATTCCCTTTGTATCAAAGCCGTCCAATTGACTTGCATTTGTTAATGAAATTTAAGGATAATTACTATCTCATCTCAACGGTTGCAAGTAAGTGATTGAGACATAATTACATTTTATACAATAGAGTCGTGCAATCAGGCCTATAATAAATGACTTGTTGAGTGAGGGATCAACGTAATGCAAATAAATATGATAGGAACAATGCTTCTATATCCCTTTTTTTGTCTACATATAACTCTCCTGCTTCTCCCTTCTTAAACGACAGTCACTCTTACTAGCCTAGCCTTTAATGAATGCTAAAAGATCCAAATGTCTCTCTTTATTAGCCTACTAACTTAACTCATTAAGTAAACTTTCAAAATTGCCCCTTAAATTACTTTTAATTCAAGCTTACTTTAGGATATTTTTCTAACCATCAAATTGAAGGAATTTGCTAAAACTTCGTTATAGAGAAATGTTCCTCATTGTCTCAGTTTTATAACGCCACCAAAATTATTTGATTTGGTGCACTACACCAAAAGTTATGCTCCAAACATTTCGGACTAATCTTATGCTAACACATTTTCCAGCAATTTACTCCCATTTGAAAATTGACATTCTTAGAGACTGAATTAAAATTAACTTCCTTCAAACAACAGCCTTAACTCTCTAGTTTAATCCAAATCAAGAATCGTCTCATTTGGATGACTAGAGCAGAAGTTATAGCCAAAATACTTTCAGCACTTACTAATCCAAGACTGAACACTAAACCTAACTTCAATTCAGAAATTGAAAGTCTTAGTCGATACATTATTACTTTAAAATAAAAAATTTTATAGGTATTATTTTTAAATATATTAAATAAACAAATAAATGCATGTTATAGAATATAATATAGAGACATCAGCCTAAAATTTTTTAATTTTTTTTCAATTTAGTATTAAACTTTATAAAATTTTCAATTTTGGTGATAATTATTTCAAATTTTGTGAAACTCAGAGTCAAAATATCATTTTTACTAACATGACTAATAAATTTACATTTACGTTACACTTTATATACTCGTTATATAAGTAAAAATAACATTTTGGCATAGTTTTGTAAAATTTAAAATGTTAATAAATTACAAATTTTAGAAATTAGACAATAAATTCAAAGAACTTAAAAAAATTATATAGTTTTAGATATGTTAGTCTTATAGCATATAATATAAGTGATTTATTCACTCATTATTATTTTTTCAATGGTGGTAAACGCGTTTTCTTGAAGTGGAAAGGTCAGTGGAGTCCAAGTCTAACGGAGTTTATTGCACTCTAAATCTACCAACTACCCCAACTAACTTCCCAAGTGCCACCCATCCGACATTTGGTCATTTACCGCATTCTTTATTTATTGTTTTATTTGTTAATAATAGTGTCCGTGATTATTATTATTGGAATGCACATTAAATAAATTATTATAAATTATACAAATAAATCATTTTTAAATATTCAAATTAATTAATATTAATAAATGTAATATTTCTTCACTCTTAATTGATTACACGTAAGAAATCTCTTAAGTGAATTCGTATACATTCAAGTTCAACTAATTTATTTTATTTATCAAAATTTTAATAAGTGTGACAATTACTTATTCGAGTTTAAATTATGCTATTTTTTAAAATAATATAATTTCGAATTATTTAAAATTTAATTTTAATTCAAAAATTCTATGAATTTAAATCTAATTCTTTAAATTTAATAAATTATATCAATTTTATTATCTCTTTGCTTAATTAATCAATTCTGATATTCAAAATATCCATTTCCTTTCAAGTTTATTTTTTCTACTTAAGGATTAAAATGATTCATTTATCTAAGAAACATGCAATAACGTGACACTTTTTCTTTTGCATTTGAAATAAAAAGCATGTGCACATGACAAGGTGATCTTCAAAATATCTAATTCCTCTCAAGTTTGAACTCCTTTTGGATCTGTCCCATAAATCAATCGGGATCCCCTGCTTTAATCTTAGGGTTGAAGAAAAACAAATTCTCTTATCAGTTTGGTACACTTGATGGTCCTACTCCAGCCGGAAGATTATTAAAATATACAAAACATAATCTTTGCTTCAGATATCAGGAAACACATAAGTCAAAAGTTTGACAGAAATTCCAGCAGAGTGCGTTTGGAACTTCAGTGTCTTAATAACCTAATTTATATGTTCGTCCAAAATATTTCACATTAACTTCAACAAGTTTCAAACTCCCATGATACGATACGATTAGATTTAGCTTTTTTTGTTTATTTAGATAAAATTAATATATCAAAAATTGAATTGACTTGAATAGTAATCGAATTAAAAGAATCACAGTCAAAATATTTTTTAAATAATGTTATTTTAATTTATAAATTCAATAAATTTCCTAACCATGCACTCAAGCAAGCTATTACTTCCATCCCTGGTAAAATATGAAACTAGGCTAGTTAAAGTTGACCAGTAAATGCAACTAAGAATGACAATGAGTCGGCCTACACCGGGATAGTTTTTACATAAACTCATATTTAAGTTTGAGTTTAGCTAGCTCGGTTTGGTCTAGCCTAATTTTTTAAATTAAAAATAAAAAACGATATCATTTTTGTACATTGTTATTGGACTTGGATAACTCGAACTTGAGTTCAGACCGAGGCTCAATTTATTTGGATTTAAACCATTGACCTCAAGCAAGAGCGGGGTGCATGGGACCGACTGAGTCCGAGCTTGTCATCCTTAACTCTTTCAATTTTTATTTAATTGGTGGTAGTAGTAATTGGATTTAGTTAGGTAATTACGATATATACACATATTTACTTTATAAATTTTGGTAGGCAAACTCCATAACTTTTAGAATTAAAGTTTAAGGATGACTACTCACACGTAAGCGCAGCAGATCAAGGAATATAATCCTAAATCATACGTGTGAACCAAAAACAGACTAACATATTATTCAATTAAGAGATAATAAATTTAAAAGTGCCAAAAATTTTAAAAATTTGTCAATTTATAGTCCAAATTTTTAAAATTTTTAATTGAGTGATTAACTTTTTAAAATTTAACGATGCAATTCAAATAGTTATTTTTAAATATGCAATATCTCTATTAAATATGGATGTAGATGTAATTTAATAATCACATCTGCAAAAGTTGATGTTTTGTGAACTGGATTATTAAAGTTTTTAAAGGAAGATAATTCAATTGAAAATTTTAAAAACTTAAACATTAAATTGAAAGATTTTCAAAATATTCAGCTCTTAATATTGATTATCCCTTCAAATAAATTGATAACATGTTTTTAAAAAAGTGATAAGCTAATATTATATTTTAAATAATCAAATAAAGTTAAATTTCAAAGTATATAAACAAAGTAAAGATTTTAAAATTCATAAAAATATATCACAACTTTAATTAGTCAAAAGTATAAATTGACATTTTTTAGATATAATTTAATTTTTGGAATGTAAAATTCGAGACAAATTTTCAACATTCTTTAACAGGGTGTTTGGAATGATATGAATTGAATTTAATTGCAGCATGATAGATTCTGCAAGTGCACAGGTTTAGTTGCAGTAGTCAAGTGTCGATCCACAAGGACTAGATCAAATTACTAAATTTATACCTCCTAAATTTGCTAAGCAATCAAATATGAAAGTTCGGTTGTTAAAGAAATTGCAAT
>JANKOD010000193.1:40500278-40521420 GCA_026284645.1 Erythroxylum acuminatum | reverse complement strand
TCTGCTAGTATGAAGGCTTTGAGCTTTTCCAGAAAGGTGCTTGATAATGCCCAAGTCTTCGATCCAGAGACAAATCAGACAATGGAGCCTGATGTAGACATTGATCTCAAAGAAATTTATTTTTTGATCATGCATTTCCTTTCATCTGGACCATGTCACAGGACTTACAGACAGTTGTGGGAGGAACTTCGTGAACACCAACTTCTACCTAGAAGGTATCATGCTTGGTATTCGAGAAGTGGAATATGTACCGGTGATGAAGATGATGATGGCATTTCATACCCCTTAAACTATTCCAAACTAGTGGAGAGGTATGGAGTGTGCTTATATTGTTGCTATGTATCTGCATTCTCGATTGTAGTATATTTACATATTGACGTCTCTTGTCTAAACTGGCAATTAAGGCAATGATTCCACTTTTCTTTACTAATGTGTTATGTGAGTTTTTCCTTAAAGCATGCATTAATCAGTTGCAAGATTGTTCAGGGCAAGTGTCAAATTTAAAATTTGAGGTCTTTCATCTAATTGTGGAACAAATAATAATTTGTTTAAATTTTATACTTTTAGTAGCCATTCATTGCAGTTTCATTTTGACTTTATTCATGTCATTAATCTTATGTATCTAGGTATCCACATATTGAGAAGAGTCACTTGGTAAAGCTTTTGAAGAAGTTGTTACTCAATTCAGCATCTCCTTCTCGTGGCTTAATTGGTGGAAATGCTGTCAATGCAGCTTCAGTTCCTACCCTTTTGGGAGCGGGTTCATTTTCTCTTCTAAGCAGTAGGTGACATTTGCTCAAGCCTTTTGTGCACAATCCTGTTTAAATTTAAAGATTTTGTGCTGTTTCTATATTTACCATGACCAGCGACCTAAGTTTATCTGTGTTTTCCCCTTCTCCTTCCCTTTGGAGTTGTGAGAGTATTTTGCATTTATGTCTTCTGAATCCTTCCATTTTTTTTTTCAGAGGATGGGGATAAGGGAACAGGCCAAACGAAGAGCCCTCCTGCTCACATGCGATGGCCTCATACACATGCTGATCAAGTTCGTGGTCTAAGCTTGAGGGAAATCGGTGGTGGTTTCACTAGACACCACCGAGCACCATCTACTCGTGCAGCATGCTACACAATTGCAAAACCGTCAATGATGGTCCTGAAAATGCATAACTTTAAGCGGCTACGAGGACACCGTGCAGCTGTCTACTGTGGTATGAGATCTGAGGAATTGTTATTAACTTGTTTTGACATTTATGTCCTTAGGCAAGTTGATAGGTATATGTTATCACCAATTCTTCAATAAGTGTGAGGGAAAACAAAATTCTTATCAACTTGCATGACACTATAGTAATACTTATATTTTGTTTTTATCATGACTATAATATAAACCTAAAATTCTTGATGTATATGCTGCAGCAATTTTTGATCGGTCAGGAAGATATGTTGTTACTGGTTCAGATGATCGTCTTGTAAAGATATGGTCTATGGAAACTGCATTTTGCCTGGCCAGTTGTCGTGGGCATGAAGTTAGTTCTTGTTCTGTCATGGAATAAGCTCATGTTCTTTCTAATGTTGCTTGGGGATTCATTGGATCTCATTTTTATATGATAGGGCGATATTACTGATTTAGCTGTGAGTTCCAACAATTCCTTGGTGGCTTCAGCATCTAATGATTGTGTCATTCGAGTGGTAAGCTTATTGCATCAACCCATTACCAATTTACTTCTTTGTACTTTTTTCGTTCTTTGTTTTCTTTCTGGTGGATCTTTGAGCAGCTTTCTGGATTTTGACAGTGGCGTCTACCAGATGGGCTGCCAATATCAGTTCTGCGTGGACACACTGGAGCTGTTACTGCTATTGCATTTAGTCCTCGGCCTGGTTCTGTATACCAGCTTCTGTCGTAAGGCTGAGAACAGTCTGTTCTCTTGCTTATTACACATTTCTATGAATGTTTTACAAATTTGAATTGATTGTTTCTCTTGTTTATAAAGTCTATTCTCTATCCATAACCTTCAGGGACAACTTTCATTTTCTCATTCTGTTGCGCCACCTGATGTGATTCTTTCCCATCGCAATGTTTCATTTGTTAATTATAAAATGTTTTGTTGCCAAATGGGATTTTCAAGGACCAGACATCCTGTGCATTTCCGATACTTCACTCTATCCAGTTTAAGTTCAACTCATCTGACATAGCCAACTTCAGCCAGTCTGTGATTACAGATTGAGTTAAGTTGAGCTTTGGTCCTCAAGTCATGCATCTCTTAATTGATACAAGTGAATTAATGATTTTTGGTTTTCACTCTCAAGAATCACTTGGTTCAACTTCTATTCTTGTCTTTCATATCTGAGTATCTTTTAACATTCTACAAATTAAAAATTTTTGTTGCTTGGTTCACAAAATATTTTATCTTTGTTGATACTGTGACCATAAAAGGTATAACTATAAGATTACACCTTATATTTTGGGTTTTCCTTTTACCTTGCAGGTCATCTGATGATGGAACATGTAGGATATGGGATGCTAGAACTTCAAATTTCAGGCCTCGGATATATGCTCCCAGACCTCCAGAGTGTGTGGCTGGTTAGTTATAGTTTTACAAAGTCATCATCTACGCAACCAATTTGTTTTTTCTTTTCTCTGTAGAACTGACAAAAGTAATGGGTTGGCTGCAGCAAAGAACAATGGTCCATCCACAAGCAGTGCACTAAACCATCAAATCTTCTGTTGCGCATTCAATGCTAGTGGAACAGTATTTGTTGCTGGAAGCTCTGACAATCTGGCTAGGGTAAATATGTCACTGAAAACTTGTCCTGATTTCCATTATTGTCCTAGTGCTTGTCACAATCTTGTTGGTTATTTTTACCGTCAATCTGGAAGACGAGGGTAGTAATAGCTACTGATTTGCAGGTGTGGAATGCTTGTAAACCCAACACAGATGATTCAGACCTACCAAATTATGAAATTGATGTGTTATCTGGCCATGAGAATGATGTCAATTATGTTCAGTTTAGGTTGGTACCTCTTGTTGTCTATGAGGATCTCTGGCTGAATTTGAATGTTAATTTCGGTTTCAACTTATTTTGCAGTGGTTGTGCCACAGTATCTAGATTTTCTGCATCTGAGAGCCCAATGGAAGAGAGTATCCCAAAATTCAGAAATTCATGGTGTGTTAACTCTTTTCTTAGTTGTTCTACACTTTGTATCTATAGTTAGTAGCACGGTACCCTTATTGTAGTTGAGTAAATGTCTTGAAGACATAATGCTTGATTTCATGTGCTTCAGGTTTTCTCATGACAACATTGTTACGTGCTCTCGTGATGGTAGTGCAATAATTTGGATTCCAAGATCACGTCGATCACATGTAGATATCTGTTATAACTCTGTGTTTTATATAATATTCTTCAAATCTTACACAAGCTTTACCTGTATGGAAGTCAAAAGTTCTCTGGAGCACTGTAATTTTTTTTTATTATCATGTTCAACAAAAGAATGCCCTTCTATCTTTATTAGGGAAAAGCTGGCCGTTGGACACGAGCTTATCATCTCAAAGTTCCTCCTCCACCAATGCCACCTCAACCTCCTCGGGGAGGTCCACGTCAGAGAATTCTTCCAACTCCCCGTGGTGTAAATATGATCGTTTGGAGCCTAGACAATCGTTTTGTCCTTGCTGCTATCATGGGTAACCTTGCTTTTGTTCTACATTAATATGTATACTTTTTGCAAATCTTGTGTACTTGTATCATTGTTTATATACTCAAATAGGTATATAAACTCATTTCCTTACAGCTATTTTATCATGCTGAGGAAAGATTGTTTCTGACCCAAGTTAACATTCTTTTGGATTCTATGTAGCTTTAGTTTTGCTGATTCCCTGTCAGTTGCATTCTTCATTTTAAGACTTTTGAGTACTACTGCATCTATCTTAAAGCATATCTTGGTGAATTGAGATGTGAAACATTGAACTTGATTTTGTTATTTGGACTTTTACTAGATTCTGATATATGTGAACTTTTGAGGTCTGTTTTCCCATCTTCTGTCTCAATTGTAATAAGCAAAAGCTTAGAGAAGTTTGAAGATTAGTACAGGAACTGATTAAAGAAAGGCTGAAACATTTTTTATCCTTAGCCTGCTTGTTGTTTTAATGGAACCTGTGAGTTGGAGTGGCTTCACTCTAACAATTGCTGTTTCCAAGTGTCTTGTTTGAACGGCTTGAAGTAAGTCCAGTTTGGTACTGGAAATATGTTATGAAACAGAGATTGTTTCTCTATTGTACAAATTTGAGCTACAAATGGGAAATGTTTAAATATCATATCAAATTGAGCATTGCTTATGTATTCTACGGGAAATGGAAAAGGAAGTTTACCATTCATTGAAAGGCAGTAATTTATAATTTACTTCCCTGTTTAAGCACATGTTCATTCTTGTTGTTTATTCAGACAAAATAATGTGCAGTTCAATCATGTTTATTTATTATTTGTTTAATGTGCTTCCACCACTATTGATAATGTTGAAAATTTTGTTGGAGAACCTAAGCTGTGTGCATGTAAGCTCTTGTTGGAATGTAAGTGGCTTGAACTATTTCCATGTTGCATATACTGTTTCAATGTGTAGCACAAATTTGTTTAAAATAAGTTTATTGTGATGCAGATTGTAGAATATGTGTTTGGAATGCCGCTGATGGTAGTTTGGTACATTCATTGACTGGTCATACTGAATCAGTAAGTGGTTCTTTTTGTTTTCCATATGTTGTTGTTGGAGCAGTTACATCGATGAATAGATTGCAGATTGCAAGCGGACACTGCTCATTTTTCACTGTAGATGTAGATATATTTTTGTCTGAAATATATGTTTTGAGATTTTTTTGGTGGATTCTCAAACCCCTTCACGAATGACTTGTGTTCCTATTATATGATCTTTATTTTTTAACAGACTTATGTTCTGGATGTTCATCCATTTAACCCCCGAATCGCTATGAGTGCTGGCTACGATGGAAGGACCATAGTGTGGGATGTGAGTTCTTCTTTGTTTGACCTTAGTTAGTTTCTGCTCTTGTTCCATTTGAATGGTTAGTGCATTATACTTTTCTCCTTCAGATATGGGAGGGCATACCGATCCGTGTTTATGAAATTTCACGTTTCAAATTGGTTGATGGAAAGTTTTCGCCGTAAGTGTAAATGACATCGCTTATCATAGTATTATTTCACAGCATTGATCTCATAGATGTTGCTCATCTGAAAATATTGTTCTTGAATTTATCCTATGGTTTTTGTTTATTTATGGTTTTATCTTCCAGAATGCAAGCTTGGACATGCTACTGCATAATTTTTTTTCTTTTGCATTTGACGCATTTTCCTGAATCAAAATTATGTTGTTCTTTTTTGGTAGTTAGGCCAGCATTTAAGCTGTCTTTTCCTTTTTAAATAATTTGTTCCATAGTTTATTGCATTCGTGATTATCAGAGTTTTAGCATGCCTTAGATTTCTGTTGTTGGGAACTAGTTACTAACTAGAATTGAAAGGAAAAATGGAAGTCTATGAAATGGGTAGGAGGGAAGACAATTTTAGGGGCCTTGAAAGGTATCTTCACAAACGAAGTGGTGCATCAACAATCTATGCAATGAATGATCACATTTGTGAGATTAATGAGACTGGAAACTAGTGCAAACGTTAGTGTAGATTAAGCATCATAATTATACTAAAGCACTTTGGCCTCTGGTCATTGTGCGTCATTTCTTTGTGTTCACTGCTTCATTAAAGAGGATTATAAAATGTTTAGATCAGAATTGTTGCCTAAAAGTTACTACAAGTAGCTTGATCAGGTATTTATGATAGCCTGAGTTAGTAGTTTCATCTATTATCTCTGAGACATAGATGTACGACAAAGCTTTTCAATCCAATTTTATTGTGATACTGATGGACATAAGATTTCTTGTTGTGTTGCTTGTGATAAAAGTAGTTTCCCCAATATTGCATTTGTCATAAGCCATTTTATTCTTCTTTTGGCATTAGGGATGGAACGTCAATTATACTTTCAGACGATGTTGGCCAACTCTATATATTGAACACAGGCGAAGGGGAGTCACTAAGGGAAGCTAAATATGATCAGGTACCTTAACATTGCAGAAATCATTTTATCATTTTGTTGTATTCTTCTCTTAGTTAGGTTATTGGAAACACTTGAAGAAGATTGTTCATTGTGTTTTGGACATTTCAATCATGCTCTACTTTGTGTGCTTTTTTGCAGTTCTTCCTTGGTGATTATCGCCCCCTGATACAGGATACAAATGGAAATGTGCTTGACCAGGTTAGTTCATAGTTGTGTACTGGTGGTTTAAGTTTTCTTTTTCATTATTATACTACACTTTGTAGAGGAGCCTATGTCTGTTTGACAGACTCTCTCATTTAGGATCATATTCCATTGAGTTATCCAAAAGATAGAAACAACAACTGCTCTGGATGTAATGATTTGCTTCTTAACCTCATTAACCAAATCAGGTTGTCAAAAAACCTTGCCAGCATTATCAGACTGCGACCAGAGAATGGAAGACACATTCACATCTTATTTTGCGAAAGAGTGTACTTTTTAGTTAGAAACCTCTAATGTGCTTGATGATGACCTGAGAAAAGCCCTTGTACATTTGAAGGATAGCATTTCAATCTTCTCTAGGCCTTCCTAGAACTTTTAATTGCCCTATCAATAACATTGGTTGAATCCAACTCTTTCACCATACTGAATGGAGAATTTACTCTTTTTAACCCTGAATTTTCTGACACCTTCCTGACTGATTTTAACTTTTGTTATTGACCCCAAGTGCGAGTTATGCTTTTTTTACCCCTTGTTTCTCTATTTATCTCTGGTTCACTCTTCTTTGCATGTTAAGGACAATATTTGAATGTTTAGCGCTTTAAATTTTTTAAAGTGACTAGCTTTTTGACTTCTATTAGTGACAGTAATTGTGGCAGTTTTGGCTGGTAAAATGTAACTAAGCTTGTTATTTGTTGTATACTATACTTGGTTTTGTTCCCTCTTTCATTTCATACAAATGTCTGATTCAGGAAACTCAACTTGTACCCTACCGCCGAAATATGCAAGACCTGCTGTGTGACTCAGGTTTACTTCTGAACCTTGACAACTTCAAAATCTGGCCGTTTCATTTTGTGCAGATAATCGAGATTTAATTATTTCTTGTTTTGTGTAATACCAGGCATGATTCCTTATACGGAACCTTATCAGAGCATGTACCAGAAGAGGCGGTTAGGAGCCCTGGGTTTTGATTGGAGGCCACCTTCAATTAGACTTTCTATTGGGCCTGACTTTAGCCTAGATCCTGAGTATCAGTTACCACCTTTGGCTGATCTGGATGTATATCTTGAGCCACTTCCCGAGTTTGTTGATACCATGGATTGGGAACCAGAAAATGAATTGCAGAGTGATGACACGGATTCAGAGTACAATGTCACTGAAGAGTACTCTAGTGGGGGTGATCAAGGAAGTCTAGATTATGCTTCATCTGGTGACCCAGACTGTAGTGAAGAGAGTGAAGAAGAGGGCAAGGATGGGTTCCGTAGATCTAAACGGAAGAAACAAAAAACAGAAGTAAGTATTCACTGAATTTGATTTGAAGATATGCATTGTGGCATGTTCTTGACTTCGAATTCTTCCCTATCTCTAACAGATTGAGTTCCTGACTTCTTCTGGGAGACGTGTCAAAAGAAAAAATTTGGACGAATGTGATGACAATTTACTAAAGAATAATGGAACTAGAAAATCAAGGATGGGCAGGAAATTGTCAAAGAGGAAGTCTGCCACATCGAAGGCTCTGAGACCTCAAAGAGCTGCTGCACGCAATGCCCTAACTTTGTTTACTAAATTAACTGGATCAGCTTCAGATGGAGAAGATGAAGATGACCTGGAGGGTGATTCATCAGAAAGCGAATCTATGCTGCAAGACTCGATTATTGACAGTGCTGGGTCTGATAGATCTTTCCAGAATGAGCAAATCAGGCATTGGAAAGGGAAAGAAGTTTCCCTGGATGATTCTGACAATTTTGTTTGGTCTCGTGAACTTCCAGTAGCCCAAACGAACATTGGTGACAGGCAGAGATTGGTACTTAAACTGCCGATCAGGAATCCTAACAAGATGGCTTCGCCAGACAGTGCACAACTTCAGTATGAAAATCATGTCAATTTAACCGGATCATCATGTAAACCTCCTGTGGCAGCCGTTCAGGTGAATGGGAATCACAAAACTGCTCTGGATAAAGAGCCTTCTACAAAAGGAAATTGCACCCTAGCGGAAGGACAGGCGAGAGAGCAGAACAACAATTATTACCCGCATTTGTCTGATGGATACAGAAATGGGGATATCAAATGGGGAGGAGCCAAAGCCCGCAGTTCTAAGCGACAGAGGGTGCGAGAAGCCTCATCATCAGCTATACAAACCGGATGTGGAGTAGGTCCTGGGAACGATAATGAAGAAGAGAATAATCTCAATGGGTACATAAAACATTCCCAGGATAAGATGGGTGAAGACACACCGTTTAATGGTAAACTTGATAAGATTGACAACTGTGAGGACATGAATTATGTAGCCAACAGCAAGGATCAACCAGAATTTGATGTAGGTTTGGATTCTGATGAACTGCGGAATATGGGTTGGATGGCTGATGGGAATAGGAGCCATCCAGGACTCAAAGATAGTGTTACTTCTGTCGCAACTAAGCTAAGAATAAGGTCAAACACCACTGTGCAAGAGTTAGTAGATAGTCAAGGAAACAATATATGTGCTCCATCACCAGATAATCTTGCAGTGACTAATCTGACGCCTGTTTTTGAAGTGCATGACTGTGATGGAACAGATAGTAACAGTCCAGATAATAAAGGCAGAAAATTATACAATTCTGATGCGCAGATTGATGGAATTACCAGGTCCAATTTGGACGAGGCAATGGAGTTGCAGGTACATCCTAAAAAAAGATATGATGTTGTTTATAGAAGGTCGAAATCATGCAGGACTAAGACCGGCACAGAATGTGATGGTGGTGCAAGGGAAAGTGCTTTATATGCTAGCAATGGTGACGTTGAAACCATAAAAGATTGCAATGAAGGCACAAAAGTTACAGATGATAGACCACGTTCCACATGCATGAAGGAACATGTAGATGGGAACAATAATCTTAGCAATAATCCTAATTTGGATAACGAGCATGAATTAGAAGATACAAAAATAAACTCGCATAGAAGTTCTCTTAGCAGATGTCAACTTCCAAGCGATGAGTGGGGATCAATCTCTAGGATGGCTGTTGGATTGAGATCTACTAGAAATAGGAGAACCAGTTATCATTTTCATGACACAAGTCCAGTAGATAGGAGGAAATCTTATCCCTCAGGCAAAAGAGGATCTTGGTTAATGTTATCAATGCATGAAGAGGGCTCTCGTTACATTCCCCAGCTTGGGGATGAAGTTGTGTATCTAAGACAGGTTAGCTGCAAGAATTCTGATGGAATGTTGTTTCTGACTCTTCAATTTTGATTTTATTACTGCTTGCATAGTTGCATATAGGCATCACAAATTTTGATCTTGCAGCTTCTGTTGACTTAACAAGATTTCTTTGTGTGTCAGGGACATCAAGAATACATAGAGTACAGTGGCTCAAGAGAGGCAGGCCCTTGGAAGTTATTTAAGGGAAAAATTAGAGCGGTTGAATTCTGTGATGTTGAAGACCTTGAGTATTCCACTCTAGCAGGATCTGGGGATAGTTGTTGTAAAATGAGACTCAGATTTATAGATCCTGATTCTAGTGCATTCCAGCAATCATTCAGATTAACTTTACCTGAAGTGACTGGTTTCCCTGATTTTCTTGTTGAAAGAACTCGGTTTGATGCTGCTATACAGAGAAATTGGACAACCAGGGATAAGTGTAGAGTATGGTGGAAAAATGAGGGTGAAGAAGATGGTGGTTGGTGGGATGGCCGAGTTCTTTCTGTGCAACCCAAATCCTCAGAATTCCCTGACAGTCCATGGGAGAAATATACTATTAGATATAGGAGTGATCCCCGAGAAACACACCTACATAGTCCCTGGGAGCTTTTTGATGCTGATACTTTATGGGTGCAACCTCATTTAGACGATGAGACCAGAGATAAACTGCTGTCAGCGTTTGCAAAATTGGACCAATCAGCAAGAAAAGTCCAGGTAGCTTGCTGAAGCACACAATTAAATTCAGTTTGGAACCATTCAAACATTTTAAAGATGTTTAAAGTTCTTTTGTTTTAACTTTTTCAGGATTATCATGGGGTTCAAAAGTTGAGGCAAGTTTCCCAGAAGTCTAATTTTACAAACAGGTAAACTAGCTCTCCCATTTCTCCACTATGAATCTTAGCTTGTGACTAACATGTCGATTCTATTTTCCTCAAGTCATCTTTTCTCAAATTGAATTTGATTGTCAATGTCTGAGGGATTTGAACTGTCGTTTGGATCCGCGAAACTTTTAGGTTCCCAGTCCCATTGTCACTTGAAGTGATCCAGTCAAGGTTAGAAAACAACTACTACCGTACTCTGAAGGGAGTGACGCATGACATTAAAGTGATGCTGTCAAATGCGGAGTCATATTTTGGGAAGAATGTAGACATTTCTAGCAAAATTAGGCGCTTATCGGACTGGTTCACACGGACATTATCATCCTTGTAGCGGTGTTGCAAAGATTTTTACCCTCCAGAGCCTATTTGGATTTCTACTCTTCTTTTTAACTTGTAGATAAGTTATAGCTCAAATTGTATTTTTAGTTACCTCCTGCTTACAATTTTGGAAGTTGAGGTTGATTTTTAGTTCTTTTTTTCCCCCTCTTTCATTTGCCTCTGCATTCCCCCGAGATAGGAAGTCTTTAGGAAATATTTAGCTGATTGCAGTGGAAAATTCCCACTGGGAGATGCATTGTTTGTATAGAGATGCTAAATCTTCATGCCATAATAATAGCAAAGAGATATAGTAGTCTGCCTTCTCTTTTTGAGTTTTGAATTACATTCCGCTTTGAATGATTGAACTAAGGTCAATCAATTCAGGTTGTTTCTGAAATCTTAGTTCAGCTTCAGGCTACTTTAAGCTCAGTTCAGATCCACGTTCCTCAGCGTTGATACCTCAAACAAGGACCATTCCTTTTGGTACAGAAGAAGCGTGTCTTCTATTGGAGAAGAAAGCAAGGAAAAGAGGGTAAAACGTAACTTAAAAAGCCTGAGATGAGAACATTTATATGTTTTTTTTGTAATGCCATAATGTTTGTTGCATTTTGGTTCGAAGTTTGACATTTTAAGGCTCTACTTTTCCTTTTTGTGTTCTTCAAGAGTTAGTTTGATTCAAATCTAACGAATTAAATTTAATTTAATCAAGTTTAAACTCAAATTTACATCTAATAGAACTTAAGTTTAACAAAGTCTTTTGAATTTGATCAATTATGACAATTTTTTATCAAGATGGAATCGACTTGAAATTAATAAGTTAAATTAAATTTAATTAAATTCAAACTTGAACTAGAATTTGATCAAGCATTTCAAGCTTTTGATCAAGATGGAATCAATTTTGTATTTTAAGACTAATCAAACTCAAACTTGATAATATTTTTTGAACATGACTAATCATAACAAAATTATTAGATTCATTCTAATTCAACTAAGGTTAATAGGTCAAATTAAATTTGGCTACACTTTGAACTCGAGGTCAAGTTTGGACTACACTCAAATTTGGACTCGAGATTCGAGATTCAGCCCAAAATTTTCACTCTCCGGCTTAGGCTCAAGCTCAAGCCTTAAGAGTCCAAACCCGACTGCCAACCCTAATTCTCCATGTATCACTAAAATTTCAACTTTAAGCTTAACCAATCCCTTTGAAAGATCATAAAGAATCCTTCGAAAGATTGTAACATTAAGAATGAAAAGTAAACTATAGAACAATTCTTGTACCCGAATGCATCATTTACGTTTAAATGTTTTGCAATATTGTCAGTCCCTCCATCGATAACCACAATTCGGGTTGCAGCAAACAAAGAACAGCGTCATGCCCTCCTCTCCTCTAGCAGTTGCCTGAAACATTTAGATAAAAATCATCATCAGAGATCATTATTTGCAAAGTCCCAGGAGGCATATCTCATATTATCCAATATACTCTACAAAGAAAGAAACTTTTTGACCAGGGTCACGTCCAGATAGCTAGTTAGCAAGCTGAGGTCTCGTTCGTTAATGAAAATAACCAGACAAATGGCTCCACCAGCTAAGAACAGCAATGCATCGCCACCCATAGAGTCAAGAAAGTGCTCTCTGTCTGTCAACTCTTACTATGAAAGGACTGGCTCAAACTATTTGACAAAATAACAAGCTAGACAACAATGACTAGCATACTACCCTGTGGGTATATTCGGACAACTGCTCTTGTCCTTACTCCCCTTCCTAGTAAAGGCTTAAAATCGAACATGTTGTTTTTTAGGAGTTACTGAGATTAGCCTACAGCTAAAATGAAAAGCCTTGCCATGCCAGAAAGGGCAGGCAGTTGTTCTCTGATAAGTGATAAACCTAATTTTGGTAGAACTCCCCCGAAGCAAACAATTACTAACACATACGTTCTGTCGTAGTTCTTATTTCTCTCACTGTCACTGTCAGCCAAGAAAGTTGTAGACTACCGGCAATCCCAGGTAGCATACTATCATCTTTTCCTCTCACTACCATATGTATTCATTAGTTAAGATGCCAACCTGGAAAAAGACGGCCTCCGGGTGCTTGCATACCATGCACTTGACAGACTTGGTGCGAGGAAGAGTAGGATCTGCAGCTACATCCTGTAATACCTGAGTGCGCTCCGCGGCAGAGTGGTGAACCTCGTTGCGGTAGACACAGTTATTGTCAGCAACCTCCTGCATTGAAAAGGGAAGAAACACGATTCAGATACCCAAGAGGTTAAAAAATAAATATCGTGATATGGTGAACCAGCATTAGAATGAAACTAAATCTTGCATTAACACCACTAGTTTCAGTATTAACTACAACTTCAGAAACTGTCTCATTTCCATCAATAGGCATAAGATATAGCACTAGATTATGGTTGAGATATTCTCAAAGAATACATACAGAATCAGCAAATGTGACAGTGAGTACGCAAGCACTTTGAGACAATTTTAAAAACAAGGAGAAAGTCAATGAGGAATCCTCTTCACCGAAAATGCCGGCACAAAAATAAAAAATTAGATTTTTTTTAATTATGATTACTGAAAAAGGATGATAGTTCCTAAATTTCCAAAGAAGTTGCTTAGGTCAAGGCCTCCCTAAGATTATTTCAACAAACTCGATATAAACATACGGTATGTGGATTACCACTCTTGTTTTCACTTCAATCAGCATTAAAATTTAACGAATCATCCCACAAAACACACTATGCCACTAGCAACTCCACATGATTTAAACCCCACAAAGTTGATAAAAATGCATTAATGGGTCAGTGTAAACTAGAGGCTTTTCACAGCTGCAACAACTTCATATAACCACTGAAATGAGGAAGAGCAACCAACAACGAAGCAGAAACTAGGGTTTCTCTATAATGGGTGTAAAGGTAATCACCAAAGTTCGAAGCTTTGGACTTAAAACGTCTAATTGGATTCAAAAATCCAAAAAAGAATAAAGAAAGGAAAACCAGAGAGAAGTGTGTGAGATAGACCTGGTGATCACAGTTACGGCAAGCATAGAGGAGGATTTTCTGGGACTTGTCTTCCTTAGGATAGAGAATGTTGTTACTGTGAAATTAAACACAAAAACGCCTAGAAATCGTTAATTTCTTCCCAAAAATACGAAGACCATAAATTTTATACCACAAAATGTTGAATGTGAATGGCTTTGACTGTAATAAACAGAATCAGGTTTCTGCTTTACCATTCCCGACAAAACTTCATAGTACTCATTGTTTCCAACCTCCAAGAGAAAAAGTAGTAGGACCCTTTGTCTTTGAGTGTGCTTCTGGGTTATTCACAAGTCGTTGGTACAGATGCTTGCTCTCTGGACTTGCGACTGCTCGGTGACTGAACTTAGTTTGCGCAATGTCAAAGATCTCTTAGTTGAAGACTATGTCGGCTCCTTCTGGGCTTTTCTTTTAGTAGTTGTTGGGCCGATCAATGTCTCAAGCGGAGCTGGAGAAAGCCTGTAATTGATCAAACTTGCTCATGAGTCCTATTGTCGCTTTGGGTCCGGTCGGTGAAAAATCTAATTGAGGTTGAGTCACGTGGGTTCGAACGACGTTATTTTAATTTTAAAAACTAAAATAGGATTATTTAATAAGTTATTGTAATTTTATTTTTTATTTTTTTATATTTATTGTAATTTTATTGACATAATAAATTATTACGTGTTTTACTTATTTATTTTTTAATTTGCATCACTTTTTTATTGTCACATCTACACATGGATCTACTAAAAACCTCTTTATTATATAGAAGTAAGGTTGTGTACTATCAAATTTTTCCATGCTTCACTTTATTGCGGAACTTTGATGATTATAATAATAATAATGATAATGAAGATGACAAGGATGAGAAGTATTATTTAATATGTTAAACTAAAAAAACAAAATTAAATCAAAATAATATTATTTTAAAGAATATTTTAAACTTTACAAATTAATTTTCAAATTCAAACTTAACCTAAACTTTGATCAACATAGTTTATTACCTGACTATTAAATTAAGTTAAATTAAACTTAATTTTTTAAAATTTAATTAAAATATGTTTGTTTTTAAAATAATATTAAAAATAATAATAACACACATATATAATATAAATATGGTGTATAAATCTGCTCTAAAATTTGGATAAATTAAAATTAATTAAAATTATTAATTTAAAATATATTTTATTAATTTGAGCTAAATTTTAAAAATAAGTTAAGTTAATATATTAAAAAAAAATTAGTTATTAAGTCTTGATATTAATATCATTTTCAAATCACTTTTATTTTGTCATTATTTATGACGTAAATTTTCAACTTTCTTAATTTTTTTTCAGTTTGTATTTATTTAATCAAATTCCATTTCAATCTCTCTGTCTTACCGAAGGTTGGGGCTGGGGACACACACTTGCAGACACGAATAAAAAGGAAAGAAGTAGAGAGAGAGAGAGATCGAAGATTCTTCACTTCATTGGCGGTTAGGGTTTTCTGTTGATCCTCGAAAACCGCAAATCTTCTTCTTCGTGGTTTTGCTATACCCTGTCTCTTCTCCTTTCTCCTTAACAAAAACCCTAAATTTTCCGTCGTTAGAGCTGATTTCATCTCCAATTCAATCTTTGGCGAGAATTTGAGTCGTATAGGGAGGAGATACTATGGGCGCGCAAGAGAAATCGCATGCCAACTCCAATTCGATGCAGGTGAGTTCGTACAGCTTCTCGGTTTCTTTTTGCCCTAGAATTGGATGTGATGCGAGTTTTTGACGCTTAAGCGGTTGATCACTTATCGACTACGGTTCGTTTGCTTCGGTAGCGTCTTTGAATTTGCCCTCTTCTGGACATTTTTTAGTTTTAATGTAATTGGTGTGGTTATTGGGTATTTTCTTGGTTCCTTTTGCTCCTAGTTGGTTCATGTAATCTTCTACAGATACCCCTCTAGCTTATAGGTTTGTAGTTCTCTATTCTGTTATGGGTTGAACTGTATGGTACAGTGGAAACTGGCTGTCTGCTGGAGCATTTGCCAGAAATGTTTCTGTTAATAGTAGAGAGGATATTCATGTGGAGATGCCAATAGATTAAGGGGTGTCCATTGTTTATGGAATTTAACATTTGAGATGGGTAAATAGCGGATTGCATTAGCTGTTAGCGGATTCTATTAGTGATTAATTGATAGCTGATTATATTAGCGGATTTGACAGGCAGATATTGTTTAGTAAATTTAGCTGTTTAGTATTAGCTGTTAATGTGTAAAATGACTTATGAGGGCATGATTTAAAAAAAAAAACTATAAAGGCATGAATATTATATTTCTTAGTATTTCATTGAATATTTTTATAAGAAAAACATCATCATCATCATCATTATCATCATCATCATAATAATAATAATAGTCCAATATTAAATTCTCTATTAATATCAATGATGCAGCGAGCTACATCATATTAGTATTTTTTCATATAATATGTATGAATTTTATTATTTAACAAATTAAAAATGACTTATAAGGACATGATTTAAAAAAATTTATAAAATCACGATTAAATATTTAATTTTATAAAAATAAAAAATTTGGCAATGATAAAAATAGAATAAAAATTAAATTTTACACAAAATTTGCAAATGTTTGTAACCTATAACTGCATAAAGGTTAAATATTTATTCTATTGAAAAAGCTACCCACCAAACATCTTTTGTAACTGATTGAAAAGTCAAACAGCTTATGACAACTAATTAGCTAAAAAAAAATAGTTGATTAGTTGTCTACAAAACGACCCCTAAAACGATATTCTACTAACTAACGACTCTACAGCTTTAGTGAGAATTTACTTCTATAAGCAAGTGTAGCAAAGTCCTGATTCTTGGAAAGCTATGAAAGTTACTTTTGGATTAAGGAGTTCCAGTCGGGTTAGCTCAGGTTCTGGACGTGAAAAAAAAAGAAAAGAAAGGCTATTCCTGATCTGACAAGTTGAGTTGCTGTTATAGGTAATATTGAAAGTTTGGTAAGCTTTCAAGGATTTCTTTAAATGAAATCTGCGGTTGCCTGTTATGATCTGTTGTATTGTAACTGAAAAATGAAGTAACGATGCTTGGCATTCTTAACCATAAGTTGAATGTTGTCAACAGATTCAAATACACAGGACTTGTCCAGGGGGAGTTAGAGAATGTGGTGCAAGAAATAGAGGAAGCAACTGGCTCTGTTGTGGTTGGTCAAATTGGTCGAACCGTGGTTGTTTATAGACCCAGTTTGATTAAAATGAAAGGAGAGGAGAAAATGAAACAGGCTGGTCGAAATCTCTTGAGAAAAGATCAAAAGTTGCAGTAGCCTGTGTTGTTGGTAAAGTGCAAGGACAAA
The DNA here is from genome assembly GCA_026284645.1 of Erythroxylum acuminatum. Lineage (NCBI taxonomy): Eukaryota > Viridiplantae > Streptophyta > Magnoliopsida > Malpighiales > Erythroxylaceae > Erythroxylum > Erythroxylum acuminatum. The sequence continues at coordinate 40,504,381 of JANKOD010000193.1, read as the reverse complement.
ACTCCTTCTGAAGAGTTAAATTTCACAATCCTGTCTTTGTGCTTTGTACAACAAAAAGCCTTAAAGTGAACAAAGTGTATCATCTTTTCAACGAATTATATTTACAGCTTGAGAAAAAGTTCATATGCTTATGCTGTAACACTAAGGTAGGCTTAAAAAAAATGGAGAAGAGCTTCACCTTCTTTATCCATGATAAACCCACATCCTGACATGACAGATACAGTTTTGTGTCACGAGAAGCCTGTGATGAAGACTTTGGCTAATATTAGATAACGAGGAATACTCAAGAGTAGATGTTAAAATAATTAAATATTAATTGGGATTATTCTCCCATAATTAATAGGAGAGATAGATAATTATTAGAGATAGTTATTATTTAAGTAACTGTAAATAAGACAATTATCAAAGTAATTATTTTTGCTTTTAATAGAGGCCGCTACCAATACAATTATTTATGCTTTGGTGAATGAATTGTGTACTTTTAAAAAGGGGAATAACTCCTGTTGTGTAGAGTGAATGAATGCGATCTCTCTACTAAAAATTCTTTGTATAGAGTGAATGAATGCAATCTCTCTACCAAAAATTCTTTTTAGTTTCTTAACATGGTATCAAAGTCACAAGGAGATCAATTCGACTGCAAGTTTCATCCTCCTATGGTCTGACCTTCATTGTTAGATCAATAATTGACATTTTTCATCCAGTCTTGATTGATGGAAATTCTCCCTACAATTCCAATAATTCTCTTTATATCAGCCTTTATTTTTGGTACGATTTATTCTCCTCCTCTCCATATTATCAAATCAATTGTCCTTAATCCCAAAAGATGATAGAAATTGAGGAAACAAGCGGAGTGCAGCAAGGAATGACAAACTCCTTAGTGCAGCCTCCTCTGGGAGATTTGCCTACCATCCAAACAGCCTTCAAACTGGATGGCAAAAACTATCTGAAATGGTCTCAGTTTATTTGAACTACCTTGAAAGGAAAGGGGAGGTTGAGACATCTTAATGGAACTGGCCCTAAGGAAGGGGACCTATGGTTTGAAGCTTGGGTTGAGGAGGATGCCTTAATCATAGCATGAATGTGGAATTCCATGATTCCTGAAATTAGTGATACATGTATGTTCTTGTCAACTGCCAAAGACATTTGGGGCACACTTCATCAGACATATTCAAAGGCCAAAGATGTAGCCCAAATATATGAGGTGAAAGTAAGAACAATAGCAACAAAACAGGAGAGTAAATTAGTGACAGAATATGCCAACCAGTTGAAAACGTTATGGGAGGAACTAGATCATTATCAGGTGCTGCAAATAAGATGCTTTGAATGCTACTCTAATGAAGAATTTTATGGAACAAGACAGAGTATATGATTTTCTTGTGGGATTGAACCCTGAATATGATGAGGTCAGGTTCCAAATATTAGGGCGATAGAAGGTTCCATCTTTAAATGAGGTGATAGCACTCCTTCGAGGAGAAGAAAGTAGGAGGATGGTTATGTTAGATAATCAAACTTTGGAAAGTGGTGCAATGGTGGTTGCTAGACAGGGTAGAATTGAAGGAGGAAGATCTGGACAACAAAAACTTGATGAATTGTGGTGCACATTCTATAAAAAAAACTAGGCACACAAGGGATTAATGTTGGAAGATACATGGCAAGCCTCTAAGCCAAGGTTGGGGACAGAAAGGAGAGTCTCAGATAAATCAAGAGTGAAATCAGAGATGAGGATAACGCAAAAAAGGTGGACAGGCGCATGCGCATGCAGCTGCTGCAGTAAAGTAGGAGCAACCAACTCTAGACATAGGGAAGTTGAACTAGGGAGAAATTAACAGACTGACTCTTGCACTGAACAAACCAGGGGACTTATCTGCTCCTTCAGGTAGTACCTCACTTGCATTTTCTGGTGAGTCTCTTGCTGTGGTCAGTGTAAGTGCCTTAGTCCACTCCCCTTCCCAAGGTTCTCGGATCATTGATTCAAGAGCTATACACCATATGACCAATACCTCAACCCTTTCCACAACTTATAAGCCCTACTTTGGTAACAAAAAAATATCTATTGCAGATGGATCCTTAATTACTATTGCTGGTGTTGGTGATATTAACCTGACCCCTAGTTTGATTCTTAAAAATGTCTTTCATATACCTAAACTATCTACCAACCTTATTTTTGTCAAAAAACTAATTTCTGATACAAATTGTCATGTATTCTTTCATCAAGATTTCTATTTATTTCAGGAAAAGGATTCGAGGAGGAGGATTGAACATGCTAGGGCAAAGGATGGCCTTTACTACCTTGAGAAATCGGCCAAATAAGAAAAATCAGACATCATTTCTCCATCCTGCCTACTATCTGAAACTCATCTCATAAATTTAGAAAAAGTTTGGCTCTACCATTGCCACCTAGGACATCCCTCCTTCTTTGTTATAAAAAATATGTTTCCTTCCTTGTTTTCAAGCAATAGGGTAGAAGAGTTTCAATGTGAAGTGTGTGAGCTTGCTAAACACAAGCATGTGCACTTTCTAACTTCTATTAGTAAAAGTTCTCTACCCTTTGACCTTGTTTATAGTGATATATGGGGTCCAACACCCATTTCTAATGTTTCTGGTGCAAAACAATTTGTTTCATTTATTGATGATTGCACACGTATGACTTGGGTCTTTCTTTTCAAACACAAGTTAGATGTCAACATAGTTCTTCCTCAGTTTTATACCATGATTCAGACCTAATTTGAAACAAAAATTAAAAGGGTCAGATCTGACAGTGCCAAAGATTACTTTAATCAGACCTTATCTTCTTTCTTTCAAATGGAGGGCATTATCCATGAGTCTTATTGTGTCTATACTCTACAATAAAATGGCATTGCAGAGTGTAAAAATGGTCACCTTCTTGGTTGTACAAGAGCTCTTCTTTTTTATAACAATGTCCCACGGTGGCCATAGGGAGAGGTAGTCCTAACTTCTGCCTTCTTGATCAATCGACTACCATCATACAGCCTTGGAAACCAAAGTCCTGCTGATACCCTCTCTACCTTTTACCCAAATAATCAAGTTAGGATCGGCCTATAGCCTAGAATATTTGGGTGCACATCGTTTGTTCATGTTCATTCTCCCGGTAGAGGCAAGCTGGATCTTAGGGCCTTACGCTATATATTTGTTGGATACTCATCCACCAAAAAATGGTACAAATGTTACAATCCTCCCACTAAAAAAATCTTTATCTCGGCTGATGTCACCTTTAATGAAATTGAGTCTTATTATTCTCATTCTCATCTTCAGGGGGAGAAATCAGTACCATTAAATTCAGAAAATAAGGATACTACCATTTCTTTGGAAAGATTTTCCATTTCTCTAGTGGATATTAACTGGCCCATTTCTGCTCCAGACCAGTCCTTTATAGAGCAACCTACACCATACCAATTTACTTCAGACTTACCTGACCTCTTAACAAGTGCATTAGACACTCATAATCCTCAACTAGTATGTGTACTCAAGAAGTTTGGCAAAGTGTACCCAAAGAGAGGAAAAGGCAATTCTGCACCTCATCATGTTCAAGATTCCATCAAGGATCCCAATCTAGAGGTAACAAATCCTAATGATAAAATACATGAAATTTTTTAGTAGCTTGTTTTATGTGATACTTGTAACACCCACATACCCCCTGGAAGGCTATATGAATGCCACACAAAACAGTACAACAAATCAAAACATACGAAAACTTCCAGTAAACAATTCAGGCAAACATACATTAAATTACATAGCACTTAACACAAACTCGCTGACAAATCCAAACCAAACTGAAGTGTCGTTGTTACAAACTTACAAACAAATTCACGTATACATATCAGATACAAGCTCAAAAGTCAAACAAAAAATTCGACATTATTTTCAAAACAACAGACTTCATTAGCCATTGCGGTTGTCTTGTCCCAGTCTTTATAAACGTTGCTCAGAACCTACACGGGACAAATCTACCATGCTAAGCATATAGCTTAGTGAGTAATAACTAAACTATGCATAATTTGACAATTAATCATACTGAATCAAGTTATATCACAAGCAGATATTTAAATTTCAGAATAGTTGCATAGTTAACAGAACTGAGTATC
>JANKOD010000193.1:40474496-40500178 GCA_026284645.1 Erythroxylum acuminatum | reverse complement strand
TTCAAAAACTTAATATTATGATATTTTTAAATGTAAATTAATATTATAAAATTAAATGAAGATTAAAAAGTTTAATTAACTCCTTTATTATATTGTTCCAAACTTCACGATATAATTGTATGATAAAAAAAAGCCAACTTTGAAAGCACACAAAGCAAAAGTAGATAGTAAAGTGGAGGGCAATACTATCATTAGGCAAACAACTAACCCTAAACGTTACACTTAAGGAGCTTTTAAAAAATTGATCCAACCAACTCATAACCAAATAGATAAATAGCTTTTTAACATGGGTCAAATGGTTAATTGTGGTCAAACAGCATATTAGCTGTTTACCAAACACGCCCATCATGTTTTGTGGAGGGTCCATGCTAGTTTTGTTCTTTTTTTTTTTTCATTTTTGCATATTATTCTTAACATTGGAACTTGTGGATAAGCTAATGATGTACAGGGGATTTTTGGAACATAAGTTTCAAGGAAGTTTAGTTACCGTACATTAAATGTTGGCACTTGAGCGTGTTAGATACAAATGATGGAATTGGAACATTCCATTGGTTGTGGCATGGGTTTGGTAGACGAGTTGATTATGGCATGCCGTTGATAGTGCATGTATACTTATATTGTTCCTTTTTTCTGGCTGGATGTTCAGGATCGCAGAATTCTTGTTTGTAATGTTGTCAGAACGAGGATATTTGGTCATTGTTGTCCTCATCTTGTTGCTGCAGATTTGTTGGAACTCGAGTGTTTTTCCTGTAAAATGACAGGATAGTGATATAGGCTTGGTGTGCTTACTTTCCTTTTAGGTGATATTGTATGCATCTATTCCATTTACCTTCCTTTTTTTATCAGGCCTTACAATTGCTAAACTTGATGGTCCACTTGATCAACTGACTTGTAATAACTTCTTGGTGCCAAGTAGCTGCTGTTATTTTCAAGACTTAATGGCACGGGGTTGTGGATTGGTGTGATTAGTAATTCTCAATGTTGCTCTGGTTTACCGGTGTTCATGGACTGGAATAGAATTAATATTCACCTGTCATAGAACTATTCCAAATAATCTTTCGATTTTTTGAGCTTCTCTGATATATCATATACCTTATAGATATAATCGGGACCCTTTACCGTACTCTTCCTCTTGAGTTTAATGCTTTAGTCGGCTTTTTGTTTCTGCCTTCATGTTTAAAATTTTGTTTAAACTACAAATTGTACTGTGAACATTTTTAGATATCCAGTACTTTTGGTTTCTTTTTGTGGTTAGGAAATTAGAGGATTTGGGTTCAGAAGAGATAGAAAGAATTTTCTAAAAGTACATAATTATATTATAGTCACGTTGAGGATTTTTAAGAATAATTTATAATAGTTATAACCTTATGTTATTTTATCTTATTTCACTGTCAAACCCCTTTTTGAGAATGATATACTATTTTTTGAATAACCTTGCTGTATTTCTTCAGTTTATTGATTATAGAATTTATGCTTTTTTTAATTTATGGCATTTTGACTTAGTACATCTGCTGAATGATGATAAATATTATTGACTGAAATAGATATTAGCTCTAGAAGGTTAGCCACGTAGGGCTATTAATCAATGGAATGGTGAAGCAATGGTAAAGTTTGGGACCTTAAAGGTTATAATTTAAGTTTAGGGAGTGACTACGCACGGAAGTTTGAAGGAATGGATTAATTGCAAATTCAGTCTTTCTGGAATCCCACATTTGCTAAAATCTATCTATTGCAGTGGCCTATACTTGGCACTTTTTTTTTTTGGATTTTTGGCTTTGTAACTATGCTGTAATTTTTTTCTTTATTTGCAGAGCTTGCTCATGATATGTGATTGATGGGTTATATGCAGCTGTTGGTTGGATTTAATGGGCCCTTGAGCACAATCTTGGATACTTTTGTTCTTTATAAATTGTGTTGAGTTGGTTTTAAGATGTAGCTGTCATGAGTTTCTTTATTTTGTTGTGCCTATGACATTCACTACTTTTTATTCCTCCAGCATTATATTCAATTCCTGTTATTTTTTTCTTTTGACTTTTCCCAATCAGATGTGAAACTATTGACAACTTTGTGTGTACTCTTTATCCTAATTTTCGTGGAGTTAAGTTTTCTGAGCATGATGTGTAGCACTAATCACGTTGTTTCTTCAAATTTAGCACTTCCAATTTTTTTTCCTAAAACTTGCTGATGGTTTTCAACTTGCAGCGGGTGAAGGTGTACCGTCTGAATGATGATGGTAAATGGGATGACCAAGGGACTGGTCATGTTACAGTTGACTATGTGGAGGTTGCTTCTAATCATTGATTGAATTCTCTCTGTTCTTGGTGATGCAATACTTTTTGGGGTAATTTGTTCTTGTGAGTTATTCTAATAATTAGGTCTATTATGTTTTCAAATGCAAATTGTGTTGTACAGAAATCTGAAGAGCTGGGTTTATTTGTATTTGATGAGGAAGATAATGAGACGTTGCTTTTGCATCGTATTATGCCGGATGACATCTACAGAAAGCAAGAAGGTACTATAATATTTTTTTCTTCACATCCCAAGCTATCATTAGGCAGTATGTGTACAACACTTATGACTTAATGGTATTCTCCATATTTGTGAGATGAGTGCTTATGACTTGTTCCATTTCCATGTATAATTTGCTTCCTATTCTTAGATACAATTATCTCATGGAGAGATCCAGAATATTCGACTGAGTTAGCCCTAAGCTTTCAGGAGACCACAGGGTGCTCTTACATATGGTATGATCATTAGGTCTCTCATGAATTTTTGTTTTTACTTTGAGATGTAATGCTACTAAAATTTATTGTTTTCCTCAGGGATCATATATGTAATGTGCAAAGGAACTTGCAGTTTGGTCCTATGAACAGTAAGTACTTCTGATATACAGTTAAATAATTTCTTGTCATGCAATTTTTTTTGCTAAGCTATAAGTTTATTTCCTAATTGAAATTAAACTCTAACTAGACAGAGACTATTCTACCTAAACTACTAAATAAATTTAAGAAAAGAAATCTAAATAGTTAGTGGGAATTGATCTGTCCCATACTCTTTGTCCTACATCAAATTGTTTGTTACCAAGGGACACGGTTATATTCAACTTTAAAGCAGTTCTGTTTTTTGTATGTATGTTTATCTGCTGTAGATTGTTTGAAAATTTCTTTGGTTATTTGTGGCGATTATTGAACCTTTCTTTCTAAATTTTGCAGATGAGACATTTCACAGCATGAACAGTGAGTTGAGGGAACTACCTGCAGTAGAACTTTCCACACTCCCTTTGATATTGAAGGTCTTGATTGACTGTTTTAGTTTTTCTTTTTAATTTTATTGTTATTTCTTCTTTACTTTTCCTTTCCTTTGTTCCTGATGTGGATTTTGTGTGCATTCAGATGCATTAAGTGATAATTCAGTTACAGATTCTACCATTCCCTGTTTTTCCCCATCTCCTTCTCTTTTACATGCAATGAGGATTTGGAACACTGAAACATGATTTTATTTTATTGCTTTGTGTTGTGGTACTTTAGTTCTTTTTTTCTTTGTGACCTAGGTGTTTTGTTGCCTGTACACTGGTATGCTGGATAGTAGGACAGGGACCTGTGTCTGGCCCATTGACTTTGGGCTGGACCGGAATTGCCAAACCTACTGGACAGATGTAGATTTTAGGTTGAAATTTAATTATTTGTGGAAAAATATTATGTTGGCCGAGGATCAGCTGTGTTTTTGGTTATTGCTTATTTGAAATTAAATGTCTTGGTGAATTCCCTAAATTGTATTCCTGAATAATATATTCTATCAAACTATTTAATCAAAAAGAAAAAGTTCTATAGACAATTTCAAGTGGGGTTCCACTTGGCCATAGTTAAAAATTCCCTTTTGCAAATCATTTTGCTGGAACAAAGGTTAAGTTATTCTTTGCTGCTGTTAATTCTAACGTTCAAGTTGATCACACGGGCGAAAGTGTTGAATTCAATCAGAATGCCCGTGTTGAATTCAATCAGAAGAGGCCAGATTTTAAAATGCAATAACCAAATTCATCTCTGTCAACTGTTTCTTGGAGTGGGGTATGGTTAAAAACTGTTTAACTTCTTTGTAAGTTTTAAGATGGACATTCTCACAGAGTCGTAGGTCTTTTGATGGGTGGTGCTATTTCCTTATGAGCCGAGGCCATTTGCAGTTGGTACTTATTTTCATTGTGCAGTATTTCTTGCTGACTGATTGCATTTGCTAATCCACGCACTCATTCAATGGAATCATATGTCTTCTCTATTTCCTTCATGTTCGTGTGCCCTATAAATATTTGTCATTTCCCTTGTCATTTGTGACATGCTTTGATTTTTGAATGGTTACGTTGCAGACTGTATCTGAGAGTGGAATTGCAGATCAGATGAAGCTGACAGAACTTATATTGAATGATGTATGTTTTCTACACGTTAAATCTTGAAGTTTTTATTAGGTCTATGGTTCCTATTTAGGCTTAACTGACATTTAAACACAAGCTTTACCTGCCTGTATAATTTTCTCCATATGTTCTATATTTTTTAAATTATATCATTCATATTTTGAAATTGTGATTGTTTAAATTGTGAAAGAATTATGATTGTAGATGCATATATATAACCATAAGATCTGGTTTTGTCTCCCCGCTCAAGTTAAGCTTAGAGATAAATCCATTATATATCAAAATCAAAAATCAAGCTTTTGAATTAATTTCCTGTTATCGGGATAAATTTTTCTGAAGAAAAACTAGATGTTAATGAGAACTCATTGTTGTTTCTTAATCTTGATCTGTTAGATTGTTAAGTTAAACTTGGGCAACATAAAGCAGGTCAGACGTGTCAAGGGTAGTTGCTTAGAAATCTATATCATAAGAAAATTTGTGCAGTTAGACCTTTCTAGCAGTTTCTGGATAGAGGTGGTGTGATGCACTGTTTGTTCATATTTGGTTCTAGTACTTCTTTCCATTTGTCTTGTACACTTCGCACAATCTTGGCCTTTTTCAACTTGGTAGAGATCAAATGATCGATTTGAAATTTCTTGTTAAGTTTTTCCTCTGTTGTTGCAGCAAGATTTTTTCCAGAAGCTGATGGACCTGTTTAAGATTTGTGAAGACCTAGAAAACATCGATGGCCTACACATGATATTCAAAATTGTCAGGGGGATCAGTCAGTACTATATTCTGATCTATATACTTTTTTTTGGCATGTTGTTCACCATTTGTGATTGAATTGTTCTGTTTAATGCAGTTTTGCTCAACAGTCCTCAAATTTTTGAAAAAATATTTGGGGATGAACTTATAATGGATATTATCGGTGCACTTGAGTGTAAGTTATCATCTTGTTTCTGGTTTCCTTTTAATAGAACATAATTTCTTCCTCCATGTGTCTGTTTTACCTCACTCGACAAGTTAGGTGATTGCTCAGTGGTGTTACTGCATGATCCCATATATTTTATCTAAATCACTCTATTTTCATGTCAGATACCACTTCCCATTTGACATTCAAGTAATATAAAGCTCAACCATCAACATTTTTAAGTGGTTTAGATGTAGGTAGGAAACTCTGGTTCCTTGAATCTCATATCTATAAGACCCCGCAAAGAGATTATTGAAATATGTTTAGTGTGCATAGCTCAAGTGATCTAGTGCCTTTCTGCAAGTAATGAGGGAGTGGTGTTTTGTTGGTTGAAGCTTTACACTTTTATATGACAATTAATTTTGCAAAGTGGGTAAGCTGCTAATTCTGCTGGAATGGATCAGGAAGTGATCTAGTGTCTTTTGTTATGTCTGCGTGAGGTATATCTTACCAGCTTCTGTCTAATTGATGTTGTTTACATCAGTGAAGGTGATTGCTGTTTCTCAGACATTTCTATTCATGATTATTGTTCAACATCCAACCATGCTAATCTGGACATTTAGGACATTGCCTATTGTATGCACTGCTATAGATATAGCTGCTATAGATACTAAGATATATCACTACACGTGCCCACAACAAGAAATATATGATTGCTTTTGCACTTGGGTCTGATAATTGCTTCTTAACTGATTGACCGACACTAGATTCTTTATCATACTTTCAGATGATCCTGAGGTTCCTCATGTCCAGCATCATCGTAGTTTTCTAAAAGAGCATGTTGTTTTCAAGGAGGTAAAATGAACTTTGCAGTTCACTTTGGAGATGGCTACTCTTACAAGTCCTGAATTTATGTTATGAGAATCATCTATTGTTACTGACATGATCTCGCTTTCTCTTGTTTGATGTTTTAAGGCCATACCGATCAAAGATCAGCTTGTCCTGTCAAAAATACACCAGACATATAGAGTCGGCTATATGAAGGTTGGATTCTGAATACTCGAAGTTCTAATGTTTTAACCTCTTCTTTAGTTACTTCTGTAATGTTTATGCTTTTAGGATTTTGTATCACCGTCAATGGATTATATGCTTTCCCATGGATGTGCAAGTCCTCACCTGCTTTCATCCCTTTCAGGATGTTGTTTTGGCTAGGGTATTGGATGAGGCCACAGTTGCAAACCTCAATTCCATTATTCATGCAAATAATGCCATTGTAAGGATTTAAATTAATCTGTTCTTTCAAAATTTTCCTGTTTTGCTTGAGGATTGCATTATTTTCACTTCTGTTATTTTTCATGTAGGTTGTTTCTCTGTTGAAGGATGACAGTACTTTCATTCAGGAATTATTTGCTAGGTTGAGATCACCTGCTACGTCGGCAGCATCAAAGAAAAATTTGGTAATCATTGCTTCTTTTTTTTTCAATCATTTGTCTCCCTGAACAATTGCTACTCTGGAGTTGGAGTCTTTGTGTACAATTAATTGCAAACCATAAATCAGTACTCTTAGTCATTTGGCTGACTAGTTAGCTAAAGTTGTGGATATACAATCTGTTTAAACATTTTTCACAGTTTTCGAATTCCCATCCATGTTTATAGTCATACTTTCAATGAATTGAAGATGTGATCTAATTTTCTAATTAAAGCTTAGCATTCATATTTAGTAGAACATGTCATACTGACTAAGCGGGAAATAAATCTAGTTGTCCATATATTGCTGAAAAATAAACATGAAAGTAGATAGGAAACATAATGCCTAACTAAATAAGATTCATGGACTGGATGCTCCTGAATCAACTTGTCTACTTTTTCTGATTGTTTTTTAGTTCAATTCTTCTGATGAATTAGTTTCAGATTACCATAGCTTTTGATTACTTATTAGCTGGGGCTTCCCTAATTACTTGTTGAACTTCTGCGATAATTTTACCGTTTTATCTCTCAGTGATTACTTGAGAAGGGAGGGTGGGGGTGGCAAAAAATTTAATTGACTTCCCAGAGTTATCAGATCTAAAGTACTTTGATGTTTACGCACTTGTTCATATTTGCAAGATGAGAAGCTTGAGCTCCATTGTACTGTGGAAAGTATTAGATAGATTAACAGGTTGAACTAAAACTGTCATATCCTGGCATGATATTTTTATAGAGCAATGGTGCATTGTGTTAAATTTCTCAGTGCATCTAGAGCTTTTTCTTTTTTCTTTTTTCTTTCCCTTGATATTGCATTTACTAGTATGTATAGTCATTGTTTTTCTAGCCAACTTTCCATGTCTTGCTGTGGTTGACTTTGTTTATGATCCAGGTATACTTTTTGCTTGAGTTTTGTAGCCTAAGCAAGAGCTTGCAGATGGTTCAGCAGCTCCGGTTGTACAGGCAAGTAACAACAGAAATTGCTTATTCAAGGATTAAATTGGGAACTTCTTTTCTGATATCCATTTATGAAATTTTAAGACCTGAAAGCTCCTCTCATCTTGTAGGGATCTTATGAATGAAGGTATCTTTGACATTATTGGTGAAGCTTTGCAGAATGAAGACAAAAAACTTGTTTTGACTGGGTAATGATGGCTTCCTGTGCGAATTGACTTTTAGTGACCATCATTCTGTTCTTATCTTTCACACTGGTTGCTTAGCCTAACAGGATTTTATTCTAATTGATGCAGGACAGATATCCTTATTCATTTCATGAACCAGGACGCAAACCTTCTGCGTTCTTACGTTGTTCGACAGGAAGGGATCCCACTTCTAGGATTGTTGGTATGTGCTCAGTGATTTTTGGTTACTGTATGCACTTCGTGGAGATTCCTTGTATCACTTGCGGTTGTAATTCCATAAAAACCTAATTGCACCAAAACCGGTTTTCATTTGTGTTCTCTGACAACACACTTTTTGTTGTGTTATGTCTGCAAAGTTGATGTGAAGTAGCTTAAACATGGTCATGGAATAATGGTGGTTTTCTTGAAGTAAATTAGTTATAACCTATTTTCCTTTCCATAACAATCATAAGCTTTAAATAAAGCTGTTGCCTCGTGGCTATACTTTATTTAGGTGGTGAGTGGAGTGCATCCTTGTCTTAATTGCATCTTTGATTCATTATTGGTTGTCTCATTTTCTTCTCAGCTAGGTAATCCCATTGAATTGTCACTGCAGGTGGCAAGGCTGTAAAAAAAATTTTGCTAATATTCCCAGGGAATATACTACTAGGTTATCTTGGATTAATGCTATTGTTTTGGTGACATTATTCTGTTAGATCGTTGCTTTTGTATTGGTAACAATTGCCACTTTTTCTTTTCTGAGATCTAAGTTTTACCTCGCTTTGCAGGTTAAAGGAATGCTAACAGACTTTGGAGACGACATGCACTGCCAATTTCTTGAAATTCTACGTAGTTTACTGGATTCTTATACTTTGTCAGGGGCACAGGTGCCTGCCTTTATATTCATTCCATTATGCTTCCATTACAACTTGTCCATTAAGTTTGATTATTGGAATTCCAATATGTAAATACTGTGTTGGTCTTTGACTTGCTTTTGAGTTTCTTTTTTTTTTGTAAAATGAATAAAATGTATTAACACTAGCAAAAGCTAGTTCAACATTACAACTTGCTTTTGATTGTTGCTTCAATATCTGTACTAGGGCCATCCCATTTTTTGGCTGATTGGGCATTGATGTTTACTACTTTTTCCATGTTTATGTCCTTACTGAATGAGCTCTTTTTCACCTTCAAATAAAAGGCTAGTAAATCTCAACCTGATCTATAGCTGTAGAGTGTGTAGGGTTAACCAATATCATGGGAAGGGTAGGTCTTCACAACTTAGCTCATTTTTAGGCTTTACTCCTGGCAAAAAAACTAAATGCAACAGATGAGGGTTTCTACATTGCAGTAGCTTTGCCAGGTAGCTCTTCAATAAATTATCTTGAGTCCCACTCATGGAAAGGGAATTTGCTGAATGTACGCCTTCGGCATGTTAATTCATATTATTGCTAAAGCTGCCTGTTGGAATTTTTATTGGGAATGTATTTCATTTTATATTTTCAATTTGTCAGTTGTTCATTGAAGTTCACACCTTTTATGCAGAGAGACAATATAATAGAGATTTTTTATGAGAGGCACTTGGGCCAATTGATTGATATGATAACAGCCTCGTGTCCTACCGAAGGTGTGGCTGAATCAAGTGGTAGATCTTCAGAGTTCACTGAAAATCAGAATTGTGTGAAGCCAGAAATACTCTCAAACATATGTGAATTGCTATGTTTCTGTGTTCTGCACCATCCTTACAGAATAAAGTAAGTTTCTAGCATTTTCTTTCCCAGTGCACACGCTTGATTGATTCATGAGAAGGTGCACAATATGAATGTCTTTTTATCTCCTTCATTTACAGGGGTAATTTTCTCCTCAATAATGTTATAGACAAAGTTTTGCTACTCACGCGAAGAAGGGAAAAGTACCTTGTAGTTGCTGCAGTCCGATTTGTTCGCACTATTCTGTCCCGACCTGTAGGCTACTTCTCAACTATCATTACCTTTTCATTTGGGAAAATATTTGTTCCGTGACTTACTTTTGGCATTTGCTTCATGTATTTTTAAGTTGGTTAATAATTGCGGTCTCACACAACTGCAGCATCTCATATTTGTAAGTTGGTCTAACGGAAATGGAATTTTCTGTGAGGGCATTTCTTGTCCAGTAAGGATATTCTACAAGAACCACCTATATACATTTGGGAATAGTTCATTCAATGTACTTAATATTAATTGTTGGCAATATTGATTTTGGTGTTAAATTTCTTGAGCTGTAAATCATCCATTTACAGTTTTGAGATTTAAGTTACTCTTGTGCAACGTGATTCTGGGAGTCGTAAGTGCATGCAGGATTGGTCAAACCTCTCTTTTGTAGGTTTGCTTTGTTCTTATAGTTGTTTTTGGATTGTAAAGTCGTTTTCTTGTGGCCAACCTTTTTTCATAGAGAACATGCTCCCTGACTTGTTATTGCTTTGCTTGAGTGGTTATTCTCCAAAAATTCTAGGAAGGCATTATCATCGTCTATTGCACTTTGCATCGTTGTTTCACTTATGATTAGCTGAAATTAGCTTTTCATTGCGCTATTTGGTTCTGAAGTGTCAGGATGAGCATTTGATAAATCATTTTGTGAAGAACAATCTCCTCAAACCAATTATTGATGCTTTTATTAGCAATGGCAACCGTTATAACCTACTGAACTCTGCAGTATTGGAGCTTTTCGAATATATCCTCAAGGTTTGAATCTTAGTAAAATGCCTCCTGTTTGCACCAATGAAGCATACACAAGTTTCTGACATCTTGTTTACATGTAGGAAAATCTGAAATTACTGCTCAAGTACATAGTTGATACTTTCTGGAATGAATTGGTCAAATTCGAGCATTTGACTTCAATAAAAGCTTTGAAAATCAAATATGAGCAGGTACTTTACATTTGACTGTCTTCCTGATTTTCAAGTGAGATTGTGGTTTGCCAGTGCTAAGTAGTGCAGTAATTCCAGTGCATGGATAATTCTGGATCCAAGAACACTGTAACAACATCAGACCCAAGAAGAAGAATTGATGAGCGTGCACTGGAAAAAGAAGAGGAAGAGTATTTCAACGAGGACAGGTATGTTGTTGCAAATACTTCCAGTTGTTGATGCATTGTCCTCCAAGTTCTGAGTTTGAACACGTAAGCAGTGATGAAGAGGACACAGCATGTGCAGCACATTCTCAAAAAATACAAGTTCAACCTGTTTTATCCAATGGAGTCGCTACAAGGTACGACATTTTTTGCCCACATGTGAGACCTTACTATTTTAAAAATTTTTGGTACAAGCTTTTCATCTTCCCCATTGCTTTGTATTCCTAGATCTGGTGGACTGGTTGATTATGATGATGATGAGGACGACGAAGACTATAGACCACCACCGAAAAAACAGCAAGAAACTTCAGAAGAAGATGAGGGAGTTATGGAGTCGCTTCGATTGAAGCGCAACTTGCCTATGAAAGATAAGGAGTCCGAGTTTGCAAAAAAGCCGCGACTGGTGAAGAACTCTAAGTCGAGGGAGAGTGTTTTTGCGGCTCTGTGTTCAACACTGAGCGTATTACCTATTAAGAAAAATGTGAATACCACACAAATAGCTCCACGCGTATCAGAGACAAACAAAGACTCGGATGAACAAAATTATCAAGAGAAGGAACCTGCCAACTCTATTGATAACAGCAGTAGTTCAGGTGAGGAAAATTGTGGGGAGAAGGAACCTTCCACATCTAGAAGTTGCTCCGATAGTGTGCACAACACCTCGGAAAGCGGAGAGGATGGTTCTTTAATACCACCAAAATCCTCACCGGAAATGACTGTAAGTGGATCATAAGCCATCTGATAGATTAATGTTCGGAAAGGTGGCTTTTTTGTTTGACTTGAACAAATGTGACAATTCAGTGCCTTAGACCACTGGAAGAACGGCAAGAAAAAGGACCGGAGGGTGGTGGTGAGTGAGCGGTTTATGACCTTCCTGTTGTACTACTGTATAGCGCTGACTCCTTGATCAAGAGGAAACACTCAGTGAGGTGGGCCAGTCTGTGTACGGCTTTGGGCATTTTGACTTTGTACACCGTTCCTCAGCATTAAAATTTTCTTTTCAATGTCGTTTTGTTTCATTTTTTCTTCCTATTTTGTCAATTGTAAGCTTCAGTGGACAGATTGGTAGACAAAAGGGCATGAATACTATATGCTCCTTATAGGTTGCTTTGTTTTTTCTTTGATTACCAGTGGGTTGTAATGTAACAGAGGAAGGTTTTTGGCGATGTGGGTCAGAGACCAAATTTTCTCAACTGTACTAGCGAGATCTCATTCATAGAACATTGTAAATTACAGCTTGTACTTATTATGTTTCAGGGACAGGCCTTTCAAGTTAAATCTTTTGGTCTCGTCACATGTTGTCTCCAAGTTGCCTTACTTTGAATGCGTATGCGGCATTTGTCTGAAATTCATGCATACTTTGCTCTTGATGATGTTCTTTACAGAGTATATGATTTTGGAAAACTTCTGTTTATGTATAAATGTATTTACATGTTATTTAGTATTCTGATTTTTAAGTCATTTTCCTTTTGAAAGGAGTCATTATGTTTCTTTTTTAACAGAGGAAGGTCTCGTGTGGCAGACCATTTTGTACTAGTTTTTCTTCACCGCTCACTAAAATATGAGTTAGGATTTTTTGTCTATTTTATCTTGTCCTTATTTTGTTATATGAATTTTAGTCATATTTTGCGTGGGTCTCGCATAAATAAATAGCTGAGATTTATGGGACAAAGTTATGACAGGATAAAATAGACAAAGGATCTCGTCCCCTAAATTATACCTTGGCTTGTCATCTAAATTGGTATAATCTTTTGAAACTTTTTTTTTACTCATTTACATATAACAACGACGACAACATTTAGCGACGCAACTTCACTTTCTGTCTTGGTAATTAATCTATGATGTTAATGACATTGAACACTTCCTTGCCGTAATAATAATTATTACATCATTTACACAAAATGTTGAATATCAAAATCATAATTTGTTTGTTTTAAAAATATTATGATTCGAATATATGTCTTTGTCTGGTAATTTTTTATTTACATTTATAGTTCCGTATTTTGGTGTAAAAGAATCATACCAATTCATCCCAAAATTTTAAATTTGATTATTAATTTCTACTGCTGCGAAAAAATATTTATATTATATTCTCGTACACTTTAGACTTAAAAATCTTAATTGAATTTTAGATGAAAATGTTTAAAAAAGAAGAAATAAAGAAATATATATATGTATGCATAATGTTGAATTTTTTCTACTTTTTTTTCAAAGCGAATGCATTTTTTTGTTAAAGACACTTTTTGAAAATATAAAAAATTAAATGGATGGATATTTTTCATGTATTATTTTTAAATTGCCTTCTAGTAATTAATAAAATCATGTGTCGTGTATGAACTTGTACAATATAAATATATAAACTATTTTCTTAAATATATCTATTTTAAGAAATTAAAGATGTTGATTCTTTACTCATGGGCTCACCTAAGCCCAAACATGGATCTTGTAACTTGGGCCTAGAACCATTGCGATCCATTAAATTTATATAAATACAAATCTTCAAACTCTCCTTTCCTCTCTCCAAGCAAGACGCGATCTTGAGGTATGAACATGTTTGCCCTAATATATTTCGTTTCCAACCTTTACTTCAGATATTAGCTATTTGATCTCTATGATTTCCTATTTCTTATCATTCGTTGTTAGGAGTTTTTTAGTTTTTCGTTTAAATCTGTGCGATAATTGGAATTTGGGGCTAGAAAGCGCAACGAAAGTAGAATTTTTTCATTTTTTACGTAATTGGAGATCTAGGGTTTGAGAGTGATTTTTTAAGTGGCCGATGTTTCTGAATTAAGGGTAATTAACGGTTGGAGTTGACTTTGTTTGAATAAGGTTTTGGCATCATGATCTGGGGTTTTGACTATTGTGCTGCCTAGGGTTTATAGTTTGGCTTGGATTTTGAAAATTGTTTGAATTAGGGTTTGTAACTTGTGTGGGAATTCTGAAGATTGTGTCGATTTGGGGTTTTGTATTTGTTCTGGGGTTTCTTGTAGATTTTGTTGAAAAACCCTTTTGTGGTGTAGGGTTTGTAATTTTTCTGGGGTTCTTGAAGATATTCTGGATTTGGGTTTCACAGGTGATGTCAAAGAAAGAAGAAAAAGGTCAGGCTGCAGCTGACAGGATCAAAGCTGCAGCCTTGAGTGCTGCAAAAGGTCTCAGTCGTGCTCAGGCTGAAAGGGCAGCTGCTGCAGCTGCCCGTAATGTCAATGCTTATGGGCAGAAAGAGGAAGGGCCTAGCAGATGGCAAGAGAAAAGGGAAGCAAAACGGCAAATGTATTTGATGAGTACTGAAAAGCAAGTGAGATTGGGCGAAAGGAAAGACCTTAAAACAAGTATATCTGCAGTTGGTGGCACTGCCCAATGCCAGAAATGCTTCCAAACCGGTCACTGGACGTATGAGTGCAAGAATGAGAGAGTTTATATGGCACGACCTTCACGAACCCAGCAGCTCAAAAACCCTAAATTGAGGATGAGGCTGTCTATTTCTTATGATTTGGATAATCCAGAGGCTGATAAAGAAGAGAAGAGCAAGGAGTCTAAGAAAAGCAAGAGGAAGCATAGATCAAACTCTCACTCTGGTAGTGATAGTGAGGCTTCAGTTTTTGAGACTGATAGTGGGTCATCATCTGTGACGGGGTCAGAATCTTCTTCTGGTGAGAGTAGCTCAGATGACAGTTCATCCACTGATTCTGAGGAAGAAAGAAGGAGGCGAAGGAGAAAAAAGCAAAAGAAGAAGGAGAGGCGAAGGAGGAGCAGTTCATCTTCTGAGTCTTCTGATTCGGACACTGGTTCAGATTCTGATTCTGATGATAGGAAGAGCCGAAGAAAAAAAAGAAACGGCAGAAGGCGT
Organism: Erythroxylum acuminatum; assembly: GCA_026284645.1. NCBI lineage: Eukaryota > Viridiplantae > Streptophyta > Magnoliopsida > Malpighiales > Erythroxylaceae > Erythroxylum > Erythroxylum acuminatum. The sequence continues at coordinate 40,485,347 of JANKOD010000193.1, read as the reverse complement.
TGATAAATGCACTTGACAGAGAGGAGCAGCCTACTGTGTCTTGGTTTTTTTGAATTTGGAATCCAACTCTGGGTTTATCAGGTGAAAGGCTTGGGCGCATAACCGATTAAGCAAAAAATAAGGTTGCAATTGTGTGTTTTCCTTTTCTAGCTTAACTTTTGTTGTTGCATTTTGATGCAGTAATCTGAAGTATTTACTAGAATGCTAAATTTGGTGCATGTAGACATGATCATGAATTTACTTTACGTGGGTAGGATTTGATTGGTGATGCAGATCCATCATTTATTATTGTACTCTTATCCTATACAATACCTGCTCTGGTTCTCTTAACCACTGCTACTATGATTGTTGATATCTATCAACCTGGGCAAAGCTTCTACCGGCAAGGGAATCATCACTTTGTATGCGAACTCTTTAGCTAACCTTATATTTAGAGAATACTTGCACGTTAAACTTATCTTCCTGTCCTTAAGTATGAATAAGATATTACAGAATACTAGTTCCTTATGGCATCTCTCCTCCCTTTTTGGCTCTCAAATCAAGTATTTTATTCCCCGCTTAAAAAGACTATGAATGACCATTGACCACTGGGGTTCCAATTCATCCCCTCGAGGCAGGTTTTAATGGAGGAACTCTCACATTTTGTGAAAAAGAGTATTCTCTAATAAACTTGGACAATCTAAAACCTCTAGCAAAGAGTAACCTCTTTATCCAAATATTGCAATACCCCAAAATTCCAAGTACACAATATGTTGAAGTTCGTTAGTGGTTGGCTTGGAAAATAGAGATATGGCTATGGGAGCTCCGAATGCAAATTGTTGGAGTGTAGATGAGCTTGGAAAATGGCTTTTGCCTTCATGACTCTGTAACCAACTCACCTGTTCTCATTGCTATGGTCCTTACACTTGCAAAACTAAAAACTTTGTAATTAAAACATATGATAGTCCTTAAATTTTTCATAGAAATTCACCAAATGTAACGATTCATAAATTAACTCTTACAGTTGACACCTATAACTTAATAATGGGCACCTTAAACTTTCGTGAAAACCAAACTTTGAACAAACCAGTAGTTCTGGTTTCAGAACTACTAAGCCAATATAATGTAATTACACGAACCGTTGCACATAGGAAATCACATTATGGAGCATAATCATTAGAATATGGCGGGTGCTTATCTGAATATTAAAAGCCAGACACACACAAAGAAAATGAATTGCATATGCAAAGGTCAAAACCTTCGATTCAATCAACCACAACCAAATTGGATTATAAGATCCAAGAAGCTGGCCATCCAATAATAAGGGTCTCAAACAGAGATAACTGATAAAGGGAAATCAAGATAATAATAAAATGATTCATTTCATGATCTAAAGTTCAGAACTTGCTTCTAAGCAAGTGGATAAAGACGAAAATCAAACATTACACTATATTTCTGACAAAGATTACGTCACATAAACTCTTAAGTTCTCAGAAACCCATATCAAGCAGGAAATACAGGTAGTTGTGTTTACTCTTCCTCTGTAGCTGCTTCACCGCTCTTCTTGTTGTGCTTCCTAGCATACCTCTGGTTCCTCAAGAACTTGGGGTCCATCTAACAACACCAAAGAAAAGAAGAAACAAATCAAGATCCAAAACGGAAAAATGAAATATAGACCTTAAGATAAGCAACACAATATCAGCCAAACTTCTAAACTATACCCCTTTGGTGGAGGTGTGGCGTTGCTTCTTAGGCTTCTTGATTCCATTCTTGTGGGCCTTGTATGACTGGTTGTGAGCTGTATGATTCTTAGACTTCGCCATTTCTGCGAAAAGAAGAGTACAGTTTAAACGAAATCTCAGCCACCAAAACAGATAAAAGGGTCTTTGACCTATATAACGGCAGATCTTGCGTAATGGGTTAAGGAAAAAAAGTTGTCTTTGTGAAAACACAAACCTTGAAGCTAAGCTTTAGAGAAGATGAAGAAGGCGTCGTCTGAAACCCTAATTTTGTGGTTTTTTGTTATTTATACAATACAATAGAATGTCACTATCATCACATTTGGGGCTTGGGCTAAATATGAGCTTGGATTGATATATTATTTTTTGGGCCTATTTTACATTTATCATTTTATTACTTAATAAATTCTTATAAAAACATTTATTACATTTATATTTTTTAACGCATTATTTTTTAAATTTTATACTTTTTGAGTGTAAATTATTATTTTTTAAATACATATAAATCGTTAATTTTTTAGTATATTTATTATGTTTCAAGTATAAATTGCTACATGTATACCCAATAGTCTCAATATTTGATATGAAAATCAAGTTGAGTATTGGGAATCAATCCTGTTGATGTTGTATTAAAAATCAATACTTAACTAAGAGGAAATTGGTAAGATTGAATAATATTAGAAAAAAGTCCAAAATTCAACTATTTTCAACATATTTTGTGGATTAAACTAACCCTCAACCCTATGTCTAGGTCTAAAATTTTGCAAAAAAGTAAAATATATCTGGAAGTTTTTTTTAATTGAATAAATTTTGTTAAATTATAATGTTTATTTGATAACTGTAATAAAAACAATTCTTTTTTGTTTTGAATTTGTTAAAATTTTAATATTTATTGTCACTCAATTTTGTTTAAATAGAATTTTTTATAAATTAAAAATGTTAATCTATAAATATAACAAAAACAATATTAAATAAAAATTTTAGACGTGGCTGGAAAAATCTAATAGTATGCAAATTTAGCCCTAAATAAAACATATTATAAATTTATTTAAATTTTTGGTTAAAGTGGACATATAATGTAAGTTCAATCTTACACCGAAAATTGTCATCTTTTATATTAAACCTCTTCAGTTTCTCTTCTCTGCTTTGTCTTATTTACATATATAAATATATTACACTTCTCAACCCCACCATTTCAATTCTGGATCCATTTGTTGTCTCCAGTTTTCTTGAGATTTAGGATTCCGATCCTTAAACAACGTCATGTTTCTCTTTGATTGGTTCTATGGAATTCTCGCTTCTCTCGGTCTATGGCAGAAAGAGGCTAAGATTTTGTTTCTGGGTCTCGATAATGCCGGCAAAACAACCCTTCTTCACATGTTGAAAGATGAGGTCTTTATAAAGGGTTCCTCGTTCTCTTTGTGTTTCTGATGTGGGTTTTTGTTTTTTTCATGAGATCTGTTTGTTTGCAGAGACTAGTACAACACCAGCCGACACAACACCCTACATCTGAGGAGTTGAGCATAGGAAAAATCAAGTTCAAGGCTTTTGATTTGGGTGGTCATCAAATCGCTCGCAGGGTTTGGAAAGATTACTATGCTAAGGTAATCGTTCCTTCATTTCCTATTGCTTGTTGTGTTTTGATGTTGGAAATTACGTTTTATAGGAAAACTGGAGATTCTAAATCGATCGGAGTACAAGAGATTATTGCTTGTTTTAAATGTTTATTTCCGAATCAGTTCGTGGGTACTTAGGTTCTCGAAGTGATTTATCTTTGTTGTCTGTGATGGTTAGACTCCTTTGCTTTCTGCACATTCGCCTCATTGATGTCTGATAGATTTAACTCCTGGCTAAATTGTCACAAGTTTCATATCTTTATTTCCCTTGCAAGTCTTCGGTACAATAAAGATGAGGAAGGTCCTCCCTCTATTCTGCAAGATTGTTTCTGCTTTTCTTCGTTTCCATGGACATAGCTTAATTCAAGTTGTTGTTGTGTGGAATGAAGGATTAAGGCATGCTGATTTTCTTTTTTCATATTACAATGTGCCTTCATAATCCCAGATAAGCTTCCCTTGTGTTTATCTGATTCATGGGAGGCCAATATTGATGATGGAAGTTTCGCTGATATTGCCTTATAAATTTCCGTTGAGGTATATTGTAGTATCATTCCATACATTCACAGTTATGCAACCATTTGCACCCTTTCATAGAATGATTTTGGATAGTGTTAGTGCATCATTCCATACATTCACAATTTATGCAACCATTTGCAGCCTTTCATAGAATGATCTTGGATAGTGTTAGTGCTTGTGAGATCACACATACTGGAAGGATTCTTTGTGTTCCAGCTGAAGTGTTCAAAATCAGATTGATTTGGTCATCGAGCTTCTCATACTTAGTCTGGTACTGGCATCATCTTTGATGTGTCTGTATTGTAGTTTGTTGGTTGTCCAACTTACCTGCTGACAATCTAAGTTTTCTAAACACATCCTTGGTGTGTTTGTATGATCTAGAAAGAGTATGATACAGATAATTTATATCTCTATGATCAGGTGGATGCAGTGGTTTACCTGGTGGATGCCTATGACAAGGAGAGGTTCGCAGAATCAAAGAAGGAGCTAGATGCCCTCCTATCTGATGAAGCCTTAGCTAATGTTCCTTTTCTCATTCTTGGTAACAAAATTGACATTCCCTATGCAGTTTCTGAGGATGAGCTTCGTTATCATCTTGGGCTCAGCAATTTCACTACTGGTAAGGGCAAGGTGAATCTTACAGACTCAAACGTTAGGCCTCTCGAGGTTTTCATGTGCAGTATCGTCCGCAAGATGGGATATGGTGATGGCTTCAAGTGGCTCTCCCAATACATCAAGTAGAGTTTTGAATTGCTATCTGGCGCTGTATTCTTTTTGAGTTGTTGGGTTAGTTTGCAGTCTCTCGCGATAATTAGTTGAAAAAATGGAATTCTTTGTTTGCCTTTCCCAATTCTATTGGCTTAGCATTAAACATTTGATTCATAACCTGGCCCTTGTGAAACTGGCGTTATTGAAGGAACTTGTGTGCATCATCCCAATAGATCAACACATTTTCTGGAACGAGGAGGTGTGTTAAATTTAGTTTTGTTGCTATGTTATGAGGCCTTCTTTTCCATTTAACCATCTTTCCTTTTCTTCCATACAAGATTGAATTTGGCGTATCAAAGAGCTCAGCTCAATTATCTTCTCGTTCAATAGTCTTCTTTTTCGCACACAAAAACCCTCCATTTCAAAGGTCGTCTTCTATGAATAGTTTAGGAGATTCTTTAACTGGTCAGATTAAAAGTCCGGCATCTTAGTGGGGGTACAAATTTTAATCTTATATAGTTTAGTTGTGGAAGAGAGTCGAAACCTATAAAATGTTTTGAGAACTAAGATTAATCATCCGTAAAAATGTCTAGTTTCATTTCATAGTCATCCAGGTTACAGCAAGACCCCCTCTCAAAATCTTAAAACAGATTGGAAGGGTATCAGATATACACTCAGACTAAGCTACAAATTTATCAAATATGTACCATAGGGCAAATCCCTGCGTAAAACAACTATGTATGTGAACTGCATCAACAAGGGTCCGATCCGATCACCGGCCAAGAGATTATCCTCATCTGTCCATGTATGTATCAGGTTCAATAAGTTCTTGGTATTCCAGCTGCAGAAAGAATAAAGTATATAAATAGTCTGCAAGATCAAATTGAAAGACCATCATTTTGTAGGTAAATCACATACCTTTGCTTCGTTATGAGCCAATTTCATTCTCCGGTATTCCTCTTGTGCTTTCTTTGAACGAAACATGGCTTGAACCTGTACAACAGATCTCTCGATGCGCTCTTCCGCTTGATGTTGGCTCGCTTTATAGAAGTCCTCTTCTGTATCACTTTCTTGCTTTTGATCTGAAACCACCTCAACAGAATCTACACGAAGGCCACGAAAACCTCTTCTCTTTAAGCGCCATCGGAGAATTGCTTTCTCAACTATTCCAACTGACCAGATAATCTTGCTGTATTGCCTCCTCACTTGGAGGCCTCTGAAAGCAGCCTGCATTGGATTGATTTATCAATGTCGACTAATTTTAACTGGACAATGTCAAAAGAACATTTGTCCACAAAATACACTTTTAAAGCATGACACAATCAGAGCAGATTAGGACCGAAGTTAGTCAATTTCATGCTTCTGTGACTTGTAATGTAGACATGGTCTTATACTTGTTCTTGTCCAACGGCACATACGTAGATGAGAAGTAATTCTGCCTCATTATTATTTCAGAAATTCACGCAGCACGGAAACAACCATACTCAGTTTTGGTTTGCTTGTAATTTGTGTCCATTTTAATACATCGTATTGACTGACAGCAGAACAAATTTCAACTACTGAATCAAATTTGCAGCTACTTGTGAACAGTTAGGACAGGTAAGCAACATGAAAGAACACTTACTTGAATTTTGATAGCATGACGACGGATATTAAGGAACTCCTTTCGGATTTTCCATGTACGGAACCTATGCTGAATGCGGGCCGCAGCAGCCATCTTTTTATGTGTCTCATAATTACGAAAGGCATGTTGTATTTTCATTGCTGCAATTATGACCCGAGCCTCCGCCTCTGGACTGGCAGCCTCCACTGCTGTAGTTCTTACTTTCAAGGAGTGCTCTCTGAATGCAGCTTGAATCCGAGCTGCTGCATCAGCAGCTGTTCGGTAAGCTGCCAAAGTGTCCTTCAGACAGAGCTCTTCCTCACTTAGATTCACAGCATTAGCTGTTTCAGGTGCAACAGTTTGCAGAGTGCCAGTAGCATTCCCTGCTACAGACATATCTTCAAAATGTGCTATTAAAGCCTTTTCTGACAAATAAGCTGCCAAGCCATCATAACCCTTTGCAGATGCAAGATCAGCAGCAGTGCATCCACCAGGTTTTTGTGAAGTAGGATCAGTAACCAAGTTTGGCTTTGCCCCAGCAGATAAGAGAACAGCAACCATTTTTTCCCTGAACATGGATATTTTCAGAGTTCAAGAATACTGAAAAGTTTTTCCAATCTTAGCAATGATTTCCAAAGCAAGAAATGGAGAGAGATATAAGCTTCCAATCTTAACAAGAAACCAAAATTTCCAGAAAAACTATTTGATTTTTGATTGGTGAGATCCAGAGACATTTGTTTCAACAGTCTCATGATATAAGTGGACAAGGAAATTACAGGACAATTGAAAACATCAATAGGATCCTACATAATTAATTTTAAGAGCACTGAAAAGAATGAGCATACTCAACAGCCATGACAGAGGATATTCTAATTAAGAAAATTGAAAATACCTTCCACAATATGCTGCCCAATGAAGAGCAGTCCATCCACGTTTATCACGAAAGTCCAAAGACAATCCTGACCACGAAAATAAATAGACCGCCCAAGTATACCCAAGAATAGCACATAAATGGATAACTCCTTGGCCATATCCATCATGTTCAGTGGCTTTGCAACCTTCAGCCACTCTTTCCAGAAGCCATTCCCGCAGAATGTTCTTCAAAGCAATTTCAAATAGGCCATCCTTTGCTTGAGCAAATGAAACCCTGTTCTCCTCAATTGACTTAATCAAATATTCCCAACTTCCAGAAATGTGAGAAGTTTTATGGGCAAACTTCTTAGCCTCCTTCAAGTTAACTGGAGACACCTTACCGGATAGGATGTTAAGGTTCTTGGATGTGGAGAAGAGCAAATGGACAAGTCTCATCTGGAGATGAAATTCTTCCCACTTGGACATGCTTTCTGAAGATATAGTGGGATCTTGGACTGAACAACTACGGTACTCAAAATTTAGGACCTGGCTGATAGGTTTACAACCATCCAAACTAAGACAAATACTTACTAACCCAGGGGAATGCGGTGAAACAAAACAGCGATATACTCCAGTTTGAACAGTTTCTAGAGGAAGACTTTCATCACCACAGATACAATGTAGATCACTCTTTGCAAGATCATGGTATTGTTCGGGAAAATATCCAGTAATTAGAATCTGCAATTATAACTGAAGGTTAAGATCTTTCTATTGTGAAACTGAGAGTAATGCTTTCACTTGTAGAATGCTCTGTAGAGTGGTTCTATGAGTCTCACCTCCTCACAATTACTCTATACTCATAAGCATTGCACGTTATGTCCAAAAAGGCAAATAATGTTCATGTTAATACAGAAATCCAGCCTTCATTCAAGCTCAAAACAATACTTCTTTTCTCAAGGATGTTCATACAGTCATCACCCCAATCATCACAACTTGACAAGTGAGACAAAAATGATAGTGATTAATGATTGGATCAATCTTAAAAAAATATCAAAATATAACTAATCCCAATAGCAACAGGTCCAAGGAGACAACTATACATGAGTTCACACAACTGTTTTAGCCAAGTAATCAATCAAATATCAACAGGCCTAAGGAGATATGAAACTTGTGGCAGATTCCTCGCTTAGGAAGGAGCAAAATGTAAACTCTGGATTCAAGACAGCTACTGAAAATCTTTGGTTTCAGACAACACTTGCTTTTCAGAAACTTCAAAGATGCCTATAATCTACAAGTAGACAAGGTCATTGGGAACTTTGTCTTTGGCTTAGCTAAGCATCTATTATCTATCTTCAAACAACACGTCAAGGTCCCATTGACTTCAACCAACAACTCAAAGTCAACATCTCTTAAATGTCAAGCCAACCATCAAACAATAAAAAGTCTAATAAATGCCAGATCATGATAAGCAGTTGTAGGAAAAGGACAAACCTTTGTTGTTTCACCCGAAAAAGCCCATGCAGGTGAGACATCAGTTATGAAGAATGTTTGTTCTGGAATGGAACTCTGATATTGATCAACGGGAGTTGAAGCAACTGAATGACAACTTGATGAAATTGAAGCATCTTGCACAGGATCATCAACTGAACCAGGAGAGTCCACTGTAAAAGAGTTCATCCACCTTCCAAAGCTATCCTGACTTAGCAAACCATCATTAACAAAAATGTCTGAAGCATCACCCTTTCTTAGGACATCAATATCCTTATTCTGCATATTTGAATTTACTTGGATCCCAGTTGTCTGAACATAAGCACCATCTGCTATATTGAAATGAGTGATATCACTCTTATCAATTGACTCGGGTAAGTTAACCAAAGGAGAAAGTTCTGTAGATATATTATAAGATGGAAAAGAACCACCCTGCAAAGGTGAACAATAATTAGTAATATCATATGCTAGTATCAGGAAAGTTACAAGAGAAAAAGTGTACTTTAATGTCTATTTTATAAGGGTTGAAATATACAAACAAAAGAAGTCAACAGAACAGTCATCATAATTTTAAGGGAGACATGCAAATTAGTAACTATAAAGTTCTTGTACAAATATCACATCTGTGACAACCAAAATCCATATTCAGATGAAGTTTGAAGCACAGAATTTTCCTTTTTACTATATAAGACAAAGATTATGCAGCTTGAGTAAGAAAAATTTAGGAATACAATGAACTGAAAAACAGAAATTTCAAAGTGTGGACAGATGGTCCCACTTACATCATGTGGGGACCCCTTCAGTGCAACTTGATTTGATTGGTTAAAGCATGATATCTTACCTGTCAAATTTAAAACAAACCATAATAAATCACACTAGAAAATAACCTCTAACGCACTGCCTTGCCAAGAGTAACTGCTGGCCTATTACCTCCCTTAGAAACAGCTACATTTTTGGCATCAGTTGCCACCAGCTGATCCCAATCAAGTGTATTAATCTCATGAAGCCTCATTTCGTGATTTCTGACAGTTAAATTGTCACCAGCCTCTGTTGACTTGCCAAAAGAGTGATGACTGAGAACAAATCCCAACAATACAATTGTCCAACAATTGACAAACTTTCATTGGTCATTTAGCATATGTATCAGTGGTTTAACAGAATAAAGAATAACATCAAAACATTTTCCTAAACCTTGCCCCCTTAATAATCAATGTAGTAAAAATTGGTCCCATGATCACTTAGAGGTGCTTCCTCACCAGCATGATATGCCTGACCAGCTCCAGAATCAAATTCTTCTGATAAACGCCAAGAAGTAGCCTGGTCTGAGACTGGACTAGAATTTGAGTTCACAAGAGTGGCCTGAGAACCCTGTGATTGCAATATAAGTCAAGTAGAATCAAAGGTACAAGAACATAGATTTAACAACAGTAGATAAGCTTTATGAAACAAACCTCCCTTGTTTCACGGTAGTGCACAAGAACTATGTGTTCTAGAGTCCTGAAGCAAATCTTATGGTTAAAATGCTTAACAGATTGTCAAAAAATGGAAAAGGACAGTTCGTAAAGAGAACAATCAAGTGGACACAAGCTATTACATACTTATCAAGTAGCCAATAACACCTGCGAACAAAGGTTGGATTATCCTCGCCATGTGCATAGTAAACATGAATCCTTTCATCATTACCAACCTGTAGCAACACCCAAAATAGTAAGCCACATCAAAGCGCAATGCATTTTTACTGATAAAGATTATTTTACAGGAATTAAGAAATCTTTCAACATAAATAAAAAAGATAAGCGGCAAAGATGAAACTAGGTAATGCACTTGGTGATTTGTAAAATATAATCCAAAGAAGACACACATGTAAAATCACAATTGCTTTCAACTTTTCTTTCCGTGGACAGGAGAAAAACAATTAGGAAACTATTTACATCTTGAAGTATACTGTTAAAAAGATCACCAAATTGAAGTTCACAATAAATCATATTTGCATCAACTACCATCCTGAAGTACCTAGGTGATGTTAAGTGATCAAAGAAAAAAAGCAGAAAAGAAGGACTAAAGAGAAGGTGTAGAAAAGAGCATTGAGTAATTGCACTAGCACCTAACAATCCCTGCACAAAAAATTGGAAAAACACTAACACAATTGTAAAGCAATTTCTTAATCTGTGGTTTATCAGTATTGCTTTCGTATTTACAATGTTTTAACATGAGGCAAACGAGAAGGTCATTACAATCTGATAGACCTAAGGTAACCCGATTCTATGTTAGGAAAAAATAAGCAGAGGGCAGAGGAGCAATAGGCTGAGGAATATGGTATTATGCTATTCGGGTAGTTAGTTAATAGTAC
>JANKOD010000193.1:40422750-40456685 GCA_026284645.1 Erythroxylum acuminatum | reverse complement strand
ACTGCAATCGGTATTATTCTACTTTCTATTTACCTCACTTTCTTATGTAGAGGGTGATTGTTTTTTTTTTTTTTTAATTTTTAATTTTAGTAAAAAAAACGTTTGAATTTTTGTTTTTTGTTTTGGTTTCTTCCAGTTTTCAAAAATTATGAAAATCATAAAATATAATTTTTGTTTTATGTTTATGTTTCTTTTTCTTTTAATAATCTTATTTACTATCATTTAATATACTAACATATTATTTAATTATTTAAATTTTGATAAAAATTATGAATAATTTAATTCAACATTATATATTTAATAAATTAAAATTAATTATCAATAAAATTTATGAATTATTTAATGTTATAATTAAACTGTAAGTAATTAAATTTAATAATTATTAATAAATATAATCAAATTTAAAATATTTAAATAAAATTTGATTTATAATTAAAATATATTTCAAATAAAATTTTAATTTTAAATTATTTATTTTATTAAAATAACATAACATTTAAATAAATATTATATAAGAGATGAAATAAATTTATTAAATTAAAAAAATTATGTTTAAATTTTATATAATAAAAGAAAGAATGACCCGAGTTCAGATTCTCTGTTTAATATTATAGTGTCTTATTGTATTTAATAAATCTTAGCCATTTATTTATATAGGTCTTACATAAATTTTACGTGAGTCCTACAAAATAAATGACTGAGATTTTAGGCGACAAATTCAGAGTAATATTTAATAGAAGATCTGCGCTCGATCGGCCCTTATTTTAACAATTTCCTGATCTGCACATCTTTCTATCTTCGGCACAACATACTGGAAAACTCCGTTAAAACACACCACCACAAACACACTATAAGTTAGCGGCCAGGTAGCTCATTTATTATATAGATTATAGAGATTAGATAAGGAGAGACAAGGAGAGTTTGAAGTGCGTGATTGTTGTTAAAGATAAGGGGCCGTTCTGTGTGTGGATTTGGAAGAGATGGGCAGAGACATCGACCATCTACCGAAGAACGCCGCCAACTACACTGCGTTGACGCCGCTTTGGCTTCTCGACAGAGCCGCGACGGTGCATCCGAAGAGAACCTCGGTGGTTCATGGGTCCGTGCGGTACACCTGGCGCGACACATACGAGAGGTGTCGTAGGTTGGCCTCTGCACTTAACAAACGCAACATCGGACTCGGTAGCACGGTATAGTCAAACCAATCATTGTTCATTTTCTTCATTTTCTCTTTGGCTTAAAGCAATTGACTTTTGGACTTTTGCTCATTTATAGTGATTTTGGTCTATAATTTACTTGTTTTTTTGTCGATTCAAAGCGTCCGGATCAATCCATAAAAGTTGGAAGAAGTTGAGATATGCTTTATGAACAAATTGAATTGGTCAACGGTATGAAGTGCCTGTGGCTCTGACTTCTGTTTCTACATTATTAGAGAAAATTTTAAGCTTTCGATTCAAGTTATAATATTTACCTTTGTTTTTTGATCATTTGGACTTGATGGGTAGTTCTTTGAGTTGGGTTGACGCCAGTTTTTCTTATTTACGGTGCAGGTAGCAATTATTGCACCAAATGTTCCTGCTATGTTTGAAGCTCATTTTGGAGTGCCAATGGCAGGAGCTGTCATAAACTCTGTGAATATTCGCCTTAATGCTCAAACAGTTGCTTTCCTGTTAGGTCACTCAAGTTCAGAAGTTGTGATGGTGGATCAAGAGTTCTTCCCTTTGGCTGATGAGGCTTTGAAAATCGTCAGAGAAGGTGACAAACAGTTCAAGTCACCACTTCTGATTGTGATAGCTGATAAAAGTTGTGATCCCATGTTGCTTAAAGAGGCAGTGGGGAGAGGTGCCATTGAGTATGAGGACTTTCTGCAGAGTGGTGATGCAGATTATGCTTGGAGACCACCAGAGGATGAGTGGCAGAGCATTGCTTTGGGTTATACTTCTGGTACAACAGCTAGCCCCAAGGGAGTGGTGTTAAGCCACCGTGGGGCATATCTTATGGCCTTGAATAATCCTTTGATTTGGCCAATTAGTGATGGAGCTGTGTATCTTTGGACTCTTCCTATGTTTCATTGTAATGGTTGGTGTTTCACTTGGACTCTTGCTGCTATTTGCGGGACAAGTATTTGCCTTCGGCAGGTAATTGTAGTCGATTTTGTTCTTACTAGCACACTTTCGCTTCGCAAGATGTGAGAAGAGTTTTAACGACTAATGCTACTAAATCAAACACATTTTGGTTTTAGTTGATTAATGACACCTGAATTCTTTAACATGATCACCTTTATTTGGGATTGTCATAAAATCAAAGTTGTTGGTTAAATTTATTCACTGTAGATCTGTTTTCATTTGCCTGAAGAGAAAAGTTTGAGCATGGAGGTATATCATGTCTTTTTCTATAGGGTTGAATTTAGTGTTATAAGTGTAGAAGTTTTTCATTTCAGGATCTGTTTTGTGAGATTGATGCCAATCACTGTACCTTTCATATGCTTCTATAGGTAACAGCCAAGGCAGTGTATTCAGCTATCGCAAACAGTGGTGTCAGTCACTTCTGTGCTGCTCCTGTGGTACTCAACACCATAGTCAATGCTCCTAAAGAGGATACCATCCTTCCTCTTCCCCGTCTTGTTCATGTAATGACGGCTGGTGCTGCTCCACCCCCTTCTATACTCTTTGCAATGTCGGAAAAGGGCTTCCGTGTTACGCACACTTATGGTCTCTCAGAAACTTATGGGCCATCTACTGTGTGTGCCTGGAAGCCCGAGTGGGACTCAATGCCCCCTATAACTCAAGCTCGGTTGAATGCACGCCAAGGTGTCCGGTATGTTGGTTTGGAGGGGCTAGATGTAGTTGACCAAAAGACAATGAAGCCCGTCCCTGCAGATGGAAAAACAATGGGAGAAATTGTGATGAGGGGCAACGTTGTGATGAAGGGTTACTTAAAGAATCCAAAAGCCAATGAAGAGTCTTTTGCCAATGGATGGTTTCATTCTGGAGATCTTGGTGTTAAGCATCCTGATAACTACATAGAAATTAAGGATAGGTCCAAGGACATTATCATATCTGGAGGTGAAAACATCAGTAGCTTGGAGGTGGAAAATGTTCTTTACTCACATCCAGCAATATTCGAGGTATCTGTTGTTGCTCGGGCAGATGAGCGATGGGGAGAATCGCCGTGTGCTTTTGTGACTTTGAAGCCCGAACTTGATAAATCCAATCAGCAGAAGTATGCTGATGATATATTGAAGTTTTGCAGGTCCAAGATGCCTGCTTTCTGGGTTCCAAAATCTGTGATTTTTGGACCACTTCCAAAGACAGCTACTGGGAAGATTCAGAAACATGTCCTGAGAGCCAAAGTAAAAGAAATGGGACCTGTGAAGCAGAGTAAGTTATAAGTCTGAGTTATGTTGTAGTTTGTATCCTGATGACTAATAAAAGCTGTTTTCTTACATATCCATAATAAAATTTCATACTTCTTGTTAGTTTCGTATGATGTTTTTCTCTCTGACTTAAATCTATCCTCTGATGTATACATTTTTTTTCCCTATTTCCTTATCCTAACTTGAACTTATCCAGCTCAAACCAGATTAGTCGGATTCCAGGTTACCGGCGATAGTAAACTGGTTTAGTTCGGATTTAGATGATGCTTTTAAAATTGGGTTTACCATGTGTTCAGGAGTCTGTCATATGCTCATATGAAATTCAGTCTCTGATTTGGCTGAGTGGCAGGTACAAAATCTGGCAAAAACTAATCCCTTTTCATTGTATGGAACAGCCATAATAATCTCTGAATTGCTTGAAAAAGAGATATTCGTTTCGTACCTGAACATGATCCTGCCAAATATGACGTGCATAACTTAGATACGAAATTTGGTAACCAATAGGATACCGCTTCAGGATGCCTATTATAAAGAGTTTGGAGAGCTTGTGTCTTCCCTGTAATTGATCAAGTAATTGCACTTTTCTATCAAAATGTCCCACACGATACTTCTTTCATGACCCACTTTGCTATCCATGGAATCTTAATTGAGACAATCAACTGCCTATTAGTTAGAGTTGAATTGAATCGAACTTAAAACAAATACAATTTAAGATCAGACTTTGAGTCAAATTTGAATTTAAATTCAAGTCTGACTCAAAGTCTGATCAAGTTCAAATCAAACTCAATCATTTTTTTTTAATTTAAACTTTAGAAAATAGTATCGTTTTATTCAAAATAATATTGTTTCCACTTCAATCTTCAAGTTTTACGTTAGAGTGAATCAAACAGCCTGAATTCGAAACTAAATAGAAGCCCATAAATTTTAAAGAAAAGCGTATATCTAACTCAAAATTTGGATTAATTGTGTTGATTTCGAGTTGGGTTAATGCTAAAATGAGATCACTAGTTCTAAATCTTTTACCCTCTAACCTATATCCTAATGAATACTTTGTCATCCCTAACTCCACTCATTTAGGGTAATAAAGAGTGAGCATTTCCAATGTAGAACCATAAGGTAAACATTTAATAAGTTTAACTTTGTGTGCAAAGGAATTTATGATTCTAGCCTACCATGAATTAGGCTTCCAACCAACTAGATCGGATCAATTGGTCGAAATTTTGAGATGACAATTAAGCCCTAGCGTGGCCCAGTTTAAAATCAACAAGTCAGGTTTAAATTGACTGAGTTCTTGATGTTTAAGTTTAGCCTGAATAATACTTGACAATTATTTCAAAAAATGACAAACACTTTATAAAAATGATGTTTTTTAGTTTAATTAAATAAAAATATAAATAAATTAGACCGGTTCGAGTCCATCCCGAGTCCTCAAATCTTTGTAAGAACCTGACAACTTAAGTCTTGGATCTATTCTATACGAGAAAGAAGGTGGAAATTTCAAACCCTATCTTTCTCTACACGATAGAATATTCATTGGTCACTTTGCCAAGTTACATACACATCTTCCTTTCTCTTTTTCACCAAACTTCCATGCACGCTTCAGAAACTTGTGTTGTAAACACCATTTGAATTATTAAGTTTACTATTTAATTTTGAATTTTTATTTTACAAGTTATTCCCTTTTAACTAAAATAATAATAATTATTATTATAAAATTTATCGATATGCACCCGGTACGTTGAAGGGTCGGTAACGAAATTGAAAAGTTCAGCTATGAAACGGAGAAGGCCGTTGGCTTTGACGTATACGGCAGTAGATGTGGACGTGTCCACCGCAGAAAACTATGTCTTTGTCTGTCACTTATTAATATAAAATAATATTCTATTTATTAAGAATAGTTTTAGAATAACGGTAAAAATTATTAATTTTGACTAAAAAATTATAAGATCGAGTAACAAAAATAGATTCATATTACAAAAATTATATTTTGGGTTTTGCTTTGTGTCTGAAGTCTTTAAGATCACTTAAATTTAAATTTACGAACTAATAGAATGATTTATTTAAAATTTATATAATTAATATATATATATATATATATTCTAATAAATCTACGTTCAAATGTGACAGGAATATATATATATACATTTGAATGTAGATTTATTAGAAACAATTTTTTTTATTATGTAAGGGTAAGGTTGCGTACTATCAGACCTCTTCAGACTTCACTTCAGTGCAGAAATTCGGACTGAGTGTGATGATTATATTTAAAAATAATTATTATATAGTATTTTAATATATGTATAATTCATGTACATAAAAATAATTATTTAACTATTAGTTAGAAAAGAAAGATTAATTTAAGGTAAAATGAATTAAATTTAACATATTAAAATTAATTTAATTAAGATTAGATTGAATTTGTATTTGTATTCAAACTCAACGTGAATTAAGTGTAAGCTCAAATTTTGATTTTTTTAATTTTAATTAATTAGATTAAAAAATCAAAATTAATAATTTAAATAAATTTAAAATCAAATATTTAAATTCACGCGTAAAGAACTTTTTTGAACTGGCCCGACCTGTCATAAACACTGCCACCAACATTAAACTTTATTCCTAACCACCAATCCATGACCTTATGTGTGTGTTATAATTTTTTAGGTTTTTTTATACTTTTAATTTTAAAATTTTCACCTTATATGAACACTAAAGATCATTGTCCTTTCTTTTTTTTTTTAAATATATATCTTTGGTGAATATACTTGTCTTACCTTCTCACTCAATACCATCGCTCAATCTCCATCTATAACTCTCCTCTCTCTCTCTCTCTCTTTCTTTACCTTCTCTCAAACTACAAAGGTAATGCAGATCAATCATCCTCCTTACATAACAAATCTTTTGCTTTCTCGTTGTAATCCATATCTGCGCTTCATGACTATATGGTTTTGGTTTGTGGTTTGAGTGCTTGACATTTCTATTGAAGAGACTCTGTTTCTCAATGCTTTTGTTCTTTCTCCGTACTTATCTGGTTTTAGTCAATTACGTGATGCAAGCTAAGTTCTTTGATCTTTAATGGCAGTCGGTGATTGCAGAGGAGAGAAACCCAGATGGCAGATTGTAGTAGAAACGAAGATTTCAGTTCTTCCGAGGTATGAATTCTGAATCTCCATAACTGGACTAATAGCTCTGGTCCTTTCCTTTTCTCTGTCTCTCTGTTTCTGTTTACTGCGTGGGAAATTAGAACAGTTGCGAGAATATAGGAGATCGGTAGCTTAAAACTCCGAACTATAATTTATTTCGTATAGATCGTAGGTAGTCTCTAACCACTTTCATGTGAGAGCAACCCTCTTTTCACGAGGAGACATAACATAAACCGATTTGTATGCTTGTTCACGGTTTAAGTAGTGTTGCCAAAGTTCAGGTTAAGTCCGGCAGAGTTTGACTTTTTAAAATTTGTGTTCGGATTTGAAAACTTTATTTTAATTGAGTTTTAATATTTAATCTAATTAAATTTATTAACATTTGAATGAATCTATTAAGATTTTAACTAATTTGTAATAATTAATTAGATTTTAAATTTTTGTTTTTTTGTCATTCTTCAAACGTAAAAGGTAATAATTCAAAATGTTTATATTTATATCTAAAATAAATAAAAAAAGGAATAGATATTTTTGGAAGAGAATTATTGGCTTAAACTGATGCAAAGTTCTGCGGTTCCCACGTGTCATGACAAGTGAGAACTGCGCAGAAACTGCAGATGCTGACATCAGAAACATTCTTCAATTGTCGGCAATGTACGGCTTTCATTTCCCATTGTGCGTCAAATAGCTATTGATTAATCTTTTCCTGCCTACTAAATCTTATTTATATAGATATATTTTAACTATAGTACATGATTGGAATATTTACATAAATATGTAACTAAGATTTAATACAACATGATAGAAACACCATAACTGAAATAAGAGATCTGATCCGGACAATTCTCTTTTTTTAAATTTCCAAAATTTTAATTAGTTCATTAATAATTAAAAATTGTAAGATACTTGATTCTTATAAAACATCATAATTCTTAAATATAATAATTTAAAATATATATTTAGAATCATCTCAAAGGGTTTTCTCAATAAAATAAAAATTTTGGTTGTATGTAATAAATAATTTAGTATGTATTTATAATTTATGGGATTAAATTTAGGTAATGATTTTTTATTTCTATTTTATTGAAAATTTTTCAATTTGGTATCCAAAATTTTCAATTAAATAAGTATTTTTTCATAAACATAATAACTCAATTTAAAATATTAGTTTTAGCCTCTTTAGTCTCTACTAATAAGACTGTGTATTATTAAATCTCTTAAAATTTCGAGTTTTAGCAGAATTTTTACTAATTTTGTTGTTAAAATATTAATTCTGTTAGACTTTTTCACTAATTTAACTAACGTGATTATTTTTTTCACGAAATTTAAGCTTTCACTTAAAAAATTGATGACTAACTAAACATTTACGTGGAGTGTACACCTAAGTCGTAACTTATGAAGGGTTCATTATTATTATTATTTATTTATTTAAGAATTAAGTAATACTTTGGCTCAACGTGGGAAATAGGAAAGAGTAAATGACAAGTTATTGAGTATCTTTAAATTAGGTTTTATTTTCTTTGTTCAAACTTCAAAGTTATCAATTTATCACTATCGGTGGACATAGTCCATAATTGCATTTCTTATTGAATAGAAGAATAATTGTTTTTGGTGACTCATTTGTCGATTGAGTCAGGTCAATACCTAATCTTAATTTTGTACAACTTGAAAGTTAATTATGTCAATAACGTGTGACAAACAATTGCTTACGACCAATTTGACGCTAACACCTTTCTTCTCGTTCTACCGTTCAAGTTAACGGTAGAGTATGTTAATATAAAAAGCGTAAAAAACACAAGATTCTTTTTATAAATTTTTCGAAAAAATATTTTATCTTAAACTTTAGTTAAAAATAATTATATATCATATATAAATTAATCAAATACTATTTACTTCATGATTTAAATAAACATACTTAAATTAATTACTAAATTCCAATTTAACTAACTAATACGACTCAAACTACTATTTATTATAAATATCTTAAATTATTAATTTAAGTACAATTTATTGGTTTATATCATATTCAGAGTTAGGTTGCCATATTAGGAAGCATTTGATTAGTTTATATTTAATATTCATATTACGTATATGTTATTTTTCAACCTAATTATAAGAAAAGTGCGGTTTTCTGAACAAATAAAATTTATTTTTTTATAATTTTAAAAATTGGGGGAATTTTCTAAACTCTCTTTAATTATAAGAGATTGTTATTTAATTTTAAATTATTAGTTCATAACGTAAATTTCTTGAAACAGGTAATTATGTAATTATGAATGATATTATTTTATTAAATTTTAATGAAATATTTGCTTCAAGATTTACATAAACATACTTAAATTAATTACTAAATTCAAGTCAAACTAACTAATTTGACCCAAATTAATATTTATCATAAGTATCTTATCTTACTAATTTAAGTGCAATTTATCAGTTTATATCATATTCAATTGTTGAGTTCAGTTACCATATTTTAGTATTTATATTATGTATGTTTTATTGTTATTTTTCAACCAAAGTATAAGAAAAATGGGGTTTTCTGAAAAACTAAGATGTAGGAGTCTTTTTTTATATATAATTTTAAAATTTTGGGGGATTTTCTAAAATCTCTTAAACTATAAGAGATTGTTATTTGATTTTAAATTATTAGTTCATAACGTAAATTTCTTGAAGCATGCAATTATGTATGATATTATTTTATTAAATTTTAATGAAATAACATTGTTTTAATTGCGAATGAATTTACATCATTAAAATTAATTATGTCAAATTCAACTTTGTTCAAAAGTTCAATCAATTCAGAATTACCTATATATTTTTAATTTGTTTATTTAAGGAATTGATATTTTTAAGTTTTAAAAAAGGATACAAATATGCTAAAAACGAGGTTCTAACTATGTTAATATCAGGAAACATTTAGGACAAAGAAATATGGAGAGCTTGCTCCCAAGAAGAAGCCTTTAATTTCTAAGGTAATATTATAGTGTTTTGATCATATGAAAAAAGGAGACATGATTATATAAATTTTTGCTAAATATTTAAATTGAATTTATAGGACCATGAACGAGCTTTCTTTGATTCAGCAGATTGGGCTTTATGTAAGGTAATTTTCTTTTAATTCTTATTTTTAGGCACTCTAATAAATATAAAAATGTCACTTTATTACCTGAAATTGTGGTTTTGAAATCAGCAAGGAGCAGAAGTAAATCAGAAGGCTAAAGTGGCAATAGAGACACTGCAGCCTAAACTGCAGGTATATAAATATAAATTATGGGATATATTATTTTGAGTTTATGTCAAAATTAAATTTTTATGCTTAATGATCTTATAGTTTCATACGTTTTATGTTTCTATATGTTCATTTTTTTCCTCTAGATTTTCGTGTCTTGTATGATTCAAGGTCGAGTTCTTTAATACTTTATTGCTCTCTTATCATTTGTGTATTGATGTTTTTTTAAAAATAAAGAGATGATATTTTTCATTATATTTTAATTTTAAACTATTTTTTTAAAGTTGAGTTATATTTTATATTTTATTTATTTATGTATTTATTGTAAATTTATTTACATACTGATTTAGCGTGCTCAATTTTACTTATTTACTCTTTAGCCTGTATCACTATTTTATTGTCACATCTGCATTTGAGTCTACCGGAGACAGTCTCTCTACTATCTAGGGGTAAGACTGCGTACTATTAGATCTCTCCAGACCCCGCTTTATTGCGGGACTTCAGACTAGGTGTGAGATAATGATTATTTTGAGTATTAAAAAATAACAATTTAAAAGTTAATTAGTAATTATATTTTTCAAAATTTACATTAGCCAATATGGTAAAAAATTGGTTTTATTTTAAAAATAACAACACATTTTCTTTAAATCTTATAAAAAAAAGTTGGGATGGAATTTTAATTAGATTTAGTTAATTTGAAAATTTGATAAAATGAAATTTATAATATTAATAATTTTTAATTTAGCAAATATTAAAGAATTATATTTTCTTTGAAATTCAAAGAACTAACTGAGAAATTGCAGAGAACACCTCATCAACAACTTCCTCCGAGAAGACCAGCTTGTACATCTGGTGGCCAAGTGAGTACCAACAAGTAGCCTAAGTGGATTGATCACAATTCACAAGTGTCTCTCGTACTTAATTATAGATAAAGCTGTGAATTTATAATTCTCCTCAGATTCTGCATTCCAGCAAAGTGGCTATTAAGATGTTGTTGTTGTATTGAAGGGGTGTGATTTATTTTAATCATGTATATGTATACATTGAATAAATAAAAGACCCTTCGTTCATTTTAATTTTTTATTATCTTTTATTTTTAATCAAAATGATATAATATATTTAAATTTATAAAATAAAAATATCATAAAATAAGTAACAAAAAATAAGAGTTGATTAAAATTTTATTTAATGACATTTAATTATGTTAAGTGAAACGGCCACTTAACATAGTATCAGAGCCTTTGTGACCGAGTGGTTATGAGTTCAAATCCTACCACTCACCTATTATTCAGCACAAGGTAGAGTGAGCCTGTGCAAGTTTCAAGCCCAAAGGGCTTTCACTTGAGGGGTATGTTAATGAATATATAAAACCAATTAAATTGGCTCATACCACAGCTTAAGCTATTGTGGTTGAAACGGTCACTTAACAAATTACAATGTATTGATTTGGGAAATTTTTTAAAAATTAAAATTTATTAAAAGAAAATTAAATATAAACGTAAAAGTTCACGAAATGCTCCTACAATCAAGACAAGCTAAAACGACAATGTAAAAAATCCATGGGAATACCAAAACGACACTGTGATAGTCACTAATCCAGGTTAAACTTAATCGATAACGCAAAAGAAATTTGTTAATGAGGCCTAATTGAAAGACGACCCAACAATGAATTTCGCAATGACCATGAAACTAGGCCTACACCTCCAAGCCCCGGCGGTCCTTTGGTCTGAATCATTGGTTTGACGAACCCTCGGCGCCGTTTTGCTACCTGCGTCTCTGCAGGGGTGACATGAGATTGAGGGCTCTTCCGTTAGCTTCAAGGGCATTATCTCCTGTGCTCACGAGCCTCTCTTCCCATCAGGAGAGCTTGGCGACTTCTCAACGTTGCTGTAAAAATCCAACAAAGACCAGAGCTGGCTTGACCAGTGTCAACAACGTTGAAGCTTCTTCAAGTAGTCGTACTCGTCGTCCCAACACAGATCATTCTCCAAGAAGTGATTTTTATGGCAATAGATGCACTCATCCGATTGATCATGATTACTTTTCCAGGGTTCTACTAAGAAAGGACTGGTTTTTATTACTAAACCAAGAGTTGAGGGCAAAAAGGATAGTTTTGAATTCTCAGTTTGTAGTTAGTGTTTTGCAAAATCTGGAAAACCCATTACACCCTTTGAAGTTTTATATCTGGGTTTCGAATATTGACTCCTTATTTGCAAGGGATCAGCCAGTCAAGGGTGCTTTGGCCAATTCTCTTTACCGGAAAGGTCCTGTTGTTTTGTCTGTTGAATTGCTCAAAGAGATTATAGACTCAGGTTGTCGAGTAACTGAGGAATTGCTTTGCATTTTGATTGGCAGTTGGGGCAGATTGGGATTGGCAAAGTATTGCAATGAGATATTTGTGCAGATATCATTTTTGGGTCTTCGCCATAGTACGAGATTATATAATGCAGTTATTGATGCTCTTGTGCAGTCCAATTCTCTAGACGCGGCTTATTTGAAATTTCAACAGATGAAAGCAGATAGTTGCACACCTGACAGGTTTACTTACAATATACTTATCCATGGAGTTTGTCGGATGGGTGTGGTGGATGAGGCAATTCGACTGGTTAAACAAATGGAGGGTTTGGGATATGCATCTAATGTGTTTACTTACACTATCTTAATTGACGGGTTCTGTAATGCGAAGAGGGTTGATGAAGCCTTTAAGGTTATAGAGACAATGAAGGCAAGAAATGTGAGGACTAATGAAGCTACAATTAGATCATTGGTTCACGGGGTGTTTCGATGTGTCACCCCAGGTGAAGCATTTGAACTGATAATAGGATTTATTGAAAGAGAGCCTACCATGGGGAGATTAGCCTGTGATGCTCTACTTTGTTGCCTGTCAAATAACTGTATGCCAAGGGAGGCTGGTGCATTGCTGAGAAAACTTGGTGAACTCGGGTATTTGCCTAACAGTGAAACATTCAACATCACGATAACTTGTCTGCTGAAAGGTTTGGTTCTACACGAGACCTGTGAGATGTTGGACAGATTTATTGAGCGAGGCATGAAGTTAGGATTTAGCACATATCTGATGTTGCTTGAAGCTTTGTACAAAGCTGGAAAATATACAGACGGTGATCGATATTACAGTCAGATGGTTAAGGGTGGGCTCATCTCAAATGTTTTTTCGTATAATATGGTAATTGACTGCTTCTGCAAAGCCAGTATGATGGACAAAGCATCAGAAGCTTTCGAAGAGTTGAAACATAGAGGTATAACTCCTAACCTAGTTACGTTTAACACCCTTATGAATGGGTATTGCAAGGATGGAGAGGTGCGTAAAGTACGTGATCTTTTAGAGATGCTTTTGGAGCATGGGTTAACACCTGATGTCTTCACTTTTAGTTCAATAATTGATGGTCTTTGCCGAGCAAAACAGTTCGAAGATGCTTTAAGTTGTCTTTCTGAGATGATTGAGTGGGGTGTCTCTCCCAGTGTTGTTACATATAACATAATGATCCATTCTTTGTGTTCCATAGGTGATGTCACTAGGTCATTGAAACTCGTTAGGAAGATGCAAAGGGATGGAGTGAGCCCAGATATCTTTTCTTTCAATGCGCTCATTCAAAGCTTTTGTAGGGTAGGAAAGATTAAGAAAGCTGAGAGACTTTTTGTTTCCATGTTGACATCGGGCTTAGCTCCAGATAATTATACTTATAGTGCATTTATTAAGGCATTAAGTGAATTAGGGAGATATGATGAAGCTAAGAAGTTGTTTTTCTCCATGGAACAGAATGGCTGCGTTCCAGATTCTTTTACATGCAATCTAATTTTTGACATTCTAATGAAGCAAGGTCAAGTTCAAGAGGCTGAAAAACTGACAAAAGCATGTCGTGACAGGGGAATCATTGTAAAATCTTATCAGACTTTCTCTGGTTCATAAGACAATGCTGTTTTATCAGATTTTTGCTTTGGAGGCAGAGACAACCATGAAACGTAAGGTCTACTTGCAGTTGCAGAATCATGTGCATTGGATATAATACATCTACTATCTAATTGCGATAAAATGACATAATGCGAGTATGCTCTGTAAGAAAAATTGTTCCTATCCTTGTTTTGAGGACTTTTAAGTGGGGTATCGGCTTGTGTCCAAGGATATGCTTACTGATTTAGTACAGTCAGCTCAAAGGAAACTATCCTTGAGGCTTGACAATATAAATCTCTTGATAGCCTCCAGTGTTAGCTATGTGCATCTCTTTGCATTTTCTCGCCAATTCCTTGAGATTGGCTAGCATTGAATGGAGACAAGTGGTTGCTAAAATTGTGAGAAATGGCATGTTGCCGTGTGAATATTTTGGATGAATTCGGCACTTAAGGAGCAAATTAAGGTGGCCATTTTCAGAAGTGTTCAGTGCTCACAGTTGGACGTCTCATTGCTGATTGACCCGAGTTGTGTTTGCAATATTTCAACACATACTGCAAACCGATTTGCTCTTTTTCTTTTGCTTTGCTACAGGGATAAAAGTGGAAGGCATCTAAGGTTGTTCTTCCGGGGATGGAATTGAAACTTCCCATTCAGAGCTTTACCTCCGACTTTGCATAGGCATTACGTATGCCTGGCAGGATCATATTAGCCCCTGTTTGCAGGAAAAATTACTGAATCTTAAGAATTGTTTTATGGTGCTGGCCATTGTGTTCTTATTTGACACCGCAGATCATGTTAACTATGCTTTGGAAGTTCCAGGCAAGGAACAATGTGTATACTTATGTATGAGAAATGTCTTCAATTGATAGTCTCTTTTCTACTTCATTCAAGACTGTCTTGCATCCTTGCACCTTCATTTCTTCTTCCATAGTGTTGTTCTCTTAGTATCTTCTTTTATTTTAATTCTCTAGCATTACTAATAGAAAATTGAGCCCGGGATGGCTTTTCACCAACATTTTCCACACATTATGAAATGATTTTGTCCCTGGATGGTGACTGTTAATTCTCTATTTTGAACCGATATGTCTCGTATTTCTCGAAAAAGCGATGAATGAACTGCTAGGAGCCGGTATGACTTCGACATGTCTAAAACATAATTTGGTTTCAAAATGCGTAAACTCTTAAAGAAAAAGTTACCTGAATCATACAGGTTGACCATTATTTTCTCAATTTCTGCTCTGAACTATTACCAGCCCTTCACGCACACTTTGCTGACGCTTGCTTGCATCGATTACTTGGCTCATGACCTAAAGACTAATTCTTGACAATGAAACTGAGAAGCAACCTTACTTGTAGCACAGGTTGAAAACGATTTTAGGTGCGAATTTAAGTGCTCTTAGAGAAATTCTAATTAGGAAGTGAAAGTTGGTGACTTCCATCCAACCGCTTTCCCTATTGCTTCACTCCATTTCACCCGACTGCTCTCATATGGAAGCAGAGATGACAATTTGTTGATCTTTTCTCTTGATCAAATTCATCAAATCTTCTATCAGTAGTTTAAGGAAAATCAAACAGTTTTCATCATTGGCCAATGGGGCTAACGTACTAGCACCTCGCAATTGTTAAATTATTCGACTGGAATAAGTAAGTTGGTTAATAACAGTCAACCTTGGACATAGAATATGGTTATATTAAGCAACTAACTCATGAGATTTTCAAAAAATTGGTGACACCACGTTCTATATAACTTGCCCGAACTCATCCCTTTTCCCTTCATGAATTCTGTTACCTGCTAGCTTCAATAATGGAAAATTTCCTCACCATTAGAATCTTTGTTTTGGCTGTAGCTATTGTTTCTTTCTCACTTTACTGCAGCAACTTAGGTGAGTGAAAGAGGAAGGTTTCCTGGAAAATTTTAACTCTTTCTCGTTGTCACCATTGCTTACTGTTTTTCATCCTCGACAGGGAACGCAGATGAGTCTGTGGTTGATGAGTATGTCCC
This sequence comes from Erythroxylum acuminatum, assembly GCA_026284645.1. Classification (NCBI taxonomy): domain Eukaryota; kingdom Viridiplantae; phylum Streptophyta; class Magnoliopsida; order Malpighiales; family Erythroxylaceae; genus Erythroxylum; species Erythroxylum acuminatum. The sequence goes on along the minus strand of JANKOD010000193.1, from coordinate 40,441,028 downwards.
TTACACAAGGAAAGGTATTGACAATGCACAAAACGGCACAGTTGATGAAGAAGGGTCTCATTCCGGTGCTGGTGTCGATCCAGCCGAAATTGTTGCCAAAGCAGTACTATGTTTCAATAATAGAAGTGTAAGTTCGGATCTTAATTATGAGCAAGTTGCATTAAACTCTTGTGAATCTTAAAATTCTTTGCTTTACATGGAACTTTATTACTTTTAATGATCATGTACTTGAAAGAGTTCTTACAAGCTGGCTTTGCATTGCTTAACATGCTAGCTTTTTCACCCTGCATATCTCAGATATATAGTAGCTGCGAAGAAGCCTACAGGCTTTCCGTGAGTGGAAGCATCGATGTGCCTTATGAATATGTCGATCAATACTGCAGCGGACCGTGCCTCTCGGAGACACATTTAGTTCTGAACTGTATAGAAAACATTATGACAAACTTTGAGTTCTACAATAAAGCTACTATAGTTGACATTAGAGACACAATCAAAGCAGGATGTGGTTCTGGAACTGAAAGAGGTACTACTTCTTCAGTTGTTTATCAAGGCATTGTCTCGCTTTAGGCTATTTACCTGTGGATGTTGATCTCCTGCAGGCAATTTCAACGTAACTGAGCACATTGCGGATGAAACAAACAGTGGAGCTGGACACACGTGCGGGAAGCGGATTCTATTCGGATTCGGCCTAATGATGGCAGGACAAGCTTTGTCGATTTGACATTTCTGATGATGTCAAAGTCAAGTTATCAGCTAGCAGTGCGAGTTAAAGTTCTTGGTTAAAACTTAAAAGATGGAGTACTTGAAGTTGAAATACTTGGACATGTTAGAGTAAATCTCAGTTCTTTATGTGAAAGATAGAACAATGAAGTTTATACGTACCCTTTTGTTGTATTTGTTATACCTGTAATAGTATCTGTTCTGATATAAAGAGTTCTTGGAAGAAGAAAAAGTACTTTTATTTTTGACCAGTCCTAAAGGTACCAGAAAGTGGATTAATATAAGAAATAAATGGGAATTAGGAAAACAGAAACAGAAAAACAAACTATTCTTCCCTCCAAACCATCAAAGTCTCTCTTCTGTAGTTTACAGAAAAACCAGAACACAAATCACCTTAAATGAGAACCTTTCAATGGCATCTTTCAGAAACCATGCAAGTTCTCTCATGAGCATCTCAAAGACCCTTTCTTGTTCTTTCCTGTCAAGATCAAGATCCAATCTTGTAGCCATTTCTCTTGTTGTAACCTCAATACTTTTCCTGTCCACTACAGTAACCAACCATCAGTTTCCATCGTTGACAGTTTCTGCACTCGCTTATCGCCTCCTCTTCGTAGCCAACTATATCTCTCCTTTCTCTTCAATCACACCTTCAGATACATGCGTTGTGTCAGATTTGAGCGATAACTGCACACTCTCAACAATTGCTGCAATAGAAAGAACAAGAAAGAACTCAAGAAAAGAGGGACCTGATGTGGATGTGGATGTGGATGTGGCTGTTGCTGAGCTTAGTTCTTGCAATATCTTCCATGGAAATTGGGTTTATGATGATTCTGAACCCATTTACCAACCTGGGTCGTGCCCATATATCGATGATTCCTTTAACTGTTTCAAGAATGGGAGGCCTGATTCTGATTACCTGAGATATCGTTGGAAGCCACATGACTGCAACCTTCCAAGGTCTTAAATTATCGACACCTTGCATCATACCGACACCTTTTACAGAAGTCTGTTCTTAAGTTTTGTTTTTTGTTTGAATCGGTGCAGGTTTGATGGAAGAAAGATGCTGGAGATGCTGAGAGGGAAGAGACTGGTGTTTGTGGGGGATTCATTGAACAGGAACATGTGGGAATCATTGGTGTGTGCACTGAGAGAATCTGTAGAAAACAAAAGTAGAATTATAGAAGTTGCAGGGAGGCGCGAGTTCAGGACTCAGGGCTTTTACTCCTTCAAATTCCTCGTGAGTTCATACTCACCATTTCAATGTCCATTGATGAAACACCTTTTCAGTTCAGTGTTCGTTGTTCTTCACATATGTAATTTTCCTTTTTAACGATGTAGGACTATAGATGCTTGATAGACTTCATCAAATCACCATTCCTTGTTCAAGAATGGAGGATCTCAGGATCTGGAAGAGAGACACTGAGACTCGACATGATCCAAGACACCTCTTCTAAGTACAATGATGCTGATATAATCATCTTCAACTCGGGTCATTGGTGGACTCACCAGAAAACCTACAAAAAGTAGAGACTTTTCTTGTTGGATTCACTACCAAATCAAATCTACTCAATCTGATAATCCTTTTTCTTTTTCACAGCAAGCGTTACTTTCAGGAAGGAACTCGTGTTTACAAGAAAATGGAAGTGACAGAAGCTTACAGAAAAGCTTTGTGGACTTGGGCACGATGGATTGATTCCAACATTAACATCAACCGAACCAGGGTCTTCTTTCGAGGATACTCAGCTTCCCATTTCAGGTATGAAAAAAACTTGAGTACATCTCCTGATTGTCGAGTGATAAGGTTGCATGATATTTCATATTGTATGATTTATGAGTACCTAATTCTAGCCTTAAACTGAATTGAGTTTAGATTTGGAAAATTTGGTATAGTTTAGACAATCCGAATAGGCGCGAACAAGTTTTCAATACATCTTAAATGGACTAAACATGTCTATGTTAAACGAACCATGCTTAGAGCAGGAAAGGGAAATGGAACTCAGGTGGTCGCTGCAATGGAGAGAGGAGACCTGTAACCAATGAAACAAAGCTTGGACCCTATCCATGGATGATGAAGATTCTTGAATCAGTGATTTCAGAAATGGAAACACCTGTCTTCTATCTCAACGTCAGCAGGATGACAGAGTACAGGAAAGATGGACACCCTTCAATTTACAGGATTCCGGAAAACCTGAGGACTCCTGATATGATCCAGGATTGCAGCCATTGGTGTCTGCCTGGAGTTCCAGACTCCTGGAATGATCTTCTCTATGCTACACTTTTACTTTCATCCAACAACTACTTGTAGTTATCACCATTAAAGAAATCCTTTTGTTTCCAGATTTTATTCACAAGGATTATAAAATGAGATTCTTGAATATATATATATATATATATATATATATAGGAGGGTACCAAGTATGAGAAGACACCTTTAAGATATTCATGCCCAGATTAATCCCCGCTCGAACCGGGTAGGTCCTTTGCTGGAGGTAAAACTCTGGGTCAAGTTTTAAATTTGGCTGCATACATGAGGACGGTTTAAACTCGCGACCTCACTTAAGCCAAGAGAGCCCTTTACCAACTCACCTGCAATTTTTCTTGTATATTAATATACTTCAAAGATTCTTGTAAATTTAAAAAAAGAAATTTATTTTAATTTTTATAAAAAATATTACTAATAAAATAATTTATTTTAATCTTTAAAAGTTAAACCTAATTAAATCTTGCTTAAAATAAATAATTCACTATAATTAAGCTTCAGAGCACAAAATATGAAAATAGTGAAATATACCAACATACCAAATTGACACTATGCCTGAATAAACTAATCATCGCGACGACACCGCATTGAATGAACCGTGTCAAAATCAGTAACTGTCCCGGGTAACTCAACATGTCGACATTGTTCAGCTAAACGCTCCCAAATTTTTCTTTTCTTCTTCTTTTTTTCTTTCCTTAGCTCGTACGTTGAGCACATTGATACAATCACATAGAGACGCACTCTTTACTCGTTTCACTCGATTGAATCCACTGGACTGGCGAACGGGAATTTCTCGCTGGAGGAAAGATGAAGATCAATGTAAACCAAGTCGCCCGAAAAGTAGAGGTCGATAATCGGATCCCTCTCCGCTACTACTATCGGATAGCCGATAACCTTCTCCGACAGGTTCTTTTCTTTTCATTTCCGTTTTTAGGTTAATTTCATTGTTTTTATTCGTAATTTGAATTTTGATTATGTTGTTTTTTTTGGCCTCTAATGTGTAATTTGAGGTTTAATTGTGATATTTTAAGCATTAACAGTTGCTCTTTGAACATAAAAATACAAACAGCGTATTGGTTTATAGACAAATGATGGCTCCGTGATTTGAAGTTCGTAACTTTTGATGGTATATTTAGTTTTTTTGTTGTTTTGGTACAGGCAAGCATACACAGGGAGGAAAGAAACATTATAGATTTGTATATTATACTTCTTAGGTTTTCGAGGTAATGAGACTGTTATTGTTGCGTCTTTTTGACATATGCTGTGAATTTTAGCTGCTGAGTTTGAATTTGATATTGTTTTTGTTGTTGTCTTTCTCTTTTAAATCTTAGTTTGGTGTCTGAAACTATCCCATTTCATCGAGATTACCAGGCTTTGCTTCCAAAGGAAAGAACAAGTTACAGAAAGGTCTGGATTGCAGCTATTGAACTGCTGATTTATTTATTATTGCAAAAAGAAGAGAACTTGATAGTTATATGGTATAATTAATAATATGGAGGTTACTTTGTGGCATACAGCGATTGTTAGCTGTATTGGATGAGCTTGAATCTTTGAAGCCTGAGTTTCAGCGGCGAGTGGCAGAGCTTGATCAAGAATATTCATCCGTGCAATTGCGAGGACTTGATGGTTCAGAAAGTATTTCTTTTGGTTCTGATGGGTTTTCTCTAGAATTGACCAGCTCTAATCGAAGTTCTTACTCAAACATGGATGTAAAGCGGGTATCAGTTTATGCCGTAGCTTTTAGTTTGACTTTTATGACCTTCTTTTCACTGGGATGGCAGATAAAGAGTTTAATTTATGCTTTCCTATTTTGTTTTTCTGTTCTCATGGAAGTTTTCATTATATTTCTGTGGTGTAGGCTACGAGTGTAACACCTCAATCATCATCATGGAAGTATGATAATAATCATTCACAAGTTTTATTCTCGAACTCTTTGCCAATTGACAAACAATTTAATAAGCTGTAAGTACATTTTGTTCACTGACATAATACAATTGAATGATATGACCTTTGTAATTGCTAATGAGTTCTGGGACATTTGAGCAAGGTGAATCATACACGACAAGATGCATAAACCATAGTCTAGGTTCTGTTGGATTGATATGTAAGTTTCTGATTATGCACAGATCTATTAGTCTACCTCTTCCTAAACAAGAGACGCTATCTAGACACTCTTTCTTAGGACCAAGTGGCTTTCGGGGCCAATGGCAAGGACCTAGTGCTGGAAAAAAGGTAAATTTGTTGGTTCATTCTCTCTTTTTGGTTTAGATCATTTGAGCGATAACCTGAGTCTGTGAATTGATCAAATCGTTGTGTAATTCAGGTTCAATATCCAAGTAGCATGGACTTGATCCCTGCCGAATGTTCATCGTGAGAACCGATATTTTATTCTATATTTTCTCTTCTTCTTCCGGAATATTGCATAGTTCCTTCCCTATGGAATGAATGTAATTTATGGGATGCATTCCTTGTTATTTTTAAATGTCTCTCCTTACATTGCTGCTTCTTATAATGTCATCTTTTTTATGATAGCTTGAATCAGGATGGACATGATATTATGGCAGTAAAAGGGGGTGATTCTCAGGAGAACACCTCTACAATGGATTCCATCCTCTCATTAGATGATGGTAGATGGTCGCAACCAGCTGAGGAGCCATGCCCTGTGCTAATTAATGAAGTACGGGAAGATCCTTTCCAATTTGTTGCTCTCAAGCAGCCTTCTCCACCTCCAGTTCTTGCTAAAGTGCAGCAGGAGTACACTCCTATCCCTCCATCAAAAGTTGCTGATCCAAGACCTGGACCAGCAAAACCTTCTGAGGATGGGATGTCTACCTCGAACTCATATCAACACGTTCATGTGGTAAGTGATTTATACCTTTGTATCTTCCCTGTTATAACTTTTGAATACAAGAAACTTGAGGACCAGTCCCCTTGTTTTTCTTTGGATGATATGATTTCTGTGACACTCTTTCCTTCAATTTAATTGTCAAAAGCTTCTAACTATTGACTGTTTCAATGTCAGCTTCTTCTAATATCTTTTGATTGTATGCAGCCGGTGACTTTGATGGACAGTTTTCTGAGATTGGCGCGTGCAAATACACAGAAGAATTTGGAAACATGTGGTATTCTTGCTGGATTACTGGTAAGACATTAAATTCTGAAGAGAAAAATGTTATCTTGTTAGAAGCTTTTGTCCACATTCCTGACAGTTTCCAAATGCTGTGGCCAGAAAAACAGAACTTTTCATATAACTACCCTTATAATTCCAAAGCAGGAGTCAACTTCAGATTCGGTAAGTTGTAATTTCACCTTAATATGATTTTTCTTGTTCTGTTTCGTCATAAGTTCGATGCAATGCTTTATTGTTATGTGTTTAGGCTGTTTGCTTCAGTACTTGGATAGGTGCACAGTTGAAAAGAAATTGAGGATGATTGAACTGTGAAAAAAATAACTAATAAATAATTTTCTCCAATATCTAGACTTAGGAATCTGTTTACTTTTTGGGCTATGATGTTAATACTATTGTCTTCAAACTTTTCTTATTGTCCAGTGTCAGACGTTGAATGAAGAAGAGATATTTGAAGTTCAAGACAAACTATCTCTTTTTCCTCTCGGATGGATTCATGTAAGTATATCAGCACCTAGGCAGTAACTAGTTCTTTAATTCTTTCTGCTGATATATAAAACTATAGTGTGATTATGCTTCGTTGCTAGTTGAATATAAAAAGGTTTGTTTGAGAACTCTGGGTGGAAACGTAATTCTTTAGTTCCCCTGGATATTGGACAAGTTATAGTTTCATCATGCTGGTACATAGCTATAACTGTGTGTTAACCGCTCTTTTCTTTTTTCCTTTCTATATTGTGAATACCAAAGCTTTTGATTTTCCATATTGTCACTGATATTGTTATCTAATTAGTAGGTTCTTAATCTTTGGATTTATACAATATTTAACTCTTGGATATCTACATGGGTTTTTCAGACACACCCATCACAGACCTGTTTCATGTCATCGGTTGATCTGCACACTCATTACTCATATCAGGTAAACATGGAATGATAAATTTTTGTATCTTCTTATTGTGGTATCTTCCAACTCTTTTTATTTTTATTTTTATTTTTTGGGAATAGCTTCCTAGCTCTGTTCATGAAATGTGTCTTTTCTTTCCTTGAGCTACCAAACTAATTAGAATCAGCTGTTGTTTATGTTATCTATCATTTTGAAAATTTCTTCTATGTATTAGTTTGTTAATTTGACATTGCGGGCTACCTCATTCTCTTGCTTGACCTGTGTGCTAATAGCCAAATGTTACTCATGTGTGTCAATCTTAGGGAGAATCCTTACGTATCTCTTCCAAGTTTCATCTGTTCACCGTATTAAGTGGTACTAAAAGACTTATATTTCTACTGCTTTCAGATTATGTTGCCTGAAGCAATTGCTATTGTTATGGCTCCCACTGATACAGCAAGGTACTGTTTTCTTCTTTGCGCAAGAACATACACGGTCTCGTTTGAACGAAAACTAGGAAGTGGACATTTCGATTCCAAATATCCAGTTGAAATGAATTGGAGAAGAATTTTATTCCAAATACACTTAAATGGAAACGAATTTCTCAAATTTGAGGTTGACCTGTCACTGAACAAATCTATTTCAAATTTTGGGGCTCGACATTTATTTTAGCTGCTTGACTGAGCTATTTTAAACCCTTTGTGATGGCGAAAAGACAGTATACACAGAGTCTAGTATAAGAGAGATTATCATCGATAATCTGATTACATCTTCTGATATTGAGTGACCTTCTCACGTAATATATGGTTGGATTTGTTCTTTCTAGTTATTTGGTTGTTAATATATCCTTTATACTAATGCAGTCCGCATGGCATCTTTCATCTTTCCGACCCCGGTGGTGTTTCTGTGATTCGTAACTGCCAGGAGAGGGGTTTTCATCCCCATGAGGAGCCTTTGGATGGGAACCCTATTTATGAGCATTGTTCTCATGTCTACATGAATACCAAGGTAGAATTTGATGTTGTTGATCTTCGGTAGCTTGGATCTAGTTCAGAACCTGCATCGAGAACCTTATTTTTACAAACAAGTAATATTCCTTCATGTAAAGTTGACTGCTGTTCTCTACGGAAAAAGACGGTTCCTTTTTGGCTAATGAGGTCGCTGTATATAGTATTGTTTGATGAATGTTTTTATGAATGTGATTACTATTTTTAATTGAAAAAAATCTTTTTACTAGTTAGAGGTAAGATCACATACTGTTCAGATTTTCGTATTTTAGCAAGATTTTTACTGAGATGTTCCGGTGGTCGGTTACCATTTTCAATCCAAAGCTTTGGAAAATCCAGGATTAGGGTAGTTTATTGCCTTTTTCATTACAAATGCTTTGGTCTAAAATTCATTTTAGTGACACCGAGACTTTTATGTGAATTAATTAACTTTAAATTGTTTCCAATTTTTCAAAAAAACTATGCTTTGAATTTGGTAAAAGCTAATTAAATCACATAAAAATCTATGTTTTATAGCTTTGTTTTTGCAAAGGTATAAATATACTAAACAAAAACATTAATTGAATTTAGAATTGAATATCAAAGACCATTTTAATTACAGTATGTTTATGAATTAAAAGAACTGAGTAAAATGTCTAAATAATTCCTCATCAAAATATAATTTTTCAGTCACAAGATGCAATTTCCTGATATCACCGTTTTAAGAAGTTGGTTTAAAGATGTAGCTAAACTCAAATTGACAAGAAAAAGAAAGCATTCCATAAGTGACAAAAAGCACCAAAATGTAACAAACTGAATCAAGTTCTTCATTGACCAACAAGCACAAATCTTGCATAAAAAAGCTCTACATTTGACACTATATCAAATCCAAAGTGACAACTGAAGCCAGATTCATAAAGTATAAACTAAGAATGTCCGATTAAGGGTTCCGACATGTAGTGCTGGGAAAGTCACAAATTATGTTCCTAGTTCGAGAAGGGTACATTCAAAAGTTGCTTCTCCAACCTGCTGAAAATGTTGACTTTGCAACTGAAAAATGCTTCACATTTTCACAAATGCGAAAACCTGAAGCGTTATCAGTAGAAAACATTGCAGATGCAGTAACCCCTGGAACACTTACAATGGGGTATACTGGAGGTGGAAGTAGTTATGCTCAAGGAGTTCACTGCAAAACGCCTGGCCTCCATGCCAATTAATACAAGGAAAAGATGAGTTGCGAACTTCCAGACAGCTGCAAAGGCTTTGAAAGTCTAATCCGAAAGCTGATCCCCCTCCCGGAAAGTCCCTGTGCCCGTGGATTCGGAAATCTACTTGCAACCTTCTTTAGATGTAGGTATCAAAATCTAAGTACATCAGCAACAACTTCATTAATCAATGAATTAAATATTTGTCCCTCCACTTCTGCTGCAAGTGCGCATTCATCAACTTGAAAGTCTAGCCACCTTCCATAGTGACTGCTCATGTCTTTGTCTACAAGCTCGTCCACCATACAGTCTCCCATTCTTCTCCATTCTGTGATCTCTTTGAACACTTCTTCAGCCAACCGGTCCTTTCTTCTCACCATTATTTCTCCTTTTGCCCATATTCTGTGTCCCACACCAACACATGGTCTGCATTTTAAGTCCAAGCATTCACTTACACAATCAAATAACAGCTTCCTTTCGAGCTTATCATCAGAACAAAAGATTTGGAACCCATTTTTACAATCTTCCAACTGATCAAACATTTGAGGATTGACTATCTCCGGAGCAAGGCTCAGAACAAAGTTCTGAAACATGAAGTCCGGATTCAAGAGTATTTTCTTTATGTATTCAATCTCCCAGTTGGGTGATCTGGCAAGATCAGTTGCAGCCGTTTTATGCGCAATCTTCCTAACCAAAGCTCCGGTAGATGTTGAAGAAGCAGAATCTGACAACTCCATATCAGCATCTACATAATGAAAGTTCTTTGAAGAACTCAATCCATTAATTTGTTGTGCATGAATAGATGAACATTGCTTGTTTCCTGAAACTACATCTTATGAAATTTAGCATTCTCGACTGCAATTTAGTATTCTTGAAGCATAACAAGCAAAGAGGTCTCAAAACTACCAATTAGATAACTGTTGTTCTTACCTTCTGTACTGCTACTGTCCATGCTATCCAAAGAGCTACAACTTTCATTTGAAAATGAAGGCTCTAGAACAGAGATTGGACTAGGACCCCTGCGATCAAGCAGATTCCTGGACTCACTAGATTTGCTGCTGAAACTTTCTACGTTGTCAACACCCTGAAATGTTACAATTGTATTGACCAACTTCAAGACAAAATGATGCTTAGATGAAGCAATTAACTTTCCAAGAGCAAAAAGTGAACATATGTAAGAGTTGAACTTTTTTGGATAGTTCAAATCCAGAGATTCATACCTGAAACAGATGCTTATATCTAGGTGCTGTAAAATTGGTGGATAATAAGTCAGAATCGTAGCTGATATCTGACTTTTCAATATCGGAGTAATTTTGATCCTGATTGTGATGTATACTTGTTCTGTTGTCAATACTAAGAGTGGATGACAGATCTTGAAAACTCAATGCAGAACTAGAAACTGACCCTACTTGAACATAAGTACATGAAGACTCCACACTCTTAGTTAATTCCCTTAATTTTTGCTCCAAAAGAGCGCTCAAGGCATCTCCTCCTATCACATTATATCCTCCAGAAGGCAGTTTCATGCTACCTGCATCTAGCAACAACCTCTTGCCACGGTTATCTGTACAAGAACCGGTATTTTTCTGAACAACATGACCAGCTGGTCCAGAATCAGATATACACCTAGTGAGGGGAGCTGTGAATGTAAACGAGACAACATCCATCCCTTTCCTTTTGCTTTCTTCTGCCCAACCAAGGTGTTTATCGGTTACTGCATTAGACTCAACAGCCTTTCTATCATTGTCAAACATGTTTTCAACAGCTTGAGTTTTGTCACGATGCATGTTCCCATCAATTGAACGTCTTTTCCTTGGAACATTCATGGTGTTGGAAGATGAAACCCTCCCCTCACTGTCTGTTACCTCTATGCCCAACTTCCTGGATCCAATTTTAGGTCCAACAGTTTTAACTGAGTTCTTATGTCGCGCAGAGGAAGGATTTCCAGGCACAACTTTTCTACTCTGCAAGCTTGGAACTGAGGGTTTGGAAGATAATTTATCTTTATCTGTTAAGCAGTTTTGTTTCTGATTATTCTGCCTGAGTGCACCAGCAGAACTATGTGCAGAATTTTTCTTATGCAAACTCTTCTGCAAATTTGGTTGGCTTTTGAAGGGCTGGCTTGACAGAACCTCATTCTGTTCTTTTTGGCCTACCAAGGCCTGACTGCTACCTGAAGACAAGCCTTCTCTTCTCTGAACATTGACCTTAGCTTGGATTGCAAGAGAGATGGACTTTCCCTTGCTCTTTTGACCAGAAGAACCTTCTTCAGTCCCAGGAACAGCTTTTGAAGATGTTTCTATTGCTCCATTCCAGCTTTTGATCAAGGACTGTCCCTTAAGATACTTGGCAGCATTTGACTCCACTGGTTTTCTAGAAGGTTCTGTAAGCCTGGATGCTCTTTGAGAAGTTTCTGCTTTCTCTTTTGGGTCCCGAACTTTCATGGTTACTGAAGAAGATCCGAACTGAGTAACTTTCTGTGCAACCTCCAATTTGTCTTTCATATCTCGAACTCTCAAGGGCACTGAAGAAGTCCCAATCACAGGCATCTTGGCCTTGGAAGTAGTTTGGGGACCGGACTCAATTATCTTTGCAGCAGCTTCCATTATGTGATCTGCAGTTTTACTTGGAATGAAGCCTGGGCTTTTGATAGGAGATAGAAGCTTATGATGGGTAATTGGAATGGATTTAGCCGACTTAGGAGGCAACATTTCAGTTTGAAACTTCTCAATAGGCCGGCTTAACACTTTCTGAGGCTTTGGCTCTGCAAAGTTTCTAGGAGGGCCATCCTTATTGAGTAGATTTCCAGAGTATGCACCTTGATGATCGTGATAATGATAAAAGTGTTTTCTGCAGTTAGAAGCATCTCGAAGAGATTGGGTATCAAAAAATGGGGTAGAGTTTGGCTCAGAAGAATTGGATGTTGGCAGAGAATCTAATCCCATAAGCCTTGCTACTAATCCAGGGGCCTTAGCTCCGTATCCATCATCATCTGTTACTGAAGATGCACAACTATAATCACTACTTCCTACAATGCTTGATCCTGCTCCTCTTTCATCCTCGTCCATCTGCAAATATTACACCATTATCTTGGATGCATAAACTTGCCAATATCCATTATATAGACAGTCAATGAGGGACAAACAAAATGGCCATAACTGTACCAGTTTAATACGAGTCCTTGGAAAGTTCCCATCACTTCTCTTTCCTTGTTTAGTGTGCTCTACAATAAGCAAGACAGAAACACATAACCAACAAGGAAGGAATTTTATCATAAGCATTGCACAAGCCCATTGTTTCAGCACACTGAATGCAAAACAAAAAGATAGTACCTGGAAAATCTGATTTGCTTGAGAATAACTTTTTCCTCGATTTAGCAGTCCAGTCAAACAGCTGAAAGAATCCACCAACATAACCCCCTCCACTTTTTGATCCTTCTTTCTCAAAGCCCATTTTCTCAGGTGAATTATCAATGCACCTCCAGCATCTGCAAAGAACAAATCAATGAATTTCCATAGGACGATCATGGAATTTCTTGTTCCTATCTGGAGTCTTTGTTGAATGAAAATCATCTACAGCCCAATTTCATATAGCAATCCCATCACTTCTTCCATTACTAATTTTGTACTTGGTCAACATTATATGTTCACTTTACTGTTTTTAAGAACTTCAAAACTGAACCAAGTCAAATCAACCACCCCAGTTTACATAAAACCCAATTATCAGTTCCATTTTCCCTAATTACTAAAATTCCAGAACTCCAACGGTATACTCCAGCGTGCCAATGCAGTATAGTCAATACCCCATACTTAGAGAAACCACATTATATCAAGCAAATGGACCCAATTTAGCAGCACTATCAATACCAGTTTTCCGGATCGATTGCTGCATTTTGTCAGCGAGAGGCGAAGATCAGGAAAAACGAAAACGAATATAGACCCATAAGTCATTTTCAACCGAAAACATAAACAGGAGGGTCGATAATGGTAAACCCCATCAGACCATTCAATAACAACAATCACTTAAATCCACCCTCTAATCACCTAAAATCAAAAACATCACATTCAAAGCAAACAAACACAAAAAGAAAAGAACTTACTCGACAACAAACTAAAAATGAAAGACGAACGAAACCAACAACAAGTCTCTCCGAATGATCATCTCTTTCCTGACCAACCCAAGTCCACAAATTTAGTGCACTTGCAGAAGGTAAGTAAATTTAAGAACTTGGGACAGAGATTTAAGGGAGTTTTGGGTTCAAAGTTGAATCTTTCCCTTGTGGGTCAGTCTGAAAGTGAGAATGACAAGAGAGGAAGTAATGAGTGGAAATTGTCTGCGGGTGTGTAGTTCAAATGCATTAAATGGAGACAAAAACACCAAACAGTCCTTTGAATTATTTCTCAAACACAAACGAAAACAATGCTCCTGTTCCTGTCTTGTATGTTATAATTAACAATTATTATTATTATTGTCAATAATTATATTGTTTTGATTTATTATTTATTATTTTAAAAAAGTAAAAAGGTCGTAAGTCGTAACGTCTCTTTGGGAGGGCAAGCGATTTCAAATTCCAAACGAGGACTTGGTCTGGGGAGATGATAAAGATACGTTGAGGTGAACCGTGAGAATGACTGTACTCTATTGACTTTACACGTGGGGAGCTGTGACGGGGAGTGAATACTGTTTGAGTAAGTTTAAAATGGAGCGTAAACGGTCAAATAGTAGAAGACGGATCCATGGGAACGGGCAGCTCCCCAGTCCAGATCCACTCCCAATGCATAGGGAAACGAAAATTCCAATTCAAAGCCCAAATAAAATTATTTATTAAACAATTTTGAATAAATTATTTAATAAATAAAACAAAAATATTTGTTAAAAGGTAATTTTTTAAAAATTAAAATTTTGAGTTATATCTTAAATTTAATTGATAATGAATTAAATTTTATAATTAATAATGAATTAAATTAGATTTAAAATTTTAAATAAAATTTAAAGAACAAATTTTAATATTAAACGAGAGTGAATTCAATTACAGTTTCTTCTGCGAATTTTTGTGGAGTCAATCTAATCTCTTTATAATTAATTAAACTTATAATATTTTGATAATAGATAGATTTGACTTGATAACTATTTGTAATTACGATCGGAGCTTCAAATTACTTCTGAGAAAAATTCTTCTCAGAAAAGATTTACAGAAAAAATTTTACTGATAAAAACTCTACTGATATAAGCCCAACTAAAAAAAGAGTTCAGATTATCTGTCCAATATTATGGTATTTTATTATGTCCAATAAATCTCAGTCATTTATTTATATAGGTCGTATATAAGTCCCGCAAAATAAATGGCTGAAATTTTATAAAACAGAATAAGATAGAGGAATATTGAACAGAAGATCTAAATTTAAAAAAAAAAAGCTTAGTCAAAAGCAATTTCTAAATGAATCTCAGCAAGCCTGGGATTATCATAATAATATGCATACACACATACGTACAAGGAAGATAACACAACAAAACAAATAAACTATGATTATCTCAATCTCATCTCCCTGTAACCAATCATTCTCTTCCAAGGTTTTGGCTTCATGATCATGATCATCAACACCAACATGAAATTTCTATTGCCAAAACCCACCTAATATCCAAGAAAGTTGAAGGAAAATCAAGATTTCTTTCCCTCTCTCCAATCAATATCTATGCGCAAGCTCGCTATACTTGTTCTTCATCCATCGAAATCCACTCATTACAGAGTCCTTCACCTTCCTTTCGTACGCGTAGGACTTGTACTTCACCACCCGCCTTTGTCTCTTCAATTCAGGATCACTCGCTCCCCAGCTGGAGGAGGACGAGCTCTGTTTCCACGGAGATGGTGGTGTAGCAGATGCTGAGATTCTGTAAGATCGCAGAGGTTCAACTCTACGACTATGTGTAACCTCGCGCGGAGGAGGTCCTCTGGTTTCGAACCTCCATTTACCTGAGGCAAGCTCCCGGTTCGCCACCCGGAATTCTTCCATGTCTTTCATAGCATCTGCTAGACTCATGGAGGCTTCTCAGTGGAGAAGAAGACGAGCAAGGTAGAGAGAGAGATGGAAATTCTTTTTTCTATTACGTGCATCCATGGCTTTTATGATAGAGGAGGAAAAAAAACAAGAGGTGTCCGGTGAGACAAGAGAAACCACTATTTTTGTTGTTGTTTTTTCTCCTCAGAGGTTGGAAGGAGCTAACTATCCGTAGAATCCTGTTCCAAGAAGGCTGGAACAGGATTTTCCGGGAATGTGGGAGATGTCGACCTTCTTTTACTACTATTTTTAGGTTTTTCTTTTTTTGGTTGAATTATCTTCTAAGATCGTTATTATCTGAAGTTGGAAAAATGATTGATCGTTAGATTTGATTTTGTTAACTTTCTGTTTGATTTATAATTTATCCAAGTTATTAAAATATGATCTATTTATTCCCACCCAAACAAAAGTACCATTTCCTTCTTAAATCATGATATGTGAGACATTTTCTTCGTTATTTAACAAAAATGTAATTTCTGTGTTACATTTAGATGTTTTTATTAGAATTAAAAGAGTGTTAAAACCACTAAATATTTATTCTATTAGGGTTTTTACTTTGAAGTTGCGTATGATTTTCTTTCTGAAAATTACATTCATTCTCATAACTTTCCTTGGAATCTGATTTGGAAGTGACAAGGCGCTCAAAAAATCAGAATGTTTTTTTGGCTAACCCCGACAATAGAGTCTTAACTAACCATGAAAGAAAACGAAAACACTTAAATGCCTCTGGGAGTTGTGATATTTGCAACGACGAGCCCGAAACCTTCTACACATTCTCCGTGATTGTCATGTTGATATTCAGTTCTGGCATCTTTTAATTGATTTTAATAATTTAAGCTCCTTCTGGAATGTTTAATATGGAAGATTGGTTGTTATTGAATCTGAAAAACTCCCATCTCTCTCATGACCATCTTAGTTGGCCTACTATTTTCGGCTTAAGTTGCTGGAATCTTTGAAAACGAAGGAATGACAAAGTGTTTTAAGTCTGGTGTTTCCTCAATTTTTATTACCTTGCTGAGTACTATTTCTACAACTAAATTGATTCAAGATACCTTCAACAAGTTGCATTCGGAGAATATAGTCCTTCGATTTTAAGGTTAATTTTTTGGAAATGTCCACATTCTCCTTTTATGAAGCTCAACACTGATGCTTCCTTGGCTGTCTCCACGGGGATTGCTGCAGGTGGAGATTTGATTCGTGGTCATAATGGTCGCTGGAAACATGAGTTTGTTTTCAAGACGGGTCGTTGTTTTATTATTCGTGCTGAGTTGTGGGCTCTTTATTATGGTATTCAACTCACTTATAATTTTACTTATTTGGATGTTCTTGTAGAATGTGATAATGAGATTGCTGTCAAGATGTTGACCGGTGGTGTTCAAGCCAATTCAGGTTGTTTGTCTCTTGTTGACAGAATTTTAAAGTTACTGAAGCACTTCAATAATATGAACCTCACTCAGATTTACAGAGAAGGAAACTTTGCCGCTGACTTCCTTTCCCACCTTGTTTTTTATTTTCCTCCTGATTGTCATGTTTTGGGGCAAGTCCCCCTAGTGTTGGTAGATGGATTGATCACGATTTAATAGGGGTCTCTTATGTTAGATAGTTTTTTGCTTTTGTGAACTTTGCTCACTTTTTTCTTACAAAAAAAAAAGACAGAGTAATCTAAAATTTTTAAATCCTAAATTAAAAATTAAAAAATTTGATACACTTGAATTACAAATTGAGTCTCTCTATTAATTAGGATAAGACTGTATATTACTAGATCTTCTTAGACCCAACATTCTAGCATAATTTATGCTAGGTGTTATTGTTGTTGTTTGAATTACAAAGTGATATTGACTAGCTTAATCTTTATAGACTATTTGGACTAACCTAATCATATCAATTTTTTTCCTTACAAAGTTGCACAAATGCAATTGTTATCTTAGGTTGATAAGTTTGATCACATTTTAAAAGCACTAAACTTTATCCTAAATCCTAAAAAATGTAGTTTGAGCAAAAAGGAATAGAAAATAATATAAGTAATTAAAAACATAATTTTGTAAATTTGACAATGAAATTAAAAAAATTTATGAGTACAAAATCAAATTTAACTTAATCTATTTATTTTTAAAAATATAAATAAATAATATAGTATATTTTTTAATTTATTATTACTAATTAGGTATAAAAATTAGACTTAAAGCCCAATTTTTAGTCATCTTTATAGGTTTAGGTAATTTTAAATTAAATCACTTATACACGTTAATAGGGCTGATGGGCTCTGGTTACATTAAAGAAAACAGTGATAGTTTAATATAAAGCAAAGAATTCAGGGTGAAGGTGAGTTAGTAAGGAGTTCTCCTGCCTTAAGTGAGGTTGTGGGTTCGAACCGCCCTCGTGTATGTAACCGTTTAAAACTTGGGGTTAGAGCTTTGTCTCTCATGAAGGACCTACCCAACTCGAGCGAAGAGTAGTCTAAATGTGGATGACTTAAAGGTGCCTTCTCATAATTAGGACTCTCTTAAAACACCTCGTGGGAAATAAAAAAAATAAAACAAAGGTCAGAGCCCAACCATCATTGACTTGGCCCATAAAGCGTTGGCCGAAGTAGAGTTACAATACATCTATTGAAAAAAATCTTACATACTCGTAATAGTTAACAATTTATATATTAAAAGGTTTAAGTTTAACTTCAATTGTCCTCAAATCCCACTTAATCACCAAAGTCTTCAAGTTGAAATATTTGTATTATATATTTTATTATATAATTTAAGCCTAAGATTAAATTGAGTTTAGATCTTTTAGTTTTTAACATTAACTCCATAGTCTTTTTAATATAAAATTTGACTTTTTTAGGATTATAATTTTCAATTTTTTATGTGAATCAAGACCGAAAAAAAAAGTTTCTAATTATTAACTTAAATTCATTGTCGAATCCTACCCAGCAAAATACGGAAGTACTCATGGCCGAACGGGCCAATGCATATAATAGAAAAATTACATCAATCTATTAAGATATGGTGTGTTACAAGTGAATACTTACGATAAGAGATGAATCCAAT
>JANKOD010000193.1:40377009-40395520 GCA_026284645.1 Erythroxylum acuminatum | reverse complement strand
CCGGGGAACTACATCCGGTGTCTGCTAACGGGAACCTGACGCCCAGCTTCCTGCCTCCGCGTGATCGACTTCGGGACGTGGGAGAAGAGACGCGTTTTCGATGCGTGGCTGCTGTTGGGAGATTGGGTCGGTGCTGTTGCGTGGACGTGGGCGAAGAGCTGTGTTGGAGAAGAGCAGTGTCGGAGAAGAGCAGCGTTGGTGATGCGTGGCTGCCGTTGAGCGACTGGAGAAGAGCAGTGTTGGCGAAGAGCAGCGTTGGTGATGCTGTTGGGAGACGTCGCTGCTGTAGGGTTGGAGATGTGGGTTTGGGAGAGAAAAGCTTCGCTTGCTTTTGGGTTGAATTCACGTGATTTGGGACGTGAATTCAATTCCTGAAGAACGCACGATTTCAACCCACACACGTTTTCAACCCACGCACATTTTTAGGTTCCAAACAGTTGAATTGAATTCAATCCCACGATTGAATTCAATTCAGGGCTTTCCAAACACCCTGATAATAAATTGGGGTAATTCGATGATGGAAATAAATTGGAGTTGTTGGATTAGGATGACAACGACCATCTCATTTGCACTTAGTATAATATACTTAATGATAGGTTGATTTTTAAAATACGAAGGCACGTGCTGACGTGGAAATTTAAAGGATGCATAAATAATACGCAAGCTCCACGTGGTTGCTCTTTACTCATTAAGTTTTCAAGTGCTCTGGACCCTCGAAGGGGAATCCTAGCTTGGCTACGACGGGAGGTTTACTTCGGGATGGTGGTCATTGGCTAGCTGGATTTGGTGCAAATTTGGGTTTTTGCTCATCCTGGCATGCAGAATTTGGGCCGTTTTTCATGATTTGACATTTGCATGATTTCATGGGTACTCTCAGGTAAAGCTCACTATTAATTCTGCCATTGTCGTGGCCAGCATCACTAGTGCCCAGCATACGATAGAGCCTCTATTAGTGGGGGCTATCAGGGAATTATTATCTCGACAGTAGATAGTACAAGTCCGCCATGTGTTTTGGGAAGGTAATCGATGTGCAGATTAGTTAGCAAATTTTGGTTAGCAAATTTTAGTTACGGGCTGTCTGTCGAAGCCCGCTGGTTTGTGGAAGTTGTTGAAGGGTTAGCCTCGCTTCTGTGGGCAGATTCTGTAGGGATTGCGCTACCCCATGTCGCTCTCTTGTATTTCTTGGATGTAAACCCCGATCTCTTATCAAAAAAGAAAAAAAAAAGATTTCAAGTGCTCAATTACTAGTTACTGTACCTACAAAGACTTGTTCACCTAACTAACTGCTGTCACCTATTTCAGTTCCTGTAATTTCGGAACAAGGATGGGGTCTTCTGATATTTTTTCGGCTCTTACCCTGTATCAATTTTTTTTTAATGTATGCAATCGTTTAAAATTTGAGGTCAAAGTTTTACCTGCGAGAATTAGTTTAAATGTGAATAGCTTAAAGATACCATCTCATAATTGAGACCCACCGAAAACATCCCATGGACAATTAAAAAAAAATCTACCTATTTCTCTTTTTGTTATTTTATTGTTGTTTTGAGTTTTTTTGGTTAAATTACCTTATATTTGTTTTTTTTGGGTTAAATTACCTTATATTTGTTTCTATATGCGAAACCGACTAATCTTAATTTAAGTCGAATCTTTTTTAGAGATAAAATTCTTTTATACGAGTTTCAAAACAATTTTATTCTCAAGAAAGTATGTAATTTTTCAGTCTAATTGATTGTCAAGAAAGTAATCAAATCGAACACACGACCCTTTTGCATTTTTCATTTAAAAATTTGTCTTTTGACTTTGTTTCATAAGGTATGATTTAAGCGGTTGATGTCCATTTTTTAAGTAAGATGTAAGAATGATAAATTAATTTTGATGTTATTTTTTGGTTAAACCACCCGGTATCCAGTACCATATGGGCAACTGATTAATCCGGATTCGAGCCGAGAAGGACCCTTGCGGGCGACAATAAATTCAAGTTTGATTTTAAATATTTAAATTTAATTAAGTTTATAGTTAACACATTTGAAAATTTGTTTAGTTATAACAAATTATTTAAATTAACTCAAAATTAAAAAATTGAGTTAAATTTGAATACTCAAACTTAAAAAAGTAGGTATGGTTCACAAGATTTTAAAGTGAAACAGAATTTAGGTTACTCAAATTAAAAAAATTAAGTCTGACTAATTAGATTTTAAGGTGAAATATATGATGTTATTATAGCATATGATTTAGATGGTTGTTGCCCTAAGATGTCATGATGATAAATTAATTCAAATCTAATTTAATATTAACGAATCATTATACTTTGGTTACTTTTGAATTTGATTTTAAATATTCAAACTCGATTAAATTTATATTCGAAATTTTTTTAATATTTGATTAATTATAATAAATTATTAAAATTAGCTTAAAATTAACAAATCGAATCAAATTTGGTTGAATGCGAATTACGCCAACTTAAAAATTGGCAAATAACATAAAAGAGCTCCTGTGATATACTTAATTATTCATCTTAGCCCTTGTGTTTTAATTTGTTCACCTTAGTCCCTGTGTTTTTTATTCTCATTCAAGATATCCCAATTGGGTATTTTCGGACAAATTTGCCCTTATAATCAAGAGATTAAAAAAATGTATTTCAAAAATCTAAGGGCAAATTTGTCCGAAAATATCCAATTGGGGTGTTTTGAATGAGAATAAAAAATACAGGAGCTAAGGTGAACGAATTAAAAACACAGGGGCTAAGATAAATAATCAAGTATATCACATGAGCTGTTTTATATGATTTACCTAAAATATTAGGTATAACTAATTAGATGTTACCGCTCCTTTCTGTTTTGGTGGTTGAGTTAGTGGACATAAAAGTTCAAGACAGGTAAAACCAGAAAAGAGGAAAAAGAAAAAATAACAACACACGTGTTGTTTGTGGGTTCCATTCTTCGACAATTACCAAACTTTCAAAGCCTATAATCATAATGATTTGCAGAGACATGTCCTAAAAGGCATGACTGGAATCTGTTACAGGGATCCCCAAATGGCTTGGATGTAAGAAGACAGGGTATTTAAGGACAGAAGATCTTAAGGACTGTTCGGGACCAAATGGTGAGTTCTGATTTGTGATAAATGTGTAGATTTTTTTTAAAATAGAAAAGTTGAATATATGCATTGGATGTGACTTGAACTTTCTCGTGACTAATAACTCAATAAATGATATAGGTGGATGGGCAAAGTTTGGGATAAAAATTTATGAACTAGATTCATTTTGAGCTTACGTGGAAAGAATTTGATATAAATATTATAAATAAAGGTTAAGATCTTTTGTAGTTGTTTAAATAATTCGTGAACGTAAAGTTACTGTAACTCGTTCGGAAATTTATATTTTAAAAAAATTACATAAAGACGTTAACCATGTCCTGTTAAGTAAATCCCATAGAGATGTTTTATAAATTTGCATTCGTTTCAGTGTCGAAAAGCTCCTTTAATTATTATAAAACTGAAATTAGGTATTTCTGTATTTTTTTGTTATTTTCTTTTCACGTTCGATTCATGATATGTAAGTAAGACTTCTGTTACGTGTTACACTGACTTTGAAATTCTTTTAATTATATGAAATGTATTGGGATATTTTTACTGACATTAAATTAAGTTGAGCTAATTTAAAAATAAAAAATAAATTAACTACATTGCTAGTATAAGTTATAAGATATAGCACAATCCATATAACTTCTACATTTTTCTAAATTTCAGGCATTTATTTATAGTGAACGAAAATATAATATGACATAAATACACCAATAGAGGAAATCCAAAGTAAAACATGATCCAAGAAAATATATTGCAATAAGAGGCTTAGAACGTGGCCTGTCAAAACTCAAAAGACTACGAACATGATCTTTTAAAAAGAAAAATTCAAGAATGTATAAATTTTTATATTTACCGTCGATTAAAAAATTAAACTGATTTGATCGATTTAATTATAGATATTTTGAATTAGCGAAATTTTCAGTTTAATTTTTAATTTTTTAATTTGATACTTTAATAAACAAATTAATATTTATAAATTAAAATAAAATAGTTAATTTTATTTTTAATAAACTTCAAAATTTTTAATGATTGACGATATTCTCTTTTAATTATAATTCAATTTATTTAATTTTTAATTAATAACTTATAAACTTTAAACCTTTTATTTTATGGATTTAAATTTTGGTATTTTTTAATATTAATATTAACTTTTGCCAACTAAATCACACTTTAGGGAGTATGTAAAGCAACGACAAGTACCTTTTCCCTTTATCTTTGCTTTTTTAAATGTATAAATACTTTGACAAAGCTATAATTTTCAATTTATGGTCCAATTTCATCACTTTTACAAAGAGTTAAAGTCAAAGCGTCCACATGTCACAGATTCAAGATCGCTCTTCGGCATGCCCACTGAGTTGAAAAGGTTAGGAATATTCTGCTTTTATTCGTAATTCACTTTACTACTGTACATCTTTTTGGTAAGTTCTATCAAATCATGATTGTTTGATTGGAATCCAGTAATTTCTTATTTCTTATTCCGTTAGCTTCATTGCATACGATTTGCACTTTTTAATTTTTTTTTGATAATGATAAAACTTGCCTATGTCCAACCCGAGACCCAATTCTTATAAGTAAAGCAAGGTTCGACCTGAGACTCGATCCTTATAAGAAAAACGACATTGATTTGATGAAAATGATATCGTTTTTTCGTTTTCTTTTAATTTCGTTTAACTCAAAATAATGCCATTTTTGTGTTTTTTTAATTTAACAAATTTTGGGTCAGATCAAGCCTGATTTAGCCCCCAATCGGGTCTCAAGCCTAGCTCATTGTCATCCTTGTTTATTCCCCTTATTTTACTATTCAAAGAAAATTTAGTGAAATAATTAAATAAATTAATTATTAGTATCATACAAATGCCAACACAAGTGACATTAATTTAATTATTTTAAAATTATTATTAAACAATTGTTATATTTTTAATGAAAATTACCTTTACATAATAACGAATATTATATCATTTCTTTATTTTTCATTAATTTTAAAATCATAGCTCCAATATTTGGCTTAAATTAGTAGTTCAATTAATAAAATACATATTCATAGAGAATAAAGATATGCTCAAACGTATCAATTAAATCTAGAGATGTCAAAAATAGTACAAGCCTATCATAGTTGGGCCAACCTGTGACCTGACCGTTATTTCAAAAATGGTGTCATTTTTAATGCTTTCTTTCAAAAAAAGATTGAGACAATTGACATTTTTAATTAAATCAAATTCATGATCTAATTAATTTTAATCCGGATAGTTGTAAACAAATATTTTTTTCTCTTTTTTTAAAGCAAACTTAGTTAATATTACATAGCCTTACAAAATTCAATAAAAAGAATAATTGGTATATTTTTCCAAGCCTAAATCTGCTTTGTTAGCTATATAATGTTCATGATTCTACAAAATTGAGGAAATAACACGTGATGTTTATGAATTATTCAGTTTTTTGGAACTTATGACCCTTAAAAACTCCAAAAAACGGCTTCCCTCGCACGGTGAACATATTAAACAACGTACGAATAGTGCTCTTATCTTTAGATGATGCCTATGGAAAACTACTTATTCCTTAGCTTGTCTAATTAGCATTTTCATTTTTAACAATTGCAAATTGATAAGAATTTATATAAAATATTTCTTTTACGAATAATCGCATTTTTAATAAATTATTAATGCATTGATAACTCAATTAGCAAATTTTAGCATGATTTTGTGAGTGAATATATAAAACCAATTAAGTTGGCTTCACACAACAACTAAAGCTATTGTGGTGAATCGGTCACTTAACGTGATATCAGAGCACTTGTGATCAAGTGGTCGTGAGTTCAAATCTTACCACCTACTTATTATTCAGCACAAGGTGTAGAGTGAACCTTTGCAAATTTCAAGCCCAAAGGACTTTTGCTTGAGGGAGTGCGTTAGTGAATAAATAAATAAAATCAATTAAGCTATTGCGGTGAAACGGTAACTTAACATATTTCAATTTAAATAATAATTAGATTTTTAATTCTTTACTTTTACTTCTCAATTATTTTAAGAAAAAAGAGTTATATCTTTCACAAATAAATATTAAAAAATTAAGATTGGGTAAATAAATTAAAAATCATAATTCCATAAAACTAAAAAATTCCAATACTTACAAAAGGTAACATCTCAATCTAATGTCACTAAATTAGGCTTGGTAGGTTCCACAATGAATCGATAATTCAAAGGCATATTCATTATTCTCCAACTTGTTTTATATGAAATAAAAATATAATTAATTTTAAAGTGTTCTATTTTTAAAAATTTTTAAATTTAGTACTTAAAATTTTAAAAATTTAAACCTTTTAAAATTTTGAAATTTGATGTGTAATTAATAATTAAATAGATATATATTTTAAAATTAAATTATTAATATTTTAAAATTTGATCACCCAATTAAAATCTTTACAAATTGGAAAGATATTTTAAAAGTTTTAAATATATCATCCAAGAAAAACATACTAATAAATAATAATTTATACAACGACGATCATTGTGTGATTGAAAACGACGGCATCTAGAATTTGCGAAGTCTGTGGTCCAATAAGATGTCGACACCTAATCCTCGAGAGCATCAGTGGGTCCGGCAACTATTACGTGGGCCTCGGAGATAATTGGACAGTTGGCGGACTATGGTATTACTTTTGTCTCGTGTGTATGCAAGTAAATTCCCGCGTCCACATTCCAACTCTACGAATTCAAAGTGGAAAGATAGTAAGAATCAACGGTCATAATTTATCCCTTTCAAAGTTAAAGTTGGTATTTATAATTTTTATAATTTTTATTAAATAATTTTAAAATTCATTAAATAATTTTATTTATTTATTCTCTGTATCTTCGTGTCTTTTTATTTTTATCTTTTCGCTTACTTATTTAAAAGTAATATTGCTATTAGCTTGAGATAAGAGTATGCACTGTATCAACGATATTTTTTATTAAGTGTTGTTGTTGTTATAATATTCTTATTTATATTCATCCTTTTTTATTAACTAATTCATTATTTGAAAGGTGGTTATTTTGATTTCGGGTTATGCTTAATCATTTAATTAATAAGATTTTAAATTTTGTAAATTATTGAATCTTATAAAATTTGATGGGACGGTCAATTAGTAAAAAAAAATGATAATAAAAATAGAAATGAATATAATAAAAAATAATAATATATTATAAATTATAATGATTAGTTTAAATTTAAAAATAAGTTCAATTCCAATCCCAAGAATTTTGGAAGCTGAACTCGTAAGAACAAGTTCAGAGAATCTTTTGTTTGAGTTTGTGTCTAAAAAAACAGCTCTTATGAAGCTGTCCTAACTGAATATCTTCCACAATTCTCTTGTTTGAAGTTACACCAAAACTCAAATTACTACAAAATCCACTTGGAACTTGGAAGCCTCAAACCTTTTCGTGTTCAGTTCTGGTTTTGACATCATTTGACCAGAAAAGCCTCTCTTCTGTCTCTGTCTCTAAGCCACGAACGACCAAGTTGATGGCTTTTTACGTGAATCTTGTCTCTCTGTCTATATTTGTTTTGTTGAGGGGCTCTTTCTCTCAACCCGAAGACGCTCCGGCGCCGGCGGGAAGGGACTGTAATGGGGTGTTCTTGTCTTACCAGTACGACGGCGGGTCACAGCTAATGCCCACGAATCCCAAACGACAAGCCTATAGGTTCGAGTCTACACTCACTGTGCAGAACAATGGTGTCGATGAGCTTAAGTCTTGGAAAGCTTTTGTGGGTTTTAAGCAAGATGAGATTTTGGTGTCTGCTTCTAATGCGATTCTCATTGATGGGTCTGGTTTTCCTGCTAATGTGGGGAATGGAACTGTTTTTGCTGGATATCCGGTGACTGATCTCAAAACTCCGATTGAAACTGCAGGTGATTCGAGTCAGACCACCGTTCAGATTAAGATGGTCGGGACTCAGTTTGGTGTGTCGTTAGACTCTGTGCCTTTTCCGGGGAACATCTCGTTGGCTAATGATGGATTCTCTTGTCCGAGGGCGGTCACCGAAGGTAAGTTTAGACGAGTCTATGAGTTGAGCAAGCTGATTGACTTATGTCTATGCGTTTTCGTTTTATCTTTCAATCTGGTTTAGCAATGCATTCATACTGTCCGTGGAAACGCGAGAAAGAGCAGCAGCTTGTGCTGTTTCTACATCTTGAGAATCAACTGTAGCATATTGGTTTATTTATGGTATAGCAGGTCCTAATCTGCTACTTCGATCACATGAACTTGCTTGCAATCTTGAAGATTGTTTGTGTTGGTTGTTGATTTTGGCATGTTGGTTTTGGCAGGCAGTTTAATGTATGTTTGTTGCATTAAAGACCCAACTATCAGATCAAACATCACTGTAGAGGGAGAGTTTCTGCCTCGCCAGAATGGGGATCTTACGATCATATACGACGTCGTCAAAACATACGAGTCTTCCTACTGGGCACAAGTTACCATTGCAAACCATAATCCCCTTGGTCGTCTTGATAACTGGAAATTGAGCTGGGACTGGATGAATGATGAATTCATAAATAGTATGAAAGGAGCTTATCCCTATGTTGTTGATTCATCCGATTGTGTATTCGGGCCTCAGAGTACGTACTACCAGGATCTGGATTTTGCAAATGTATTGAACTGCCAAAGAAGGCCAACGATTGTTGACCTGCCTCCGACGAAATACAATGACACGAACTTGGGTCTGATCCCTTCATGTTGCAGAAATGGTACAATCTTGCCAAGATCGATGGATCCGAGTAAGTCGACCTCAGTTTTCCTGATGCAGGTTTATAAGATGCCTCCGAATCTCAATAGGTCTGCACTTACACCGCCACAAAACTGGAAGATTAACGGTACAGTCAACCCAGACTATCAATGTGGCCCTCCAGTAAGGGTAAGCCCCAGCCAATTTCGTGATCCAAGTGGTTTGCCATCAAACTCCGCTGCATTTGCAAGTTGGCAGGTTGTGTGCAATATCACACAGCACAGGGGAGGAAGACCTAAATGCTGTGTTTCATTTTCTGCATACTATAATGCTTCTGTTATTCCATGCAACACTTGTGCATGTGGGTGCCCCAGTAATACAGCACATACCTGTAGTTCCACTTCTCCAGCCGTTTTCCTACCACCTGAGGCACTTCTTGTTCCTTTCGAGAACCGTACTAAGATGGCTATAGCATGGTCTACACTAAAACATCGACCATTGCCAAACCCAATGCCATGTGGAGATAACTGTGGAGTCAGTATCAACTGGCATGTTCATACAGATAACACGGGTGGATGGAGTGCAAGGATCACTGTCTTCAACTGGGAAGATACTGCATTTCCTGATTGGTTTACTGCCGTGCAACTTGATAAAGCAGC
Source organism: Erythroxylum acuminatum (assembly GCA_026284645.1). NCBI lineage: Eukaryota > Viridiplantae > Streptophyta > Magnoliopsida > Malpighiales > Erythroxylaceae > Erythroxylum > Erythroxylum acuminatum. The sequence continues at coordinate 40,386,077 of JANKOD010000193.1, read as the reverse complement.
TCCTGGTTTTGAATCAACTTACTCCTTCAATGGAAGTCTGTTGAACGATGTCAACAACACCATATTCATGCAGGGTCTTCCAGGGTTGAACTATCTTGTGGGAGAAACAGATGGGGCCAAACCAGCTAAGGATCCTAGAGTCCCTGGAAAACAACAGTCTGTGATCTCATTTAAAAAGAAAATGACACCGGGAATTAAGGTGGTTGATGGAGATGGTTTTCCGTCTAAAGTATTCTTCAATGGGGAAGAATGCTCACTTCCTTCGATTTACCCATCAAATGACATTACCAGGACTGGATCAAGTATAGTTTTATCAATCTTGGCATTTCTGGTTTTTGCATTGGTTCGATCATAGAATCAAATACTACTTGTTCTTGCATTCTTTCATTGTTTTGGTGTCTTCATGCTTAACCAGGAGGTTTGACTACGGAGTTGCTGAACAATGTCAACACCAAAATTGGTAAATATACTCTCAAAGGTTAGAAATGGAGGTTCTATACAAAACGCTGTCATAGTATTTCCATAGGACTAATTGTACAATTTGAGGTTTAATCAGGCATTATTGAACTGCACCTCACAGTTTCATTCTTAGAGCTCGTTGCATATGAACCTTTGTATAAATTGAGTCAGATTATGGCAGATACCACAACGTCCATTTCCCAGTGCTGTGAAGTAGTTTTTTCTTGTGCAAGATTAGGTTTGCATATACATATATATTAAGAGCCTGCAGTTTTCTGTATCAGCTGTACTTGGTTTTCAGGTTACGTCTACGGTATAATAGTTCTGTTTCCACCGTTCTTAAAAACTCAAGAGCTCGATTGTTCCTATAGCAATAGCGATTTAAAAAACTTATTGCAGACACCAACTCTTCGTCTTGTTGCGGAAACTAGTGTCATGAGTAATGAGCTTTATTACAAGAATGTCGTCGATGAAGATGATAAATGAACAGAAGTACAAGAAAACACCAAGATGGAAGTGAAGTACATGGACTTGTGCGAAGTGCAATCAAATTTGGATATATACATCAGGGTCATTTTAAGAGATGAAAATTAAAAACATCAGTGATAAAGAGAATCAAACTTAAATCTGTTATTTAAGTTAGAAAATGTATCCTACAATCTGCAGGTATCTAAGTAATTACCACCAACTGACATCCTCGCAAGCACTCTCAAATTAGTTGCTCCTCCTCCTAGATTTTCCAACCAAGTGCAGCCAAAAATGATGCACATATATGCCTTCGCATATAATGCAGCAATATCTTACAAACTTCACAAGTATCTTCGAATAGGATTTGTCTGATGTCCTTGCTCCATTTAAACCAGCAGAACCTGATGCTCACACGGCAAATGTGGCTGACTGAATCAAGCAATCCTGACTACTGAACAGAACAAGTAGATTGTCATACTCTGCTTCCTGGAAGATCAATTGAATTCATATCTAACAGCCAGTATGTACAGCTGGAACTGTAATGGAGAAGAGATTTTGGTTTGGATCATGTCTTAAACTGGAATGTTATCCATGGCATAGCCATCAAAGTCAAATTCATTTTCAGATGATCCAGTGCCTCCCTGCTGCTGCAAAATTGAAGTTTGCACAATGTTTTAGTATTTTGTTTCTTGAATTTAGTTATGAGTGCCTGAATACAAGCATCTGACATACTATAGGAAACAAACTAACCTGTTTGAGAAGTGCACTCATGAGATCATCCTGACCAAACTGTTCATTGAAGACTGTAGTCTGAGAACATGCGTCGAGAATTCCCTCAGTCTTAACTCTCACCATATTCTCTGTGAAAAAGGTACCGAGTTCTTGTCCAACACCAGGTGTATTACCATGTTCAGTTGCTTCCGTAGCTAAGAAAATTGGCTTTGCCGCAGCAGATACATTCCTGTTCTGTCCATTTCTTTGGCTAGAAGGGTAATGTTGAGATAAAACTGATTGCCCCACATCAAGGTTGCTTTGCAAAGCGCTGGGTTGCTGAGAGGCATTGAAAGTCAACCCTACATGCTGTACTTCCCAATCATTGGATTTGTGCTGATGCAAATCATTAAAAATGTCATAACTTGACATGTATCCTGCCCCAGAAACTTTCATTTCTGAGTTAACCTCCTCCTGATACGGCCCTTTAGATGAGAGATTGGGTATCCCTGGAGTGCTTCCAAGCGGAAAGCTGTTGCCTGGAAGTTCTGGTGAGTTGCTCAAGGGGATATTCAACATAGAAGCAGATTGTGAAACTTGATTATATACTGCCCCTCTCCCATTTTCAGTCAACCCATTCCTAGCCAAGACCCCATTAGCACCAGTGATTGGATTTGATAGAATAGACTGCCCCATGGATGATGGAAGTCTGGAGACATTACTGGCATTTTCATTTAGCACTTGACTTCTCGACTGCGATTGAGACATCTGCATCAACAAGGAGTTACTCTGAACACCCTGCTCTTGTTGAGCACTCATTTGTACGTTGATGCTCCCAAGGGATTGGGTTGAATGGTGTAAACTGGATAGCTGCTTTGGCTCCATGGTTGTTGGGATTCCATGGAGTAAGTTCATCTGCCTGTTGCTGCCCAAATGTTGTTGCTGTTGCCCATCCCCATATCTCAGTTTCGGGTTTTCGAAGCTGAAAAGGTTCCTTTGATCCACAATGGGCATGGGCATCCGAGGTTTTGGAGTTGGATGACCAAGTACTGCCGCTTGCAGTGTTGCAAGACTTTGTGTTGGAAGTTGGCCGGTGGCAGCAAGTGCTTGAAGGTCAAGTCCATTTAGTGAGGATAATGCCCCATAAGCTGGATCTTGTGGACTTATAAAGGAGTTGCTCAAATTGCTTTGGTGCTGTGAAACCCCACTTAATCTTCTAAGGTACAAGCGATATTTCTGTTCCAGAGAGTAAGGGATACTGGCAAATTCAGTATCCGCTCAAGGAAATGTTTCAAGATATGCAGGTAGTTACATATCTCGACTGGCAATGAAGTAATATTATGCTGGTGAGCCTAGAATCTTAATTCTTTCATGTAATGTTTGGGATTATCATACCTGAAGATGACTGGCAACATTTTCTCTAGTGAGCCCAGGAACGTTCATCAACTCAAGAATTTTCTTTGGAACAGCCTCTGATTATGGACAAAAAGAAAGGAATGTAAGAGGCAACAATATTTGCTAGGGTGAAACAGATAGTAGTGGAAGCAGAATTCGGATGCTGAGCCATGGATTACCGTGATCTAGTCAAAACTATGAGCTGCACAGACCACTGAACAAAATACGAATCATAGTATCCACATTTCACACTCTTATTGCCTCATTTATTTTTCTCAAAAAGTCCAATGAACTTATATTTCAGCTTAAGCTCATTCAATTGTTAAATTCATTGTTTAGGTAAACCGGGAAAAAGTATCAGCTCCTTGAACAAAAGGTTTCATAGGTACATACTGTCAATGCCGAGTTGATTAACAGCTGCAACAAACTGTTGATGAAGCTCAACCGACCAAACTACGCGAGGCTTCTTTAGTGTGGACGTATCATCCCTATCTTCATTGTCTTCTTCTTCGTCCTTCCTCTTCTTTGAGTTCCTCCAACTGCCTTCATTTGCGGATGATGAGTAATCTAGGTCTTCACATTGCTTCTGCTGCCTATCTCCCTCTTCTGCACTTCCTGATTGCTCCAATTCCCTCCGCTCATTCTTTCTCTTCCGAACCACATGTTGCCATATGTTTTTCAGGGCCTCGATCCGCACCGGTTTAATCAGGTAATCACAAGCACCATGAGTGACACCCTTCATGACAACATGTTTCCCGTCATCGGCAGACATCACTGTTTTGCACATAGATTACGCGTTAAGACGCAACTGCAATCTAAACTATATGGGACCAGAAGTCAGATCAAATCAAATGAAGCCATCGCAGTTGAATACTTACTGATTACTGGCAGATCCATCTCCAACCCAATGCACTCGAGTAGTTTGAAGCCATCCACGTCAGGCATGTGCACATCACTGATCACAATATCATACCCATTTTTGTTCTCTCGAAGTAAGCACAAGGCAGTCTCTGCTCGATTGCACTTTGTTACTGAAAAATTGCCAAAAGAACTGAATCAACTACTCAATCAATACTAAAATCAGCCCTCTCATCTCTCATTCACAAACATCCAATTGAAACGATTCCCTTATAACTTCACATACTGATAACATCAAATTACTACTGTGAAATTACCAGGACTCTTTGAAAATTAGCTAAACCAAACCGAAACAGAGCTTGACCATAACCCACAGTTCCATTTAGATCATGACAAAGATAACTAAAATTTTCGGATATAAAAAAGCTCAAAAACATGCCCAAATTATTCTTCAGGCACCAAAGGTATCAACAACAGAAACCATCGAAGAACACAAAAAAATGATCCTTTTAAACGTTGTAACCTCTAAAATCGTCTAACGAAGCCAGAATGAAACAAAATCGGAAATTTGAAGCACAAAAAATGGAACGAAAAATAGCAAAAATTCACAGGACCAGTATTTGGAAGAGAAACTAGACTTCACAGAAACCTCTAACCTACCTTCATAAAGACATGTCCTGAGCATCTTCTCCAGGATCATGAGACATGTTGGATCATCATCAACAACCAGAACCCGTAGACCGGCCGGAAACTGATCGGAGACCACGTCTCCAGATTTCCAAGCAACACTAGCAGCACTAGAACTAGCCGTGGACATAGATCTCTTACCGTTGTTCAGATTCATAGCTCAAGAACTTGGATCCACGGTAGGAAGACAAAAGAGATAGAAGCACAAAAAAGACACAAAATTCACATACTTAGACTTGAACTTAGCATCAAAAGTTTGATACCCAGCTCGGAACCCAGTTGAGATATTGGAAGAAATTGAAGGAGAGAAGGAAATTTGGAATTATTAGGGGAGGAGAATGGTAAAGAATAAATCTTTTTTATATGAAGGGATTGAAAGTTAAGAAGGACATGGCTTGTATCAGCTTGAAGCTCCAATTTTTGCTGTGTTTCTCGAGAGAAAAAAACATTGCTTTTTAATTCCCAATTTTTGTAGACTATTTTATTCAAAAGTGGGTCAGACCTTGAAGAGTGGATCCAGCTCACACATGAAAGTTAACTAACTCCACCGCGTCTCTAAAATCTACTCTCAACAGCCCACCCCCACCCCCACCCCTCTCCTTCCTTCTCTCTCTCCCCCTCTCACTAACACCAACGTTAAAGTCTGTTTCTAATTTCACTGTTCTTTTAGTACTTTTGTCTTCTCTTTTACCCTCAACTCTTTGTTCACTTACCAGAATATTTGATTGGTCGGTCTATTCTCATTGCAATATTTTCTACTTAGTCCTATCTTTAAGCTCCCTCCAACTGTTCTTTTTCACTTGAGACTCGGGAATTTAGCTTCTTGAAGGGTCAATATTCCTTCAAAAACTTTCCTTTTTTTCCTGACTACTGCAACTTGAAATCGTTCTTATCTTTAGAATATCAGAAGTTTGGTCTCCTACAGTTAGATAAGAGTCTTTAACACTAAAGTTTCTATCCAGTTCTAATCTGATAAGGTGCCATGGCACTTTAATTTACTCCTCTCTCTCTCTCTCTCTCTCTCTCCATATATATATATATATATATATATGATGATTCCGTCAGAACCCAACTTATGTTTTGATGATCATATAATTCAAGAAATGATGATAAACCCATCAAAGTTTACATCTTTATGTACCAAAAAAAGACGTAAAGTTCAATTCTTGGATACAATTAACCAACTCTAAGTCGGTAAATTTAATAAAAGAAAGAAAAAGGGTCAATCTTTCTTTGATTCAACTTTAATAATTTGCTGTAAATGATTTGATACGTCTTCCTTTTCCAAATGTTCCTGGGCAATCCTTATTTTGGCATTCTTTATTGGTCAAAAAAGATAAGAAAAACCAAAACCAAACCCAAACCAGTCCTCAGTTACGGATTCCTCGTGAAATCCCCCAACAAACGGAACTCAAAAATGGGTAATTGATTCACATTCAAAAATCCTTTCTTTTTTGGTTCCAATTTTAAAGCTCTTCTTTTTAAGTCTCTCAAGTCCCAACCTTTCATGGTAACTCCTCTCATTTTTACCTCTCATTGTCTCACTCTACTCATCTTTATCTGTAACTATCTCTACCTATCCCCTCCCAACTTGCCCCCAATTGACACGTGCCCTTAGTAGGCTCTTGTAAGGTAGATAAGGTTTCTTTGGCTTCTATTGATTGCTTTTATACCCATCATTTTACCTTTCTTGTTTTGTCCTTTTTCTCAAATGTTTTGTATTTTTAAAAAATATCAAAAAATATAGTAATGAATTATAAATGTAAAAAGGTAGAAGAATAAATTGTAAAAAATAGTTTATCTAAAAATAAATTAAATTTCCAATATTTTAAAACAATTTATTAAAATAGTATTAATTGATAATCACGATATCTAAAAAAATATTTTGAAAAGTTTCACCTATATTAAAATTTCTGATAAAAATATAAAGATTAAAATATTGAAAAGTAATAGATTTTATAGTATTTAAAAATATAATATTGAAATTAATTTTAATTGGATTTAATCATAGTAAATATATAATTTCCAATTGTATACAAGTTCAATAACTATTTTTAATTTTAACAAATTGTTTAAAATTATATTCCAATACTTACTCCAATTAGATAGTTAATATATAATTTTTAATTTTCACAAATTGTTTAAAATTATTTTTCAATATCAATATAGTATTATTACCATAAAAATAGATTATAGTTATGAATACTCTTAATCATCTTCTATCACATCATTATCATCACATCCAGTCTAAAGTTTCGCAACAAAGCAGGATCTAGGGAGGTATGATAGTACACAGTCTTACCCATATACAATAGAAAGGTTAATTTCGATAGACTACATGCAGATGTGACAACAAAAAAGTGATATAGGTTAAAGAGTAAAAAAGTAAAACTGACGTGTTAAATAATTATATAAATAAAATTACAATAAATATATTAATAAATAATAAATAAAATAAAACTCAACTTTTAAATATAAAATATAACAAAATATATCATCTTTTTATAAGTAGAAAAACACCAATACCTAAATGATAAAAGAGCAATAAGATATCAAAAATTGTAAAAAACACTCATATTCAGATGATAAAAAAAGCAATAAGACATCAAAGACTCGACTTTGACTCGACGTATAGAAACACAAAATGTCTAAAACCATAAGATCAAACAACTTAATCAAAATTCATTAAACCAAAATCAATTGCCGATCTTATAGAGAATGATCTCTTCCTTTTTTATACAACTTCTTCTTCTTCGTCATGATACACGACGAAGAACCCTTTTGTTTATTTATTCTCAAGTTGCGTTTTAATAATCTTTGCAAGAAAAGCTGTGAACTTGGTAAAGTAAAAACGTATATTCCCGGCGACCTCTTGTCTCTTACGAAGAACAAGAGAGCTTTTAACTTTCAGTGTCAAAAACTGTTCCTTTCCTACGCTTTTGAGCTCCGATACCCAATAGGAAATATAGAAAAATTTATAATGTAAAATGGAAAAAAAAAGAGGAGCTGCGATTTATTTAATTTTATAAAAAATAATTAGTATTTAAAAGTATGTAATTTAAAAAAACTTTAATTTAATAACTAATATTTCAAAATTAGTATAATCAACTATTTAACTTAATTTATTCAAGTCTCAAAAAATCAATTAATAAATTAAATTTTATTTATTCATTAATCAACTTCTAATTATATCAAAAATTAAATTAAATTTATTCAATTAGTAACGAACTAAATCCAATTTGTCATTTTTAATAACTAATATTTCAAAATTAGTATAATCGCATTTCTTTTTTATAAAGACTTTTATTTTATTAAATAAACACATTTCCTTTTCATTAAATTTTTATGTAAATTTTTTCACTTTTGAATAAAATAAAATATTTATAAGTTTAAATATATTACGTACGAATTCACACAAATATTTATTTTTTAATATTTAAAACACGAAAAACTTATTTTTAAAAATATCATTAATAAAATTTTATTATTGACAAAATATGCAAATAAATCGTTAATTACTATTTTCAATTTTATATTAACTATGATTAATGGCTTGCACGTATCAATGTGTTTACAAATTTGTCTTACACCAAAATATAATCGGAGATATTCAAGTCACAAGACCGTAACCTATACGTTCTTTTTTTTAAGTGGAGAAACTCGTAATTGTTATTTTTTGAATGTGTATTGAGTAAATTTTCAAATTGACACAATAATTTGCAAATTACGTCAATCGGATACTTTTTATTAACGATAAACTTGATTGAGAGATTATAAGTAAGGGAATTTAAACACACAATATTTTAACCCCATATTCCTTTACTTCATCAACTCGATAACCCCCTAAGGATATAACCTATAAGTTTCAACTTGGTTATGTAGTTTGTTTGATAGGGACAAATAAAAATATAATTAGGTGATGGAGTTGAATTGTCCCATGTTACCAAAATGGAGACATAAAGAGTCAACTATATCCTTTTCTATGGATCTAAAAAAATACCTAAATCTTTATAATTTACTTAAATTTTAAAATTTTTAGTTTAATATTTTATAAAAATTATATTATATTGAATAAATATATATTTTCTTAAATTTTTTTGAAGAAACTTTAAATTATAAAAATCATTCAAAATTGTTTATCTCATTATTATCAAAAATAACAGCACTTAGTGTCTATTGGGTTCAATTTTTGGAGAGCGAACAAGTACTTTTTTCACCTCAAAAGTTTTTTTTAGAAAAATGAATGTTTGACTGTAAAATAAAAAAGTATTTTTTAGTAAATATAACTTTTTTGGCAGTTAAAATGCAGCTTTTTAAAAAGCTCAAATTTGAAGCTTCTCAAAACAATGCTTTTTCAGTAAATTTTTCAAACCAATTACTAAGTCTATTTTTAGTCTCTTTTGTTATTATGTTTTACACATAATTCCTACAATACCTACAAACCCATTTTCACGTTTATTTTATGAATTATATAATATTATTTAACTTTT
>JANKOD010000193.1:40336261-40350683 GCA_026284645.1 Erythroxylum acuminatum | reverse complement strand
AGAGGACACAAAGGCGGAGACATCAACCAAACACATACGGGAGCGGGATTTTTTGGTTCTGTCTACTGTCCCTACTCACGGGGACAGTAACCAAACACGAGGTTAAATTCTACTCTATCAATTGTTTTCAGATTTAGATATATGTTTATTCCTAATTTTAATTACCTTTATTTGCTATGGAGTGATGCCATTTCAAGTTTGTCAAAAAATCAGAGAATATAAACAAACATTTTCACTTGAAATTGAAAAAAAAAAAAACCTGCATTCATTTCAGTCATGAACGAACACAGGTAGATTTGTGCTTGAACAATTGACCAGTTGATCTGTTCTCAAACATTGGAGAATCACGTGTTCTTGTCCATTGGCCATTACTACTGTACAGGTTACTTCTCTGGGAGCACCAAAAACTAGTTGGTTCTCTGTAAATCCTGTTCCTGATATGAGGATATCCCTGGAACATGTAGTTTGAGGGATCAAAAACAGGTGATTCTTTGCGAGAATCGCGGTTCTGAAACAATCCGTCTGATAGATTAAAAACTGGGTATTCGTTTCTAGTTGCAGAGTTGGTCCTCAGGCATCTCTCCATAACAATGGCTTCCTCTCTGAACCTCTCTTTGATGTTTCTCAGCTCCTCCTGTCTAATACAAGATGATCTCGAAGCATTCCTCAGTTCTTTAGCCTCTGGAGCATAAGGGATTCTGTTGCAGTCGATACAGAAGTGTTTGCGCCTCACCAGGTTGAAATCTCTCCTCTTAGAATCGTTGGATAGACATGAATAAGCCTGAAAAAGGGTTTGTTTTCTTTTTTAACACAATCTGAGAAATTCTGGGTTTTGGTTAGTTCTAAAAGATGGTTTCTTTTGTTTTCTGCTAAATGTTTCATCTACCCTTTTAACGGATGTGGACATTAATCATTCCCAGAACCTGTGGAACTGAGAACATTTTTAACAATTTCCTGATAGTTACATCAGATCAGACAAGATTTTGGTTTTACATACCCACAAAGAAATGAACTTTTCCATACTCATCAGACAGACAAATTTTATGCAGAAACGCACCAACTGACCTCCAAAACTAGCTTGAATGCAATTTCAGCTTTGGGGTGCTTGTTCTTGTCAGGATGAAGCTGCAAAGCTGCAAAGAAAACAGTACCTAAACCAACACCTTCAAGTAAATCATAAACAAAAACAAAACAACACCAACTCCACCGATTGAACCGTACCCAGTTTTCGATATTGCTTTTTGATAACTTCCATGTCCGAATCTTCATCAACCTGCATAAAGAAAACAGACAATCAAAGAACCTGAATTAGATACAAGCTTTCATCAATCAAACCAAAAGACCAAGAAAAAGGTCGATGTTCGTACTCCAAGAAGGCGATACCAATCAATAAAATGCGAAGAAACAGAGCCGTAAATCTGCCTGTGTTTACAGGCGATCAAGCTGGTGGAAAAGGAGCAAATCTGAACCACCAATTTGGATTTGGAATCTGATTCAGGTCCCATTTTTCAGGGGAGAAACAAAGATCAACACTTTAGCGAAAAGGGTATACAAAAAACAATGAGAGAATTCACAACGACGAACAGTAAAAGCTGGTGGAGAGATTTTAATGGTGGAGGGTGGAGCGTTATTTTTGGTTTTCGTTTTAAAGAAGAGAGAGTGATTAGTGATCCATAGGTGGAGCGGTTAAGATAAAAGAGCCAAGTTTGCGGGACAGAATTTTGAAAGTGGATCAGTTGGTGGGAAGAGAAGAGAAAAGGGAATAGAGGAGGGTGAGAGATTAACGTTAATTATGCCAAGTGGAGGCTCTTAATCACTCTTTCATCTTAAGCTCTTAGTTACTAATTAGTAAATTGCTCAAATTCAAAAAAACCAATTTCAAGTCTTGAATCTCGTAACCTCATAACCTTAAACCCTGTTTAAACCCCACCGAAAGTTGTACAATTCTTTTGTAATCAAAGAATTGCAATCTTTACTTTTTTGGATACAAATAAGTATGAAATTAACGAGTAAAACTCGGTTTAATTAAGATTTAGGGTTAACTTGAGTGTTTAAGTTTAAATAGCTTTATGTTTTTTTTCAAGACTGAATAATTATAGAAATTTAGGCTGAACTACTCGAAAGTAAATAAATCAAAATATATTTGATTGAGTTCGAGTCCGGAATTAAAATTATATTCTAAAATTTTGAAATTTCAACTTAGACTTTAAGATATGTCTTTAATTAAATTAATAACAACTCAACAATTTAAAATTAAGCGAATTAAAGCTTGGATTCAAGTATTTCAATATCAATGAATCCGAACTTAACATATTTTAAATGATTAAACTCATACTTAACAAAAATTTTAAAACTAACCAACTTTTAAAAGTTTTGTCAAATCACATAAAAATTAATAAATCAAATTTCATTTAACGATACTCGAGCCTAACTAAAAAATTACATATTAAATCTTTTCCAAACTCGAACTTAGATCTTATATGGGCTTAATCCAACCCATTACCACCCTAATTAATTACAAATCAACGATTCAAAACTAAAAGACTTGGACACAAAGATTGTAATTAGTTAAGGAAAACCTATATGGAGTAAATGATATTGAATCACATCAGGAGCTACTCGTGAAGCTGGACCGTCCGCTGGGTATAATGCTCAGCTGAACAAAGTGTACACAAAAGTGACAAACGGGTTAGGTGAAAAATAAGCTTAGGATGTCCCTACAATGTGTCCTTTGTGATAAAAGAGAACCTTATTTCTTAATTTCCCCAAAAAGAGTGCACAAAGGCTGGGGGAGGACTTCAAATTTCATTGATATAGTTGACCTAATACTAAATTTGATTTTGATTTTCACATTTTTAAATTCATATTAAAAGCTTTAATTTAATATTTTAGTCGCATCGTTTAGAGAAAAGGATGATTGAATTATTCTATCCCGAAACAAAATTAAGAATGATAATTGTTTTGAAACCTAAAAGTTAGAGCTTGAATTCGATTGAGTTATAAATATATTTAAAAGTTTGACTTCAATACCGGGATAAATTTTATATTTTTTATTCTAACTAATGAAAAATGCGAAATGAAAGACGAATCTTCTTGTGCAGAATTCGATTTGACTATTTGTCTCCTCTCTTTACAGAAAATGGAGAGATGAATTGATCGATTCATTGGATCAGATCCTAAGTTGGGACTGACGAAGGTCGAACCCGCAGCTTCCACCTTGACAGGGCGATGCTCTGATCGATTGAACTACAATCTCAGGAATATTAGACATACAGCCTCCAAATTTTTATATGATGATTTCAATATCAGGATAAAGTTTATATTTTTATTCTAACCCAATTCAGCTTCTTTTTAAATTTTTTGAAATTATACCTTTTTAATTTAATTTATCAATTTGAAATCTTTTTAATCAAAAGTTTGATCACATGTATGTATGACACATTGGGAACAGTTGCATAGATCATTGAGCTCCTAAATACATGGACTATTGCATATAAGAGACAAAATGTTTACGGAGATTCCTTTATATATATACAAGTACTTAGTTTGGCATAGCCTACGAAACTTCAATTAGATGCCAATTTCCAAGATTAGGGCGATTAGGGCGATGCCTAGCTTGCTTTTCCTAGGTTGCACGGGACTACTCTACTTTGGACTCATTCACAAAGGCCAGATTCCATGTCGGTTTGGTAATGGGTCAAGTTTGGCCCAGAACAGTTCTGACCTAACTCAACTTAATCTTCTTATATGTGGATTAAATTCAACTTGAATCCCGAGAAAACAACCGATGTGTCGATTGGCTTGCTAATTTTGCAGAACATTTTAATTTAAGAATCACTATTTTAGATGCTACACTTATTAGTTGTCAATCTATCCTTTTAGAGAATATGTTAGGAATCTGTTTTCTTATACTAATCATGTAATATGTCTCGGGCTTCTTTCCGATTAAAAAAAAAACAAAATAGTCTAAAAATTTTGTAATTCGAGTTCAATTATTTAGTTGCAATTTAACGGATCGTACTTTACCTTTGAGTTCGATCAGATTTCAAATCAAATCAAATTATGTCTAAGTGCAAGGTTGATACCACTTAAATAGAGTCTGATGTAGTTATCCGCCTAGATTTTGAGTCCCTCTTCAGGTTTTGGTTCTCCAGTTCTTTTCAACGCTACGGTGTTTTTTAATCTGTAATGAGACGGAGGTGGGCGACAAAGGGGGAGGACGGTGGCAAGTTATTGAGATCGTGAGTGGGGCAGACGACACCATGAAAAGTTTAGCTTTTTGCACATTCCTGAGCTGAAACTTGGATTACTCGTACAAGAATGTTCTGAATTTGGTTGCCTTTAAGCTCGTGCATTGTTAAACATCATTTGCTAACAACTGGCTTAAATAAATGTCCTAATGTCTCTACAGACACAGGTTCCAATGGTAAAATCAACATAAACCAACTCCAGGAATGAACATAAGTATAAAAGTTACTCCTCATCTTATTTTGCTATGCCCATGGATAGACGGTGTCATTACCTTATCAGCCACCGTATCGGCTCCTTAGAGACTCCGGGGGCTCTTCCTCCATTATGCCTGCACCTGTTGTTGCAAGATACTCGCGGATGGTTGTTTTACGGTCTCCGAGAAATGTGTGATCCAAAAAGTTGTTGTATGCTTCATCACCTAGATTCCTTGCCGCCAAAACACTGGAATTATACCTTATCAGTCTAGAGCTTTTCTGTACAAGTAAGCTGAGAACAAAAAGGGCTTTATAGAAAACAAAGGCATTTAGAGACATTTCATTGAAGTCCTATTAATGTCGAGGAGACATTCTGACGATCAGAATGGCAATAGTCCAAACCAGGCCATCTCAAAACAATTTTTATCTTGAGTTTCTTAAACATTCAAAACAAAATAATATCGTATTGGGCTGTTAAACCAAAAAGACGTCATCTTGGGGAGGAGGTTCAGGTCGTGGAACCTTTTCCCCGTTGACTTCAGATCTCTTCAAATATGCAAATTCACAACCTTTTCTTCTTCTCTTTGGCTCAAACTTTTGTATAAAAACTTTGCACATGATTCGCCATTTAATCACTGAATAAGATTTATCACTTATTATTTCATATGCTCAAAATAAAAAGCTTGTGCATATCAAAAACTTGTTTCCAGAGTGTAAAACAATCATCCCTGACAGCTTAAACATTTTCATCTTATAAATGTACAAGGCAAAATCAGCCAAGCAATATCATCATCTTAGAAGAGTTTGAGAAGATAATCCAGTGAGTTTTTCTACCGCATTCTTGAGAATAGTACTTACCAATGTCGAAGATAAGCACGACAAGGTAAGATGTCGTCTCTCCAGATCTTATTGATATTATACCTTCCATAATGCTGGAAGAAAATCTCTGGGTTTCCTGCGAGAAAATCACCTAACTTTTATTCCCTGGTCTTGCAGCAAATGACACGAAAAGATGTAAAATGCAGCATATGAACTGTGGCTAATCTAAGGAACATGTAAAAGAGGATATTTCAAAACCTAAAATCTCATGTTATGCATCATTCATGCATATAAAGAAACACAGGACCATCTGTTCTTGAATTCAACTTAAACCTCCCTTGATACATCATATAGCTCCAGAATGATAAGAAATCACCTAACATTTTTTTGTCACAAAATCTACAAAGTTGGGTATCACTTTCCTTCCCTATATGCATCAAGACGATTACCTTTGCATCTAATTCGAAAAAATTCCTCGTCGCTGTAACGAGCACAGAGCACCTGTTACCAAAAGCGCCACATCCATTAATCATTGTCAACAAGATCTTCTACAACTTATCACGCAAAAGAAGCAAAACATAATTAAGCAACTTCAAAAGACAAACATACTGCTGGATTAGGAAAGGGTTTCCCTTCCAATGTTTCAGGAACAACCTGTAAAAGAAAAGAAGAGAAGGAGCAACGAATCATAAGAAACAAAACAAAGCTGCTTTACACCAAGTAATAAGTACCCATCAAGTATAATTAAGCATTACAATAACCAGTGATCATAATCCAACAACTTACAGCTAGAAACCGAAATTCAAGCTCTCTCTCCATGAAAGCAGGAATCTAACTTCACAAACACCAAAAAATTCCGATCAGATAGAGTCTAAATTTCAATTTCTAACATGAACTCGAAAGACTGAATGACCCTATGTACCTCTGATTCTTTGATCTCAAACACAGTAACTATAAGAGTTTCACCTTCACAGTGCTCCGCACTCAAGCTCGAAATCTCCTGCAAAAACCCCCCGAAAACAATTCGTATCCAATAACAGTTACTAACAAATTGTACTCTTCATTTGACCTTAGTTTCAGGCTTGGCGATCCCTCGTTCGAAGAAAATCGGGGCCACGTGTGCCAACACGCGACGGAATTCGTTCAATCGCGCGACTCTGAAATTCACCAACTCCGGGAATGTGCTTCGCGCGCTTCTCTCTGCAAACACAAATTCGAACGTACAAACACAGATATACAGTATCTGTAGATGATCGGAGTACGTACCGGAGAGAAGAGAACCGAAGCCAGCGATGGAGATGAGGCCGGAGGGCGAGACAAGGTTATGGAAATCAGCCACGTCGCGGAGCTCGACCAGTGAGGACATGATGAGGGAAGGTCGTCGCCGAGGGGAAGAGAAGGAGAATGTTGGGCAGGCGCGAATGACGCGTGGAGAAGAGTGGTAGAGTCGCGGGAGAGGAAGAGGAAGTGAAATGGTCATATGGTGGACGGTGAGAGAGAGTGAGCTGAGGGACGACGGAACATAGCGACGATGAGAGTGGTAGAACCGATATTGTGGCATTTTTAAGGGTAAATTTGTCATTTATGTGTACACGTGTTATTGTAGAATACTCGTCGACTAGTGTTATCTAATTACCATTCTTAATTAGATAAAACAATACATTTTAAATTACGGATTTCGCCTTCTCATATAAAGTTGTTTTCTATTCATTTTTGTTTTGTCTTAGATTAGGGTATTTGCCGGCGGATTAGTGACTTTGAAACGACAACGTTTTATAGAAACACCATCGCGCGACACGTTGCTTCTACGTGGCCACATTCTTCGAATCGAAGAAGAATTCCAAAATGGATTTTGTTTTTTTCCCACATTTTCTAATCAAAAGTCTTTCCCCAAAGTTTTCGAAAATTGATCGAACTCGGTTTTGATTTCATCGAATTCGTATTGTCGATTGACGATTGTTGTGTATGATGGTGATGGACATCTCTCTGATCGCCGACACTGTGACTATGGCAACGCAACAAGGCCTAGGATTTGCGTCGATCCTCCTCCGACACCAAAATCTCATCGCCATCGCCGATTCTTCCCCCGGCGCTGCCGTTCAGATCTCAGCGGCCATACTAGATGCCATCGCCCCGCCGCCGGTTAAATCGACATCCTTCGCAGTCGGTCGCCGGACGCTTCTCCGCAAGAAACGCCGCACGCGGCGGACACACCAAGGCGGAGACTCCGAGGACGGCGACAGCGAGGAGTTTTGGTTCTTTGGAGGTGACGGTGATGGTGACGGGACGTTCGGTGGCGGATTTGGGAGTTGGGGAAGCGGCGGCGGAGGCGGCGGCGGTGGATGGAGCTTCGACGGCCATAGCTGGGACGAGCCGTCGTGGTCGCCGTCATTGAATTTTGCGTATGGTTTCGTTTATGAGGTTATCTGCTGGATTGCATTATCTAATTGTTTGCATTTCTCGTTCAAGAAGGTATTGAGGATTGCTGAGGATGCAGTTGCTAGGAAGAAGATTGCCTAATTTGGTATATATTAATCTGCGAATTAATTTCTTTTGGCTTTTGTTCACAGTTAGGTGTACATAATTGTATAGAACAATAACAATTCATGCTGTTAATACATATCACCAATTTAGGGACTAATTTAAGGTCTAAGAATGAATGTGAATTATACATTGATGTTCTACAGTCAGAGGAACCGATAATGAATGCAAGGATATTCATCATTGAGTTACGTGTATAGGATTGCTACAGATATGACTTGTTCCTTTATGGGATTGGGATGATGTGAAATGTAAATGTGGAGGATTTGCTTCATGATCTTGTTTTTGTATTTCCTGATTGTCATTATAGATGATGTTTTATAGATGTTATTTGGTTCTTTGTGGGGGCAGATGGATGCTTTTAAGGTTTTAGTATGAGGCATTGGTGACTAGTGTTGGTAAAGTTTTTTGGTGAAATGCTTGAAAGGGGACCACCAGAGCGAGTTTGTATATGGGGGAAGGGGCAAACACGAATCGAGTTAGAGATCATTGGGTTTCGGGTGAAATTCATTGACAATAACAAGCCATACCGATTCAACCTGCAATTCATAGTGATGATTTGAAATGTAGTTTGGAGGGGCTACCAGATGATCTTGTTTGTGTCCTTATTTTTATTGTATATGATGTTTTATAGACATGATTTTGTTCTTTGTGCGAGGGGTGCTTTTAAGTATTTAGTATGAGGTTTTGGTGACTGGTGTTGGTAAGTTTTTGGTGAAATGCTTGAATGGGGACTACCGGAGCTCGAGTTTGTATATCGAGGAAATGGCCAATGGGGATCGAGTTATAGATCAATTGCTTTTAGGTGAAATACTTTGATACTAACAAGCCGTATAGGAGAATGGTTGATTTGCTGTTTTTATCTATCACTTGCAGGTTTTCTAAGCTTTTGAGTTTGGTGTGTGTTTGTGTGGAGTATACTACCACCATTGAAGGGAAAGTTTCCTATAGTAACAAACTGTTTCCTTACTGTTATCTGGCTTGGAGCTGGAGTTATTGATCTGTTCGGCAAGGAATTAGCTACCCACCTTGTTCCTTTTTCTGCTTAGATTTATTTGATTAGTTGCTAAAATATCAGTGTTGAAACTGGTGAAGACTTTCATATTTGGTTCGAAATACTATTTTCCCCCTCATCCTCAGGTTGTCTTACGATTCTCAGACCCGTATATCTCCTATTTGCGCATGAAAAAAGCCTTTATATGGTCTCAAAGCGTTGGTAAGGCCTATCCAGGGTATGTTTTTCTCTTTTTAAGAGCTGATCATATTCCTCATTCCTACTGTCACTTGCTCCCTTCACAGCCGAGGAAGCCGGTTACCCAGATCTGTTTCTTAAACAACAGTCTGGACTCTTTGATTTGTCGATGTTTATATATCAGAAATTTTATATTACTGAACTTTTATCGATTTGATGTGCTCAAACTAGTATAAGTTGCTCAACTGAGGTTAATACTTCGTTGGCTTCTTACCGTTTTGACTTTTCTCGACTGAACTTCATTTACTTGTATCATTGATATTGAACGTGGTTGTGTCTTCAGATATGGATTCTTCCCAAAAAGACGTAGTTCTGTGAGGTAAGTACACAAGTTTCAAGTGTGACATGAATATTATCCTGAACTAGAGGTGGTTCGTCAGGCTTGATTTAACTATGATTTAGATCTTGGTTTGACTAGGGTTTAGATGAGATTAAGTTTTTAGACTTGTAGATACTTCATGTCCCAGAATTAAAATGGTAATATTAATTGCATTAAGTGCAGACTGTTTCAAATACATAGTCATTATTACCTGAAATCTAGAAAATACAAATTAGTGTAGGATTTTTATTAGTTTTACTAAATAGTTGATACATAATTTTAATTAGTGAAGTTGGATATGATCCATTAATAGGTGGTAGATATAATCATAACACTAGGCGTTGCTAAGTTGGTAATTTTCATTACTGAAGTTGTATATGATCCATTAATAAGTGGTAGATATAATCATAACACTAGGCGTCTCTAAGTTGGTAATTTTAATTACTGAAGTTGTGATGTAACCATTAATAGGTTGGAGATTTAATCATGACATGATTGTTCTCCTCACTAGACGTTTCCAAGTTGTCATCTCTGAACTTTTTAACTTTGAAGAAGAGAATTAAAGTTACCTTGATTGTTTCAAGACTTTGAAGATTATGACTATGGGAAAGGCAGGTAATATTTTATAAAGTATGTGTTTTAGATACGTCATTTTCTTATTTTAATAAAAGTGACACGAGAACATGGAAGGTTGAAACTGATCATTCCATAACATAACATATAAATAATTCTTAGGTCCCACTACAGATTGGGTTCATGCATCTTCGCCTCCAAAGACAAAATTTCT
This sequence comes from Erythroxylum acuminatum, assembly GCA_026284645.1. Taxonomy (NCBI): domain Eukaryota; kingdom Viridiplantae; phylum Streptophyta; class Magnoliopsida; order Malpighiales; family Erythroxylaceae; genus Erythroxylum; species Erythroxylum acuminatum. The sequence goes on along the minus strand of JANKOD010000193.1, from coordinate 40,340,520 downwards.
AAATTCTGTTTATGACTTTAGAATCATTACTTTTATCCTGTCAGGGCGTGTGCAAGTTGCATTTGTATACATATGTTTCTATGTCCTAGCATTGATGATTCATCTATTTAACTGTCTTTTATTGGGGTAAACTTTAGGTCAATTCTTACGTTTTGTCGTGATTGTTATCTTTGGCTTGTGGGGTCACGAGTCATCTTGTATTTTCTTGTTTTTTGGACTGTGATGCGTGTGTGCATTATCAATCGTCATTCGTAGGGTAAACTTTACGTCAATTCTCAAGTTTTATCATCTTTGGCTTGTGTGGTGCACGAGTCATCTTGTGTTTTTTTTTGTTCTTTTTTTCTTTTGGAAGATCATGTTAAGTTTGATCTTAATGCATCTTTTTTCTTATTTACTCATCTTTATTAAAACTTTAAATGAGTTGTAATTTATTTTAGTACAATTAAATGATTTCTTATAAATTGTTATTTTACTAAATAAAACCATCATCTTTATCTTCAACAACAACTTTATCAACATTTGAGGTTTGGAAAGGTTCATGAGTACACATAAGTCTATTAATACACAATTTAACCCCGATAAAAAGAGAATTATATCTTTTTCATACATTTATCTTTAAATATAATTTATTGTGTTTATCTAAATTAGTCGTACGAATACTTGATTGATATTTTTTATCAGACCATATCTTGCTTTATTGCGAGACTTTAGATTATTCTCGTACACCTTTAAAGATCCATAAGGTTACAAATTCATAAAGTTACGTAGCTACGAGCTATTTATTTGTATTTTTTGTTTTCTCGACAAAAATTAGTGGTAGGTATTTTTCAACCTTAGACTTATTCTAACTACATTAATTTATAAATAATAGTGTTTGACCAAAATGTTCTTTTTTTGGGTTCAAATTCCTTGCCTGAGTGGCTTGTTGATTTCAGTAAAGGTAATAGTTCAAATCCCAAGAATAAGTTGAAGTTACTTTGAAGAATTGTAATTCACTTTGAAGACTTTAAAAAAATGGTTGATTAAGAAAGTAATTATTAATTTATTAATATTTTATACAAATTATATATAACTAAAATTCAACTTAAGATCAAACGATTCCATTGAATTGAGTCCAGCGGTATATGTGATAGCATCTACTATAATAAGAATTTCAATGAACTCAATTATTGAAATTGAGCAATTTTTTTTTTTAAGTTCTAGATTCTATTTCTTAGTTTAAGATTTCTCTTACTAACTTGAATCAAAGAATTAGTAGATCTGTCCACTAATTCGAAACTAAATTTGAAAGTCATATTTCGACCTAGATATTAAAGATGCTCCTAATAATTAACGAATGACAAGTGCTTTTTCTTGTGTAAATCTTAGAAAACTTGATGAGTCGATCCACCCACACGTCTTGCTTTTAAATTATTAAATATTTTATACAAATTATATATAACTAAAATTCAACTTACCAATGTACAAAGTAATTAGTTTTGCGAATGTGAAATTAGAGGAGAATCATAAATATCAACATCTTTTCTTATATATATATATGTATATATTTTTTACAAAGATTTTATAATTTGAGCTTGTAAGTTATAAAGGAAGAATTTTATTAGTTTCTCCGAGCTCGACTTGATATATAAAAAGAAAAAAATTGTAAGAAAAAGAAATAAGACGAAAGTTTCTTATTTGTTTGAAAGTTATAATACGAGGATATCCTTAAAAAGGGCAGAACTATTATACTTGTAAATAATTTTTTAATATCAAACTCTTTTATACAAAGGATACCTAAGTTCTAAAAATGACTAGATAATGCTAAAAATGAAAAGTAATAATGAGTTTTTTAAATTTTAAATTTAATGATTGGAGTCTAATTGAATTACATTTCATAAATTTCATCTTATACAGGATAATAATACACCAATTTATAGATTCAAATTAAGATATTTTTAATTGATCTAATCATAAGCTATCTAGGTTTAAGTCGTAGATGGACCCGAGGAAAGTTTTCTAAACAAAACGACATTATTTTAATTAGAAGAATTAAACTTCAGGATGGTCTGAGTCAGAATCTAAACTCAATTGAAAAAATTTTATTTTACATTTTTAATTTAAAAAATTATTTTAAAAATTTGATCATCCTTAGTTAAGACCCAAAATCCATAATTCCAAAATATAAAAGGCATAACAAATTATTTTAACAACTAATTCATAGCAAATTACATAAATCCAACGACATAAATAATAAAGTAGCAGGGTGTTGTGTTTTTGTTTTATGAAATCAAGTAGATAAAACAAGAAGAAGATGATGTAGAAGGGATAATACCACAATAATTATGAAAACAAACAAAAAAGAAGACGTGGCACATGCTTGTTAATTACAAAGTAATTAATTTAATAATTACAAATTATCAAGTGTTAAATTTATATTTATGCATATAAATGTACGAAAACCAACATTAATTAGCATTAAGCATCAGAAGTTCAAGGTCCACAGCACATGCAAAACCCTAAAGTGAACAAGCATAAACGAAACAAATCTAGAGAGTTCTCTACATAATATTATTGTTCTTTTTTTTATTTATTTATACAAAATATTTTTAGCTTAAAATGAAAACCGACCCTGTTGTTGATGCTGGCTCGAAATGTCGTCATCGAATATCCAGAGACCGTCCTCCACCACCGAGCCCCTCAGTTGCGCCGCCATTTGCTCCGGCTCCAGACCCCAGAACGAGTCAACATCCAAGCTCGAGCCTTGCTCCTTCACGTTCACGCCCGCCACCTCATTCTTCTCGAAGGGAACGTTGTACACGTCCGTACCATAGCCCGTGTACGGTACTTGCTGCGAGAAGGTGGTGGTTTGAGGAGGGTAGCTTGGAGTTGGAGTTGGAGGAGCAAACATGGGCTCATAGCAACGTCTCTTAGCCGGCGGTGGGGTTGCCGGCGGTGGGGGAAAGTTGAGCTTGGCCTTCTCGCCGCGGATGCGCTTGGCTGCTTCGTCGTAGGCGCGTGCAGCTTCCTCGGCGGTGTTGTAAGTTCCGAGCCAGACTCTAACGCCTTTGAAAGGGTCTCTTATCTCCGCCGCCCATTTGCCCCACGGTCTTTGCCTTATTCCTCTGTACACGTTCTTTCTGGTTCGTCGAGTGCTGCTCTTCTTGTTCACTTCCTCATCGCCAACTACTCCATGAACAGAACTCAACAATAATCAGCCGAAAAAATAAACGAACTAGCTAAAAGATACATACTTTATCGTTATTTCAACCCACAAATCACGACCCAGGTGCTCAAACTTCCATCTCCAAGTACCCAGTTGGTTACATTCGATAAAAAACAAGACCCACATCAGAACTTTCTGAGGAAAAAGATGTTGCCTACCTTGGTTGGTGGGTTGCTTTGGGACTTCTATGTGATCACGACACAGTTTGTTGTTAGTGTAGCCTATGCCAAGGAGGTCGGAGATGGTGTCGAGGTCATTACATAGACCTTCCGGCGTAAATTTTCGGTCTTCAGAGATTAACGCACCTCCACACATTTTCACTGAGCGAGAGAAGAGAGAGAGAGAGAGTTAATTTGTTGCGTTTTGTAGACTTATTAATAGGTTTGAGTTTTTATAGGGTGACGGTTACAATCAAACTGCTCGCAAACAGACAAAGCTTATGAAGCTTTTTGCGGGACTTACGTTTGCTGTCTGTCTTGTATGACAGACGATTGGACGGTGGAGAGTGAATCGGGTTGAAGCAAAGTAGTCCGTGATTTGTCTTTTTATTATACCTACGGTAAAAAAAATTAATAATTTTTATGACTTTCGTAACTAGTAATTAACTCTCAAATTATTGTATTTAAAAAAATTGTTATTTGGTTCAAATCAATTTGTAATTATTAAAAAATCGGTTTTAAATTTATCTATAAAAATTTTAAATCTATTTTGATTTTGATTTTTTAATTTACTTTATTTTAATAACTTTTTATTAAAAATGATTAATTTATTAATTGATTTGTCAATTTTCAAGAATTAGAAACTTCATATAAGTTTAAATAAATCAATTAATTTTATTTGAATTTTTTAATTAAACTTTAAATTTTTTTATAAATAAAGACAACATTTTTAAATAATTTTTTAATATTTTAATTTTATTCAATTATACTTTATTATTAAAAAGAGCAAAAAGGTTACAAATGAGATTAACGAGTTTGTAAGTAATTTTAAAAAGTTTTGAGAGTACAAAGTGTAAATTTGTTTTTAAAAAATTATAATTGATCAACTTATCTTT
>JANKOD010000193.1:40296628-40310819 GCA_026284645.1 Erythroxylum acuminatum | reverse complement strand
TATAAAAGCTGCTTAAGCCAAAACACACAAAGATAAACTTAATTAGATCTTAATTACATAAGACCACGAACTGAAAAACACTTACATATATAAAACTTAATTATAGATATTAAGCTAACTAATCAAGGTCGTTGACCTAGTTTTGCAAATAAATTAGGGTATGACAAGTAAACTGTAAAGCCCATTCATTAACATAAATTGACTTACAGCTCAACTCAACCCACAAACCTTTAAACATATATAAAAAAACTAGCATCTGGAGATTAGAATAGCACATATGAAAATCACCTTCTTCTTCACTTTTCTCTCTACTTTTCTAGCTAGTGAGTGTGTCAAAATGCACTATTTTGTTCCGCATGTAACACTTTCCTCATAAGTTTCCCTCATTGTGTTTGTTTTGCAAAAAAAATTGGAGGGAGTTGTGGAGGTACAACCCCCTAGTACCTTACACTTAGGTAAAAATTTCAGCAGCTATATTGTGTCAATATTTTTGTGATTTTGATCATCATACACTAGTTTATAGTTGATTTGCATATTGTGTTTGTTTGGGACAATAATTGAAGTTGTATGAAGGGATAAAAATGGAGAAAATGAGGCTGAAAAATGATGAAAGAAGAGAAGAGAGAAAATGAGGAGAGGGTAAAGGCAATGACATCTTTTGAAAATTTAAGTTGCATGTAGGGGCAAAGTAGGAAATGCAAAAAGTGAAGGGTAAATCTGGAATGTATTTGCATGAAGGGCATTTTTGGTATTAATAAAAACAAGTGAGAGTAAGATAAGACTTTTATTTAGTTAATGGTATTTTAGTAATTATGGGGTTAGGTTAGTAAGGTTATGTTTGATTAGACGTAAAGTTTTTAATATCATTGAATGAAATGGAACGGTTTATAATGGAATAGAATGTAAATGGATATACTATTAGAAAATTGTTGTTTGAGAGGGATAGAAGGGTTCATAATGTAATATAGTGAAATGTTGTTTGGATGAAGGATTTATAATGTAATATAGTATAAAGTCGTTTATCATTTTACATACCATCTTAAACCTCCCAAATCGGAGGTTTTTCATTTTTACTGTTTAGGATAAAATGGGATGTAATATGAAGCTCTCCTCTTCCATCTCATTCTATTCCATTTCATTATAAACCCTCGTCCCAAACGATAGAATAATATTAAATTCCATTCCATTCCATCAATAAATCCCCAACCAAACATAGCCTAAGGTTATTAATTTTTATAATTAGGAATAAATTTGAAGAGAGAATAATGTTGCATCATTAAGAGTAATTGGGTTAGAAATTTTTTGTAAATTAGTTTAATAGAAATTTGTAAATTTTAGGTTTGAAGGTCTGATTAAGGAGTAATTTGGACTATCACTTAGTTGAGTCCAAAATCAAGGAAAGGATAACTTTGGACTTTGCTCTTAAAATAAAATACCGTTTTGTTATCAATAAATTATTTTTTGAATTAGTCACTAATTAAATTAATTATTAATGGTTTCACACATGAATTACATGATGTTTCATGTTTATATTTTCTTATGTATATTGAAGTGTATTGATTGTTAATTTGGCAAAATTGTGTCTTTAAATAGAGACAGATTGATAACAGGTTGAGAATAATTGGTAAAATTTGAGAATCGGTGGCTTGCCTAGGATATGCTACATTTGATGGTATTAGATTGATAGGTTGTTTAGAGACGAGTGAGTGGTGGCTAGGTATCTGTTCATGGAGTAGATATCGGGATATCATGAGTCCCGGGGATGTCCTGTACCGATGACCAATTACTGGAGCAGTATCGGGATACCAAAAGAGATTGAGAAATTGAGGTACCCTATGCTGATATTTATACATTTAATTTTTTCACTTATGAGAGCTTATGATGAGATGAGCCGACAGATCATTGGATGTACGCCTACTAGGTTAAGATGGGCCCAGGCAATTCAGTTAAATATTGGAATAGAGCATAAATAACAATTATAATTAATATTTGTGTAAATCATAATTTGGTAAAATTTTTGAGATGTTTGTTAGCTGTTTGGATTAGACTGAGTATTGTGTGTATATACGTATTATATGTATGATTTAATCGGTTGGCCATGTCTTATAAATATTTTTTTTAGAGACTTGATTTTAAGGGTATGGTTGATTACCCTTATTGAGTTGGCAGCTCACAACTTGTCATTATTTTTTTAGGAGATCCAGTGATGGCTAATAACCCCAGTGTACATGATTGACAGAGTGGAGATTAGATGAGGCCAGTAAATTACTTTTGTATAGTTGTTGGAACGTATGTGTATATTTTTGAACGTAACAATTAGAGTGGTTGTATTGTATGCAATATTTTTGTGATTGACAAACAATCATCTCTTTTGAAACTAATGAGGAATTTGATGGTTAATAGTTTGTTTTAGGCACTATTTGGTTAATTACGATTTAAGACTTTTGGAAGCGTCACGTTAGGTGGTATCAGAGCGGGCTTACATTTCTAGGGGCGTATTTAGGAAAAAAAACTAATGATATGTTCTTATCTCTTTTAGGATATCTTCATGAGAGGATAATGCTGGCCTTGAGTCACCTGGGGAATCGAGGAGTTTGATTCATGCTCCAGACGTGTCGGATTAGGGGGATGCCCAAGCAAATAGGGTAGAAGGAGAGGTGTCAATCCCACCATAGATGATGCAGTAGGCTATTACTACGGCTCTAGCCTAAGGTGATTCTAGGGTGGATCATAATTATGAGTGGATCCGTAAAATGGGTGCCATAGAGTTTCGAGGTACTATAGATCCTGAGGAGGCTGAGGCATGGTGCAATAGAGTTTCGAAGTAGTACAGATCCTGAGGAGGCTGAGGCATGGTGATACTAGACAAAGATAATTTTAGATCGTCTAGAGTGTACCTCAGAAAGAAGGTTACGGTACATTATTTCCTTATTCCAGGCAATACACTAACTTGGTGGAAGTCAGTGAAGAGATCGTATGAGACCAGAGAGATGACTTGGTAGGACTTCTAGAGAGAGTTTAGAAATAAATGCACTCCTCGGATATATCGGGATTGAAAAAAGATGGAGTTCATGGGTTTGGTTTAGACAAGAAAGGTGTCAGTGGCTAATTACGAGACTCGCTTTGCAGCCTTGTCTAAGTATGCAATGGAGGCTATGGCAAATCCTGAAGATAGATGTTACCGATTTGAGCAGGGTCTAAAGATAAATATTCGTTTGGGTTTGGGAGCTGCTACCTCTAATTTAAAGAAGCTACTAGAGATTGCACTCAGAGTGGATGATGTAATAGAATAAGGCATTAGGAGAAAAGAGCTAAAGAGGCAATCAGAGAGTCAGCTTGGAGAGGGAAGTCGGTCTGTGAAGAGGGGAGCTACTCATACCGGTGCAGGGGGATCTAGGAGAGCCAATGGCATATCAAGCAGAAGTAGTAGTTTCTATCGATCTGGTGGAGATCAAGGAGCTAACAAGGATTCAAGACAGCATACCACTACTAGTGCACTATCAATTGGATTCGATAAGGGGGCTAGTCAGAGGTTCAAAGGATTTTTTGATAGAGGAGCCAGAGGATTTCAGAGTTATGCTACCAATGGGAGATTTCACAAAGGACGATGTTGGGGACCTACTAAGATCAGTTAGAGTGGTGTCTTTGGTGCGAGCAGAGGTTTAGGTAGAACTAATAGCAGAGGTAGTGGTAGAGGAGTTGAATATAGGTTAGCAGTAGGTACGGGTACTAGTAGGACATCTTCTACTCATAGTCAAACTTAAGCGAGGATATACCACATGAAGAGGGAGGAGGCAGCAGCAGCCAACGAAGTCAGTTCTAGTACAATTTTATTATTTAATATGGAAGCTTATGTGTTAGTAGACCCAGGATCTACACACTCTTATATTTCTTTAGAGTTTGCCTCTAGAGTTTCGGGAGAGATTAGTCCTTTAGGATATGACCTAAAAGTGTCGCTACCAATAGGAGTTGTGTAGTAGTAAATAGTGTAAGAAGGAAAATGTCATTGAAGATTGGTGGAATAGAGCTACTGGCTGAACTTTGAGGGTGACTAGGATAGTTATCTACCTTTGATGGAGTTTGCATATAACTATAGTTACCACTTTAGCATCGGTATGATACAATTTGAGACATTACATGGTAGGTGGTGTAAATATCCGATATGTTGGGATATAGAGGGTGCTAGATTGTTAGAGAGAGCGGAGTTGGTTCAAGAGATTATATAGAAAATAAGGATGGTGAGGCAATCATTGAAGGCAACTCAGGATTGACAAAAGAAATATGCCGATCAACATCGTCGAGAGATTTTGATGGTGCGAGTTATGTGGAGTCATCATTGTTCTCCAGGAGAGGCAACTTAAGAGGTAAAGGTCAAAGTTCAACGTCAATATCCTCATTTGTTTGGATCCTTAGATACATAATTTAATTTCAAGGACAAATTTCTTTTAAGAGGGTGAGATCTGTAAAGCCCATTTATTAACATAAATTGACCCACAACCCAGCCCAACCCACAAACCTTTAAACATGTATAAAAAATCAGAATCTGGAAATTAGAATAACGTATACAAAAATCACTTTCTTCTTCACTTCTCTCTACTTTTCCAATTGGTGAGCGTGTCAAAATGCATCACTTTTTTCTACATGTAACACTTTACTCATAGGTTTCCTCATTATGTTTGTTTTGCGAAAAAAAATAGAGGGAGTTGTGGAGGTTGACAACCCGCTAGTGACTTACACTTAGTTAAAAATTCCAGCAGCTATATTGTGTCATTTTTTGTAATTTTGATCATCCTACACTAGTTTATAGTTGATTTGCATGTTGTGGTTGTTTGGGACAATAATTGAAGTTGCATGAAGGGATAAAACTGGAGAAAATGGGGCTGGACAATGATGATAGAAGAGAAGAGAGAAGAAGAGGAGAGGGTGAAGGCAATGACATCTTTTGAAAATTTAAGTTGCATGTAGGGGTAAAATAGGAAATGTAAAAAGTGAAGGGTAAATTTAGAATTTACTTGCATTAAAGGCAATCTGGGTATTAATGAAAATGAGTGAGGGTAAGATAGGACTTTTATTTAGTTAAGGGTATTTTAGTAATTAGAGGGTTAGGTTAGTAAGGTTATTAATTTTTATAATTAGGAATAAAATAGAGAGAGAATAATGTTACATCATTAAGAGTAATTAGGTTAGAAATTTTTTGTAAATTAAGCTAATAGAATTTTGTAAATTTTAGGTCTAAATGTCCGATTAAGGAGTAATTTGGACTGTCAATTAGTTGAGTCCAAAATCGAGGTAAGGATAACCTTAGACTTTGCTCTTAAAATAAAGTACTATTTTGTTATCAATAAATTATATTTGAATTTGTCACTAATTAAATTAATTATTAACGGTTTCATACATGAATTAAAGATGTTTCATGTTTATATTTTGTTATGTATATTGAAGTGTATTGATTGTTAATTTGGCAAAATTTTGTTTTTAAATAAAGAGGGGTTGACAATATATTGAGAATAATTGGTGAAAATTAATAACCGGTAGCTTGCCTAGGATAGGCTACATTTGATGGTCTTAAATTGATAGGTTGTTTAAAGATTAGTGAGTAGCGGCTAGGTATCTGTCCGTGGATTAAATACCGGGACATCCTGAGTCTCGAGGATGTCCTGTACAGATGACTACATACCGAAGTGGTACGGGGATATCCTATGTCTCGGTGATATCCTGTGTCGACGGTTAAGTACTAGAGTAGTACCTAGGGATGTCAAAAAGGGCCCAGCATGACCCGATTTTAGCCTAGTTTAACCTGGCCACGAGCCCATGGCCAGATTGCTACTTCAAAAGCAACGTCGTTTTTTATGTTTTTCTTTTAAAAATATGGCGGGCCGGGCGCTTGTGGCTAGTCAGGCCACAGGCCACCCTAGCCCTAGATCGGGTCGGGCCAGTCTAAAAGCAGCCCAGGCCCAGCCCCACTCATTGACATCTTTAGTATTATCGGGGTACCAAGAGAGATTAAAAAATTGAGATATCCTGTGTCGATATTTATACGTTTCTAATGATGCGTGCTTATGATAAGATGAGTCGGCAGACCATTGTATGTATGCCTACTAGGTTAAGCTGGGCCCAGGCAATTCAGTAAAATATTGGAATAAAGCATAAATAACAGTTATAATTAATATTTGTGTAAATCATAATTTGGTAAAATTTTTGAGATGTTTGTTAACTGTTTGGATTAGACTGAGTGTTGCGTGTGTATATACATATTATATGTATGATTTAATTGGTTGACTATGTCTTATAAATATTTTTTTGAATTACTTGATTTTAAGGATATGATCGGTTACCCTTATTGAGTAGGCAGCTCTCCCCTTGCCATTATTTTTTTAGGAGATTCAGTCATCATCACATCCAGTCTAAAATTTCACAATAAAGCAGGGTCTGGAGAGGCCTGATAGTACGCAACCTTACCCCTACATAGTAGAGAGGCTGTTTTCCGTAGACCCACAATGCAAATGTGACAAGAAAAAATGATGCAGATTAAAAAGTAAATAAGTAAAACTAACAAGTGAAATAATTATATAAATAAAATTATAATAAATACATAAATAAATAAAATATAAAATATAACGAAGAGATATACCTGATGATGGCCAGCCTTACATACCTCTTAGTCAATCCTAAAATAGAATTGCCTGTTTACATACCTCGTTGAAGAACAAGACATAACCTTTGTAAGAAAAAGGGGCGAGAGGATTGACAGAGATCATGTGCTCCTTCATCTTGTACAAAAGCTGAGGACAGAGACTTGGGGTTGGAAAAGAAGACCGAGCCAAAGACTCAAATCGCGTTGAGACATTAATATCTTCATTTCTGAACATAATGTGAATAAAATCCAGTTCTCTTCCAAGTTCTGGTCTCTTTATCCTCAAGGAGATTCAGTGATTGCAGATAACTCCAGTGTACGTGATTGACAAAGTAGAGATTAGGTGGGGCCAGCAGATTACTTTTGTATAATTGTTGGAATGCATATGTATATTTTCGAATTTGACAATTGGAGTAGTTATGTTGTATAGAAAATTTTTTGTGTTTGACAAACAATCATTTCTTTTAAAACTAACGAGAAATTTGATGGTTATTTGTTTGTTTTAGGAACTATTTCGTTAACTGTGGTTTAAGAATTTTGGAAGCGCCACATAAGCTCTCCCACCATAAATCTCAGCTGCCTTTTTGCTATCGATAATGCCTTTTACACATGAAGCAACTTGGTTTCCCTAACAAGTCTGACCCTTTCCTTACCTCATTATTCTTGTGCATTCTTCAAAGGCTTCTAATTCTTCTTTGCCAATACTATCCACTCCTTTGGTGCCATCTCAAGAACACTATTAATTCGGGTTAGGTTGCGTTGATGTTGTTTCAAGTGAAGAAGATCCTTTAATTAATAGGCACCAACAAGCAAAGGTAAAACTGATTTTAGGATCAGGCTTGTCAATACTTTTACACCAAAGTGAGAATTGTTATATTCTTCGTGGGATTCCCCAAGATGCATATCTATCCAAGCTCATCAATGTTGATTATGTTTGGAAAAAGATATAAAGATGAAGTAACTTATATATACAAATATAATTTATAATCCATTTTCTTAAAGTTTTATATTGAGATATGATATTTTAATTACATATAAGCTCATTTAGATCTAGTTCACTTTCTTCTCACGTCTTCTTAAAACTTTGTATTGGTATCAGAGTCAGGCGAAGTCCGATGAAGAAAAATTTATAGATTTGAATCAAATAAATAGTTAATTCATTAGCTACATGTCAAATATATATAATTGTTATATTCTTTTACACCTAATAGAGAATTGCTATATTCTTTCATTGATTCCCCTAGACACATATCTATCAAGTATAATAGGTAATATTTGATTACGTTGTTGAAAATTTACAAGTTGAGTCTTCCCACATCAAAAAGATAATAAAGATTAAATGAGTTATATATAAAGATAAGACCCATAATCTTGGGTTAAGTATTTTAGTTCGTGTAGATGATTAAAGTGGTCTTATTTTTTATCTGAACTTGCTCAAAATATTTGGTTCGATCCCAACCTAAAATCTAATTGAGTCGATGATTAAACTAACATCGTTTTATTTGAAATCGATTTAGACTAGTTTAAGTTGGGTCAGTTGCCTCCTAAGATCGAGCACAACTTGAATCTCAATCATTTCATTTTTGCTCGTTAACTTTAAGTCAATATTTTTATGATCCCCATTTTTGAATGATTGAAACTAAGTATTGAAATCCAATCGTAATCGAATCACAGGCGCAGTAAAAAACAAAACTTTTTACGAATTTCGAACAGATTCCGATAATTGATTAACTTGAATAATAACACAAATACGAGTCATAAGAAATCGTATCTTATTTGTGTTCCTGTTGAAAACTTTTTCCAAATTATCAAACACAAGTTGTTCACTTGTCCAGCCTTTGATTGTATCCGCAGAACAACTTTTCAACACTTTGAGAGGAAGAATGTAAGATTGTTAGCTCCTTTATCTTTTCTTCCTATTAATAGAAAAATCATTATGATGTTTTTGTAATTTTATTAAAATTAAATTTCTTAATTATAATTAAAGTTATACTCTTATTATAATTGGAGTAATTTTAATAAAATTAAATACCTTATATTTGATCCATAAAGTTTCTCAAACTTTATAATTAAATTCAACTTAATTAAATTGATTTTTCTTAGCAAGCTATTCTTTAATGTGTGACCCGTTGGGTTCCTAATATATTGACAATAATTATAAATTATAAATTATATCTTTAATTATCTAATTAAATAATTTATAATCATAGGTCAAGATTGACGTCTATCAACATGTCATAACTACCCAAATATCAGGAACGTCAAAGTGATTTGCCTTAACCTTTCCATACATAGTTATGTTGTATAATCTAATCATTTCGTCATCTAATATTCCAATCGGACAAAGTATGGATATAATGTCTACTCTTTTAGTCCAATCATGTTTGTTCTTGCTAATTAGTAATTGATTTATAATTGAAATTTGAAAACACATTTTCCAAATGTCAATTCACTATGACTATAGAATTCCATAAATCACTACTATTCAATAACAGTGGAACATTATCTCTAATTACTTTAGAGTGATGAATCCTTTTTATTGACTTACTCAACTATCTCTATATGGTTCATATACTGCTTCCAATTACTTCCGACTGAATTATCCTAGGACGGTTCATAAGTAGCATCAAAACATAGTAATTTTCACACAAAATACCTTGGTAATCTCAAATCTAATAATCAATTATACAACCATCATTATGAGAAAATCTACAGACACATAAGTGATATTTCATTTGGGATTCTCATAATCGGGTCAATTCAGTGACTTATTCTCTAATAATCATCCATACATTAGTTTAAGTATCACTATACTTCATAAGAAAGAAACATAACGTGTGTTAGTTTTACCATTGCAACAATATCTCGTCTTGATGAAACTGCAAATAGAAACAATTAGGAATAATATGTAAATTTAAATTGAATTTCACGATTATGATCTCATCATAATTTCAATTACACGTTAATTATTCCAAGAATTTGATCATTAATATTAAAACATTACATGTAATTATACATAAAGATAAAGAATGTCTTTATTAATAATTTTGTCACTAAACTATAACTAAAGCGATTGGTTGTAGGTAGGACATAAACCAACACTAAGAACATCGTCCCTACTCTTTCATGATTGCAAACAAGAACATCGACATATATGATAGCCGAAAGATGATGAGAATAGTGGTGGTTGTTACTACACTCTTTTAGCATAACTACCTCGGGCATCAAACCTTTGTGGGATGCTTATGATCTTTCTTTTTTTTTGGTGAGAGGGAAAAAAACCCCAAAATTAGAGACGGGGGCTTGCTACGGAATTAGCATCATTCAACAACAATTGCCGAAGCCCAGGGAAAGGAACCTCCCAAAGAGACCAGCGTTGACGGTGAGACGCTCCATATCGAGCCAAATGATCAGCACAACTATTACCCTCACGAAAAGTGTGAAAAAGGGAGCAGGTCCAAGCCCGCCGCAGTAAGCCCTGGACATCCACAATCACATAAAAGAAAGGGTGAGAAGGCGGACAGGTCCCAATGACGAGATCGATAGCCTCCTGGGAATCCGATTCAACAATCAAGGAGCGATACTTATTAAGCATCAATTTTAGTTAGAGTAACACTTAACTCAAGTTAAAGATGCCCGAATCAAAATCTAAATAGATATGATCCTAACTTAGATTTATTCGTCAGTTTGATCTAACCATGATGAATTCGACTCATGCATATAAATATTGAATATTAAAGAAACATTCGCCCACAAGTATGGCAAATAATTCTTTTTCTATTTTTCACACATTTTATATGCCTTCTCTCCCTCCTTTGGTGGCAATGTTATATACTTAATTAGAAATTGCTAAATTTGAATTTTAACTATACAGGGATAGATCCAAGAAATAATTAAAAAAGAAAAAAAAAGAATAGAAAAGGGCTCCTCATAAAGAGGAATTGACATGCCAATGTTTCCTTATATTTCGTGGTTAACTCTAGCAATAATTAAAAATTCAATTATAGTTTGACGAGTTTAATTATAAGAATCTTAAATTGTTTAATTTTTTAGTAAAATTGTCAAATTTTCGGTTTGTCAAATATGCTCTAAGCCTAGACATTTAGCTCTTAAGTGCTATAATTGTTTCAAGCAAGCATTCACTTCTGAAAAGCCATCAAAGCTCTCTCCTCTTATTGCCTCATCCAATACTCCATCAGATCCCTCATGGTATGTCAACTTTGATGTCACTAATCACCTTATATCAGATCTGAATAATCTCTCGGTACATTTGGAGTTTAATGGTGATGATCAAATTGAAGTTGGTATGGGTCTTTTTATTTCATATGTTGGGCACTTGTTACTTAAAGGCCACGATGATTCTTTACTTCTTAAAAGTATTTTACATGTCCCAATAACCACCAAAAATCTTTTAAATGTATCTCAGTTTACTCATAATGTTTGTTTTGTTAAGGATATGTAGGAAAGAGTAGTGTTACTAAGGATGCTTAATCGTGGCTTATATAAGTTGACCGATGAACACTCCATTTCTTCCTCTAAAAAATGCCTCTTGTTATATATACTCCAGTTAGTGAACGGACTTCACTTCAAGGGTGGCACAATCGACTTGGACACCCCGATCAAAAGTAATTCGTAGGATAGTCTCTATTTTTAACCTTCCTCTAAATTCAAATAAAGAATTGCCTATTTATGGTTCTTGTCAAATGGGCAAGAGTGATCGTCTTCATCTGTCTACTTCTCATGTTCATTTTGAGTCTTTGTTTATCTCGAAGTATAGAGTCCAGCTCTTATTACCTCTAACAATTACAATGGTTATTTCATTCAATTTCTTGATGAATGCTCAAATTTTATTTGGATTTATTGTCTGTAAACCAAATCTTAAGTGTATAGTATAGTTAAACATTTTCATGCCATGGTTGAAACCCAATTTGGTTGCAAAATTAAACAAATGCAAACTGATTGGGGTAGGAAATATCGTAATCTTTCATCTTTTTTCAATGATTTAGGAATCAAGCACCATCTTTCTATCCTACATACCTAAGAGCAAAATGGTGCTCCCAAACGTTGTCATAAAGATATTGTTGAAAAAGGATTGACTCTTCTAACTTAAGCTTCTCTGCCCCTTGCATTTTGGGAATATGCCTTTTCTACAATTGTATATTTGCTAAATAGGTTGATCACTCCTATTTTACAAAATAAATCCCCTTATCATATTTTATACAAGAAGGCACTTGATTATCATTTTCTGAAGACATTTGGACGCTTATGCTATCCATTCCTTCGCCCATACAATAAAAATAAGCTTGAGTATAGATCTTAGTCATGCATTTTTATTAGGTATAGTTCCAAACACAAAGCTTATTAATGCTTTCATCCTTCTAGCAATCACATATATATTGCTAGAAATGTTGTCTTTGATGAACAACAATTTCCATATCTTAAATTAATTGAGCAACTATCGTCCTCATCATCTTTTAGTCCCACTATTTCTATCTCTCTCTCTTTCATAAGTAGCATTAGAGGTGCAGACTCCTAGTTTGTTTCAAAATCCTCTCGCCCTTTAGTGTCCTAATTTGTCCACATCTACTACTCCACCTAATAATATGTCCATCTAATATACTTCATCTCTTACCTTGTCGCCATCTCCTTGAAAGTTAAGCATAGAAGATGAGAAAAGACTTGCACACTTTTGCATTAATCTGTAAACTATTTATAGGATACAAAGTAAGATTAAATCCCCATGGATAAGGGATTGATACAATCAGATTCAGATTACAAAAGAGATTATACAATTTGAATACAAACATAAAATATCTGCAAGTAGAGAAAATACAAGAGCAGTTTACAAGTATTCCTTAATATCCCCTTGCAAACGAATGGGAGGAACAACCATCAGTTTGGTCTTCAAAGCAAGAAACCGTTGCTTGGACAGTGGTTTGGTTAAGATGTCAGCTAGCTGATCTATAGTCGGTATATATGAAACCTGAAGGTTTTCTTAACGAACTTGATTGCGAACAAAATGAAAATCTAACTCAAGATGTTTTAAACGAGAATGGAACACTGGATTAGCTGCTAAGTAGGTAGCAGAAACATTAACACACCAGATTTTAGGAACCATTGGAAGTGGTTGAAGAAGTTCCCGAAGAAGACATTGAATCCAATAAACCTCCGAAGCTGCAGATGCTAAGGCACGATACTTTGGATCAATACTGGACCTTGCGACTATTTTCTGTTTCTTTGAACACCATGAGATGAGATAAGAACCATGAAATACAGTATACGCAGAGGTACTCTTATGATCTAACTTGTTGCCTCCCCAATCTGCATTAGAGAAAGCAAAGAGACATTTGGATTATGAGGAACGAAGAAGCAGACCATGATCAATTGTGCCTCGAAGATATCGAAGAATTCATTTAACAGCCTGCCAATGATTCACAGACGGAGCATGCATGAATTGTGTTGTTTTGTTTACTGCCATTGTGATGTCAGGTTGAGTAAGAGCCAAATATTGAAGAGTACCAACAACTTGACAAAACAAAGCAGGATCATCAAAGTGATGTGAGCTGTTAGTGGCTAAGATGCTCTTTGGAGAAGAAGGTGTAGATACAGGTGTTGCCTCATGCATATTTACACGTTTCAAAAGATCTAAGATATACTTAGATTGAGAGAGATGAAGACTACTATTCAGCCAAGTCACTTCCACACCGAGAAAATATGTGAGATCCCAGGTCTTTAAGAGCAACCTGCACGCCAAGTTGATGAATAATGGACCGAATGAGTTGGATGGAGGAGCTTGTTAAAATTAGATCATCCACATAAACAAGACAATAAGCAAGCTGATCTCTAGAAGAATAGATAAAGAGTGAGCTATCTGCTTTAGAGCCTTTGAAGCCAATCTTCTACAGTGCCTGTGACAGACAAAAATATCACGTCCAGGGAGCCTGTCATATACCATATAAAGATTTTTTTAGAAAACAAACACGGTTAGACTTAGTACGATCAACAAAGCCTTGTGGTTGCTCCATGTAAACTGGCTCCTCAAATGTGCCATGTAAAAAGGCAATAGACACATCTAATTGACGCATGGGCCATTTAGAGTTAACTGCAATGGATAAAATGAGGCGAACAGTAGCAAGTTTGACGACCGGACTAAACGTCTCGATATAATCGACACTTGGCTGTTGGTGGAACCCTTTCACCACTAGTTGAGCCTTAAAGCGATCAATCGACCCATCAGATTGATTAATTGTGTTTAATTGTTGGTTAATTGTGTTTTACTTGCGTAAATTGGTTAATTGTGTTTAATTGTTGGTTTAAAATTTTTGTTTTATATAGAATTGGCCCTTAAGTAGCAATTGAGGGTAAGATTAGAATTGAGTTTTATGAAGTGGTAGGTGAAGGTGGATTAAATGTAAGTTAGAGGGAGTAGTTAGTTGGCTTGAATGAAGGGAATTAAATGAATGGAAGAGTTAGAATTAAGTTAGTTGAATGGGCCTAAGTGGAAAAAGGGCTCAAAGCCTTTGGAAAGCCCAAGATGAGGGAGGGCTTTTAATGAAG
>JANKOD010000193.1:40266946-40281975 GCA_026284645.1 Erythroxylum acuminatum | reverse complement strand
GACAGTTCGCCGGAAGGTATAGCGTTCTTGTTGCCGATATCCGAACACCGGCGACAACAAATAAAAGCCAAGTTTAGGTTTTTTTTTTTTGGGGGATTGTGCATGGAAGATAAAAGATGACACAGTGACAAGGTTTCCTCAAGATCATAATAGCATTGTTTGTGATGTTTCTGCACTTAATTGACACGTCCAGTATAAGTATAAATCTTGCTGAGGCTCGAAATTTAGGAAAAATAATAATAAAATACACGTATAAATATAAGACGTGAATTAATTATATGTTTTTTACATGAAATGATTTTTAAATTCGAATCGAATTAACAATTTCTTATAATTATCTTAAATTATTAACTTAAACAAATTTAAGTGGTTCATATCATATTTAATATTTGAATTATATAATTACATTTAATCAGTCAAGAGATGAGAAAAAGTTTCTAATATTTCTTAAATTATGTGAGGTTTACTTTACCCGACATCAAATATGTTGTGATTGTGCACGATCTAGCTTGTTGCTAAGCATGTTTGATAGGCTTGGTCATTATTTATTTTTCGAATTTGTGCATTTAGATTTTGATTCATATGATATTTTAATTGGATAAGGAAAAAAACTAATTTATAAAATTGGTTAACTATGTTTTAAAGGAAAATAATACATTTCTTAAATGTAAAATTTAACTTGAACTTAGGTTGGTCAAAATTATTTTGAATAATTATGACAAGTCGAATATTTTAAATTATAAATAGAACATCATATGTATATAATGAAAATATATACATTGTATTATTTGTATTATTAAACTTACTATTGTTACTCTTTGTTATTTATTTATTTTATTACATCTTTCATGTTTATTTGTCTTATTTACTTAGTTATTTTATTTTATTATTTTTGTTTAGCGTATGCATGCATAACTATTTATAATTTTGTAGTATGTTCATGACAAATTGCATTTGAGTTTATCAGAAATAACCTCTATTAGTTACGAGTAAAGTCGCGTATTATCAAACTTTCTCAGACGCAGCATCTCAATAAGATTTTAATTGAGTGTTAATGATGATGATATACTTTGTATTAACTTAATTAGTTATTATATAATTAAATTATGTCATTACAATTTGATTGCGCACACACACAAACATATACATATGTACATATATGTATTTACATAGTTCATGATATGGATTTATATTGGTCTATGTAGTACTATAAAAGAATATTTGGGAAATTTGACTTATAATTCAAGATATTCAAAATAATTTATTTTAAATGAAATATCTCACATTATTCAATAGAATTTAAGGTTAACTACAAATTTTAATATAAAATATTCTGAATAACTATAATTTAACAAATAAATATTTTTCTTAATTCTCTCTTTTTTTAAAATTTCTACTCAAATTTTTTATTTGATTTTTTCTTATGCTGGTTTAAGTGTCTCGATCAATTTAAAAACATGTTAAATCGCATTTTGAAAGTAACAAGTTGTAATCAACAGTCAGATTAATTTTGGGAAAATTCAAGATAGAAAATATAGTTCCTATAATCTTGGAAATGCTCCAAAAAGAGTGGAGACCATGTTTTACATTACACGCAGAGTCTGGTGGTATTTTTTCAGACCACGAATTTTTGCGAACAGAAACCAAAAGTTTGTTTGAGTTTGCTAATCTTAGTGTTTCCAAAACCTTATATAAGATGTTGTCAACCATTGTCGTCACTCAGATCAGAGCCCAGAAGAGCTTTTAGGGCTCTGCTTTCCAATAACATATTGTGTTTTTGATATTTTGTACAGAACAATAAAAATCCTGTCAATATGTCGTTTGAAACCGGCTCCTCCTCCTCCGAGAAGAAGAAGAAGATCGCCATCATTGGCGTTTCTTGTGTGCTTCTGATAGCCGTCGTGGTCGGTGTGATTGTTGGTATAAGTGGTACCGACGATAAAGACGACAAACCGGCTCCTCCTAAAGGTGGCGGTGACAGTGGTCAGCTACAAACTTCAAATAAAGCCATTGAGAGCATTTGCCAACCTACGAACTATAAAGAAACCTGCGAGAATAGCTTGAAGAAAGCCGCAAGTAACGTCACCGACCCTCAAAAGCTTGTTCTGATTGGTTTTCAGGCCGCCATTGAAGCACTACAAGAAGCCACCAAGAACTCTTCAACCGTGAAGGAGCTTGCTTTAGACCCTATGGCAAAGCAAGCTCTTGACAACTGTGAAGAACTGTTGGATAACGCCATTGAAGATCTCAGAAACTCCTTTAATTCTCTCGGGGAATTCCACTTTGAAAAGATGGACGAGTTTGTGGAGAGTCTTAGGATCTGGTTAAGTGCCACCATCACTTACCAACAAACTTGTTTAGACGGGTTCGAGAACACCACCGGTGAAGCTGGTCACAGAATGAAGGAGATTTTGGTTGCTTCCGGTCAGCTGACGAGCAATGCGTTAGCTATGGTTACTGGACTCGCCGACATTTTCAAGAGTATGAACATCGCCGGAATGAACCGTAGGCTTTTGGAGAGTTCTGACGACAAATTCCCGACCTGGGTTACTCCGGAGAAGAGAAGACTCTTGCAAGCTACTCCGGCAACCATTAAACCTGACATGATCGTAGCTCAGGACGGAAGTGGCCAATTTAAAACCATTAACGAGGCTGTTCGTGCCATCCCCAAGAAATCAAACACCACCTTTGTGTTGTACATTAAGGCAGGAGTTTATAAGGAAGTAGTGGCCTTATCAAGGAGCTTGACTAATATTATGATGATCGGAGACGGCCCTACAAAGACAAAGATCACCGGAGATCTTAGCTATACTCAAGGAGTACAAACATTCAAAACCTCAACAGTCTGTAAGTATCTCTGTGAAAAGCCTGTTGATCCGGGAGTTCAGAACCTGATGATTGATTCATTTGTTTTTTGTCTCAGCTATCAGTGGGAACCACTTCATGGCCAAAGACATCGGATTTGAGAACACCGCCGGAGCTATAGGACATCAGGCGGTGGCGCTGAGGGTAGCAGCTGACATGTCCGTCTTCTACAACTGTCAAATCGATGGTTACCAAGACACACTCTACGCACACACCAACCGCCAATTCTACCGTGACTGCACCATCTCCGGAACCATCGACTTCATCTTCGGAAACTCCGCGACGGTCTTCCAGAACTGCAAGATGGTGGTGAGGAAGCCATTGGACAATCAAAGCTGCATCGTCACAGCACACGGAAGGAACGAGTCTCAGCAACCAACTGGCTTCGTTATCCAAAACTGCACTTTCATGGCCGACCCCGAATACTTCCCTGTCAGGTTCATCAACAAAGCCTATCTGGGACGTCCATGGAAGGAGTACTCGAAGACCATTATTATGGAATCTCAAATCGATGACCTGATTGATCCCGAAGGTTGGCTCCCATGGCTCGGTAACTTTGGGCTTGAGACCTCCTTCTACGCCGAGTACAACAACAGAGGACCTGGTGCGGCTTTGGGTAAGAGAGTAACGTGGAATAGTATTAAGAAGCTCACTCCACAAGAAGCCGAAGGTTACACCGCCGCCAATTTCTTCCTCGGAAATAACTGGATTCCGGCCACCGGTGTTCCTTACTCTCCAGGTTTCATGAGTACTGCGTAAACTCATGTTGTAAATGCATAGTAGGAGAACCCAAAGATGTAATATTGGTCTCACATATTGTCATCAATATATTACAAATTCATGCAATTTTTGGAATATAAACACACAATTATTTTGTTATTTTATAAAAACATGTAAATAATGATAGAGGTAATAACTAAATTACAAATTCATGCATTTTTTATAATATAAATGTAAAAATATTTGGTTATTTTACAAGCATATGTAAATAATGATAAGGATAATAACTAATATGCCATTAATTGATACGAAAAATAGTTGATCAAATTATATGTTGCATGAAATTTTTTTAGTGAGATATATATATATAACAACATATTGATTAAATATAATAATTTAAAGAAATTAGTTTATGAATTACGAAGTGTATCCATAATTTAATAAATATATATTTAATCAATTAAAAATTTATTGTATTTCACCAATTTAGTTAGTTGAATATAAATTTATCCAAAAATAGTATAGATTATATTAATAAAAATATATATTAAAATATAATTGATTTAATTAACATTAACAAATAAATTAAAAATCATAATTTTTTATTGTAATTCCAGAAATTAATATTTAAGCTTCTAAATGTTATAAAAATAAAAAATAAATCTTGATATATATATTTTAAAAATAGTTGTAATAAAATTATATTTAAAGAGAATATGATAGTAAATTATCTCTTTGTTTATAATTTTAATACATTTCTAATTTGTAATATGAAAGATTACAAGATAAATTTATTATCCCATCAATTTATAAAATTAATTTAATTTTATACGTAAAAATATTAATATCGTCTATCAATTTATATACGTTAATTTTAGAAAAAATGGTTTCATATATATAATAATTAATATGAAACTATAAATTAGGGTACGTTTGGTTCGGCCCAATATTCTACAACATTGCAAAGATAAAGCCCAGGTTGAGGAGCGGGAAAACGACCAAAGGCACAAGCATTTGAAATCCCTCCCTCCAAACCAAACGAGGCCTTCTCTGATTTTCCCAAACTCTCTCTCCCGTTTTCCGGGTGACCGATCAACCTCCAAGCACCTTTCTTTTTCACATCTCTCAACTTCTAACCCCTCAAAATCCAAAACCCATATGGTGCATCAAAACCCCAGTTGAAACCCCAACTCCACGACAATATTTACACACTCTATTCGCTACTCTTCTAATGACCAACAACAAAGAAGAACCCGGAAAGTTCCACACCGTGCAAGCAGAGCGCGACCTAGAGGCCAATTGGGAGGTTGATCTCGCCAAGAAACTCGAGGAGTACCTCTTCAAGATCTGCTCTGGTGAAATTACTGGCGGCGAAGAGGATACCTGCCACTTCCCCGTGAATTTCGCTGAAGGTTAGGGCTTTATTGATTCGTCTTGTTTTTTTCAATTAATTTTGCTTTTTCTTGGTTTTTGGATAATGGGTTTTTTTATTAAACGAACAATCTCTGTTCATTTATTTGTATGGTGGGAAATGTAGCTGCTTTACTGGTTCAGGGTTCGGTTCAAGTGTACAGCAGAAAGGTTGAGTATCTATACAACTTGGTCTTGCATGCTTTGGACTTCCTTTCCAACAAGAGGTTTGATTCTTCTCCTTGTTTTTCAATTTGAGTAACGTATTTGTTTTGTTTAAAATTTTTGGGCCTTCAAGGATATTAATGGTAAAGAATGAGGTTCAGTGGCGAGTGTACTGAAAATAGATTTTTGAGGCAACTGAGAGTTGGGGCGTTTTGGAAGTGAGTTAATGGTGAACCTTGTGGGACAAGTGGTGGTGTGCACTGAATTTCCATTCAGCCAATTTAGTTTCATATGTTTTTCCAAGTTAGATGTCTGACATTCAACATATTGGATGTGAAAAGTGGAGCCTATAATTTTGATTGAAAACTTGGAATTATATAGACAACAGTTGCTGATTTTTTAATGGAGAAAAGCAAAGACTTATGCAAGAGATGTCATTTCTAAGACTTTGATCATTTCTTGGCTCAGGAGTTTGTAAGTATCAACTTAAGTGTAAAAGAAACTTACTTCATGGACATAGTTAGGAAGTAAATTGCAAAGTGAGTGACTTCTTAAGCATAAATTCCAATAATCATGCCGTCAAGTGTTGGAACTTTTGGGAACTTGGAAATCTATTTTCAAAGCAATTTGTGCCAAAACTGATTTTCAAACTTGGGCTGGAAAAGAAGAAAAATAGCTGTTTAGTTCTTTTCAATTGTTTAGTTAGATGTGAAAGTGAGGTCTTTGTTGACATTGTCAAAGATATGGACTCAAGCAGAAAAAGGAAATGGCTTTACCCTGGAAAACTTTTAGCTAAGAATTTAACTCTGGACCCTAAGAGTGACTAATAGACATGATGTCATTTTCCAATTATCAATTTTTAGTTCAAAGTCCTTGAGAAAAAACCAAAGAATGTTAACTTGTACTTTGTTATAATTTCAAGTTTACTTTTAGGATTTGGTAGCTTCTTCATTTACATATCGTTCGGTATTTGTAATGTCTTTATCATCTGAAGACCTGATATATACTTATCCGAACTGAGCATGTAGTTATGCCATGAAATGACATTTAACTTCTATGAATTCTTTGGCAGGCAGCAAGAGCAATTGGAGGGCACACCAATCCTACCTGAAGAAAGTAATTCTCATGCTTTTTCTGTTGATGAGAATGATCAGTTCTGGGGATTAAATGATGTCCCAGGTAAGCTGGAGCATTGTAAACCATCTTGGTTAAATTGCAATGACAATGTTGGTCTAAATGTCATATTATTCCAGTGGAACCAAGAAACCGCCTGGATACTTCCACCAGCAAGGATGCTTCCCTCCATTACTTTGTCAAACCACCAGCGAATCTTGTTGTTCTTGAAGGTGATTGTTTAGACAACACAGGTGACAATGGTGAACTAGAGTCATATCTGGTATTACGTTTGCATTAACCTTCTCATTACATCATCCTCTAAAATGACATAATTCTTCTGTTATCTACGTAATGCTAACAATTTTTTCTGTGTGATTGCAGTTAGCCACTAATGATCTCTACCGTGATTTTATACTGTTAGACCCTCGTGATGCACTGTCTGTAAATGATTTTTTGGAGGATGTGACTGGAAAAGGACAAAATAGTACTTACAGATGCAATTCAAGTCGTAAGAGTTTCCAATCTCCCACGAGACGGTCTGGAGGAACTGCTCACAAGTCATCACATGGAAAGAAACAGGATGCTAATGTCAATCAATCACCAGCAGCTGGTTGCAGTTTTGGAGGCAATGAATGTAAATTGGGACCTGACTCTCCAATCTCTGGAAATGTTGAAAACAGTGATAATGCATCTAATGTGAATTGTGGGCATGAAGAACCAGGTAACATGGAAGATTTAGATGATGACAATGAGGATGATCCTTGGAAACCACTAAACCCCCATGAACTTGGGAGCTTGAGAGTGAAACCCTTTAAGAAAGGTTGTTTTCAGGCTTGTCAATTTGTTCTCTTTTTCATCCATCTAATAGCCTTTCACAACCTATTTTTTACTTGTATGTTTTTTTTCAATGAGCAGTGAAAGCTTTCAGAAGGAATCTTGCAAACTCTGCCTCTATCAAGCATATTTCCATCACTAAGCTATTTCCACTTGCAAAGTTGCATGGTCCAATTAGTCCAGAGCTCACAGAAATGTGGGAAGCACACTGTAAGATATTAAAGAATAGTGAGAAGTCTCAATCTCCTCCATTATATGAAAAGGTACCTTTTTTCCTGAAATCTTAATCTACCTGCACATCTGTTGCTGCATTACATAGATTCCTGGTCTATCTATTTCAGCTAAGGGAATCTCTTGCCAGTGGAGGGCATAATGTCTGTGACAGATTTGGTCATTCTGGTGATAAAAATGAGGATAATGCATTTGACGATGGAGTCCCTGATTTTGGGGATGCCGAAGATAATATGCAAGAAAATGTGTTCATGGATGAAGATTTACCCTTTAATCACAAACAGGTCTGCAAGCTTATGATTTTATGTTTGATTACTAGGAAAGATATATGAGATCTCTTATTCTTTGATCTTTCGTAGCATGATGATTTTCCTGCTCACTTGGACAACAATGAAGAATTGGGATATGCAAATCCAAGTTCTCAAGCAAGCCTAGAGGATCTTTGTCAGTCTCACCTAGTAAGCATTAGTTTTTTCAACTTATCAATCCACTCTTACTATTTATTTCTTTTGATGTGGGACATGGTGAGAAGCCTTTTTCTACTCTGCTTCATGCTTACATCTACATGAGCTTGTACTGTAGGATCACATTTTTCAATTATCCAAATTTAAAGTTATTTCTGCAAGTTGGTTATGTGCTTGGTATTATACTATTAAAAGTAGTAGTGTGTAAGTTGTGGAAATTCTCATTTCCTCCCCATATCTGTTCCGTTTGTGAATCCCTTAAAAAATATATAAGAAGCAACTATGAGTAAGAGCTGTAGTCTCTGTGTGTTGTTTTTGTGAGTGGCCTTTCTTTATTGCTTTCTTTATTGCATGTTCACGCAATTATACATTTCATATAATTTTTAAATCTAAGCCAATCCTATAGATCAACCTGTCTGTTTGATTTTGGACTTAGTTGTGCATTTACTTGACAAGATCTTTTGCTAGCATAGTTCGGAAGCATGTGGAATAGTTACCCATTTAGTGTCATACAGGATGCTCTACTAGCTAACATAGCTGAAACTGAAAAGCAGTCGGAATTAGCTGCTCGCGTATCATCGTGGAAGCAGAAAATTGAGCACAACTTGGAAGAGCAAGTAACTTCCATATCTTCTTTTCCATACTATAAATCTCTTTTTAATCTTGATGGATGATTGCCTCAGTTGTTTTTTGCTCTATTAGCTTTTTCAACATTTTTATAATAATTGATAGTAAGTGAAGGAAAACTTATTTTCTGATAGGATTCACACCCTCCATTTGATATTCATGCCTATGGTGAAAGAATTCGTGAGAAGATATCTATTGAAACACACATGGAAAGTGCTATATCTTTTGCCGATGTAGTAACCGGACAAGAAAAGCTTGAAGTTGCTCGAACCTTCTCTGCTCTACTTCAGCTGGTAATTTTTGTGACATTTGTGCCTGGCAAGTGATTGATAATTCAAAAATAGGATCAGCTTCTCACTTTAAAATAATGCAAAAATGCAATTATCCTTCATGTTCACAAGAGTTTAGGCGCTGGAGTTTCGTTGTGCAATATCTTAGTTGCGTCTTCAACATTACTACCTCAGAACACATTAAAAAATACCTTGTTTTTGTAACTGTATAGTGTGGGATGAATTAAATGTCTTGAAAATGCATAAAAAGATGTCCCTTGGTTTCATTTTCAGGTGAACAATGGAGATGTTGATTTGGATCGGAGTGGACATGATGGTGAGTCCATTTGTTATACAGCTACCAATCCTTTCCATATCCGACTTACCCGTGACAAGAGATTGACGAAAGCTCAACTTCCATTGGCGAAGAGAGGTAACTCACCAAAGAAAGCATGTACGAAGGGTGGTAGGAACAAACTTAGAAGAGAAAGATCTCCAACTTTTGATACATCTTTACGAGGTGGATCAGCAACTATGTCTGTACAACCAAACTCCAAAGTTTCCCAGAAGTTGGGGAAGATTGGCAGTGTGAGGTGCACTCCTGACGGTAAGAGGAGACGAAGATCCCGAATTGTTCAACCATTGGGCTTGCATTCGCCAGGGCAAGAGACAAGGTGAGCAATGTATTGTTATTTGCTGGTACAATTCAACCTTTACATTGAATTAGCTTTCAACTCCTGACCTTAACTCCTTGTAGTCCTAGATTACTGACATTGTTCAATAAGCATTGTAATAATATTCTGTAATTTGACATATACTGATTTCCCACAAGCAATCAAGCTTTGTATCCAGGTTCCGACTGTAGAATGACCTTGCCTAGTCATGTAATTGTATCAATCTGCTTAATACCAGTATTTACAATCTTTAATTTCTTATTATATATGTTAATCTATTCTCTTTTATTTCGTCCAAGTGATCCGAAACTGTTAGTTCGGGTCAATTGCATACAGGTCTCTTGCCTCTTTCATGACCTCCTAACTCTCTGAATAGGTTCAGACATCATATCATCTGCAACATAATCTCTTTTACAGTTGTTCTTAATCCATTGTTGTCCTGTAAAAGCTTGTCAAGTAAGAGTCATGGCGTGTTACGTCAATTTGGAGTTGGAGAAGGGTGGGTCCATTGAACAGGAACACGGAAGTCATGGTTCTGTTGAAGTTTCTGTTTGTTGACGCGTAAAGGTTGGACTTTTGATTGGTTCACACTGTAAAGTCCTCAAGCTTGACGGAAACTCCATTATATGTTCCAATTACGTCAGCTAAAATTATGCTTTTGTAAAATCCAGGAAAGTTGAACGAAACCCACTTGCAGGGGTAAGCCATTTTCTGAGCAAAAGCATCAACATTTTCTCTCTAATTTTCTATAGCAACTTCAAGTTCGAGTTTGCGTAAAAATTAATGATTTATAAAATTTAATCAATTTAGTCGGTTTAATTGTAAGAATTTAAAATTATTTAATTTAGTTTTAATTTTTTCCATCATAGAATAAATCTTTATTATATATTTTTTATTTTCAAACTAAAGTTATCCTTACTGTTTTGGTCATTTGTGATGATAATCGAGCTTGTTGTATAGAACTTAAAGTAGCTGATTGGTGTGATTTGCAGGTTATTGTGTTAATTCAAAATTTTAACCAGTACACATCTAAAAGATAGTAACTGTGAATTCTTCCGTAAAAAAAAAAAAGAAGAAAATGTCGAACCAGTTTTAGATTCCACTGATTTGCTATTTTCAAACTCAAATTCAACATAAGGCTTGATCAATTTCCACATGTGGACTTTTGAGTGTTGTTAAAACTATAATTTAATGCTTATGTTGTTTTTAAAGTTAAATATAGAGTTAAGTGGACACTAATCCCAAAATCATGTTGATAATGGATTGCTAACTTTGATCCTATCCAATAATTACCGCCATAATTGCGCAACCAAATCTCCGCTTGATCACATACAAAAAGCTTAGTTTGTGTACTAACTGCATATCTTCAAAGTGGTCACTAAGTTCACATACCTTTTATTTATAAAGAGTACACTCGCTTTTTTCTAAAGTTTTGCTTTTAATTG
Organism: Erythroxylum acuminatum; assembly: GCA_026284645.1. NCBI lineage: Eukaryota > Viridiplantae > Streptophyta > Magnoliopsida > Malpighiales > Erythroxylaceae > Erythroxylum > Erythroxylum acuminatum. Next base: position 40,271,155 of record JANKOD010000193.1, on the reverse strand, counting down.
AAATATATAATCATAAAACTAAAAAAACTAAAAATCCATAAAATATTTAAAATTACTTCACTCAATAATTTAGCCTTACAATTTCACTTATAAATCTCTTAATAACAATTATTTTGATTATGTAATTTGGTTCTAATTTTTTAATTTATAATGAATTATTCAAAATACATATTTTAAAAATTATATTTATTAATTTACATAATATGTATCCAATTAAGTGGTAACAATATACACACAAAAATAAAGTCTTTCATGAAACGTTAGATGTGAATCTATCGGAAATAACTTCTTTACTAAGTAATTCTAAGGTTGTGTATTATCAGACTTCCTCAAATCCTGCATTTTTAACATACTTCATATGAATTGTTGATGATTATTATATAAAGAAAATATTTTCAGTTTTGGCAATTTTAATTTAGCATAAAACAGCAAAGACACCTCATATTCATGTATAATGTACTTAATAAAAAAGTCTTTTTTGTAATAAAAGAATACAATAAATATTTTCATACTAATTTTTGTAGGTAAAATAATATCATCATGTACAGTAGTCAAAGTCAAACTCGGTATCCCAAACCCGAAGACCAAAATCCCAAAATGTGGGACCCAGATCCCTGTTCTGTTCTGCCACGCGCCGTCTTTTGCCCATGTTCTTTGGAGACCTCTTTGCCATGTGGCACGTACCCACTTCACCGAGTCAACTCCGAGTCTCACCTCGCTCTATGTCCACAGCTGCTCCCCCGCAACCACTGGAGCTAGCCGCCGAAGGAGATAATGCCTCCCTTATTTCCCTACTTAATATCCTCGTGAAGGATAACATCCGGTAAACGGGCGATCGGAAAGCTTGACTCGCTGGCGATTCTGTCCCTGACTCGTCCTCAAGATTCGGTTGTCTCCTGGGTACTTCTATAGTAACATCCACAAAACCCGCCGGTTTCCGACGCCCACCGGAAGACGACGTCGAAGGACCAACATGGTCTTCCTCCTCTTGACACGTCCGGCACAAGTCATTATCGCTCGATTCAACCTCAGTGATCTCCGAAGAAGAAGAAGAAGAAGAAGAAGAAACAACTTGGATGGGACACTGGATTACGGGTTCAACAAGCGATCGACAAAGCGGACAAGTGGAGTGAGAGTGAAACCACATATCAATACATTCAACGTGAAAACTGTGGCCACACTTGGGCAGAGTCCGACCCAATTCCTTCTCTTCAAACTCTGACAAGCAAACGGCACACTCCGCCAAGCCCTCGCGGGTCTCCGACGAGTAAACAAACAAAGGCAACGACCTGAGTACGGCATCGTCGAGTCCGCGTTTGGCTACAGCGACGCTTCTCGAGTTGGGGTTGGCGGGGTCCGCGTAGAAGACGAGATGGGCACGGCGCTCGCGGGTTTGATGGAGCTGGCGGCGGCGTGCTCGAAGAAGGTACCAACGCGCGTAGAGATGGAGGCAGACCATCAAAACAACGACGAAGAAGAGGACTAAGATCGCGCTCATCATGATCCTCCCGCTCAGAGCATATCCATTGCTCGTGGGCCGGTCTTTCGATTCGATGTCCATGGGAAGACAATCTTAAAGAACAAAACAACGTTGGTCTCTGAACTTAGCTTCCGGTGGGTGTCTGGTTCCAAGTAGAGTTATCGACTCTGAGGAGGTAAGAGTTTTAAGTGATTGATATGTGAGTTTGTTGCATAAAAGGAGGAGGCAAGGAAGTGATGTTGGAGGAAGGTTCAAGAGGGTTTCTGTGAAGTTGTTGGATTGTATGATTAGGTCTCTGTGTCTCACACACTCTCGAGGCCCGAGGATTTTGCTTTTTGAGTTTTTATATATAATAAAGGTAAAAGACGAGTCTCCGATGGTGGTCTCAGGAAGACGCCAGTTTTGACGCGGGAAGCTCTGATGAGATCGTAAGAAGTCTCCTTCCTCACAATTTCCTCCGCGTTATCTTACACTATTTAATGATGTGTGGGGAAAGTAAGATGGGGTTTGAAAGTCAGTTCTTAGAGGCATGGTTTCAGACATCATGGACACTAGTTTTTGACTTTGTGGGTACCGTATAGTTGTGTATAACGGGAAGTTTATTAAAATTTTTAAATTCAATAAATTATAAAAAGATTTAGTAAAAAAATTTAATTTAGTAATTAATCTCTTAAAATTTATAAAATTTAATTCAAATTTGTGACATTTCGATCACAATCATAATTTGAATATTCAAATTTAATCAAACATATGTTTAAATTTAGATCATTATTATCGTCATTACACCTAATCTGAAATCTCGCATTGAAGCAAGGTTTGGGAAGGTCTGATAATACGCAACCTTACCCTACATAGTAAACAGGTTGTTTTCGGTAGACCCACACGCAAATGAAATAATAAAAGAGTGATGCAGGTTATAGAATTGTAAATCGGAGGTCAAAACAATACTCTCACACTCACAAAATCACAATCCGAATACTCATCTTAAACCCAAAATTGGCAACAACTTCCCAACCACTACAGATAAATCGATTATATATCACCGAAGCTATATTGCAGATCAAGATAACTAATCAAGAAAGCAGAAAATCTCACCAGAAAATTCCAAAAGATTAAAAAAGGAAAAATAATAAATCTAAAAAATCAGTTGCCGAAAGCAAGAAAATAAGAGGAACAGATAAAAAAATATGTATTAATTATAACAAAAATTTCAAGTTCAACCGAAATAAAGTAAGAGTCAATAGGAAAAATAGAGTTTGAAAGTACTTAAATTTAGACTTGAGCTTAGAAAAAAAAATCAAACTCAAATTTGAACGTCACTTGTGGAATTTATATTCAAGTCAATATGAATTGCCAATTTGGACATATCCAGAAGTTACGTCTTGAGTCTTTGACTCTTGAGTTTGAAACCAACATATTGATGTTCTATCCCTGGAGATAATAAAACACAGAAACTCTTGGTGGGTGTGATCTCGTTTAGTTTGCAGGCCCATTGACTGTTTGTTGGTATTTTAGCTATAATTAATATTTTAAAAATATGATAAAAAATTAAACTAATATGATAAAAATTTAAGGTTTTGATAAAATTAAAGAATTAAAAATATAATTAAAAATATTGTCCTCGAAGAATTTGAAATTTAATTAAAAAGTTGTTAAATAAAGTTAATTGATTTATCTTAGTTTATAAATATTTATTAATTTATAAAAATTGATCAATTAATTAATAAATTGATAAGTTTCAAACAACAAGAGTTATTAAATAAATTGAATCGAAAAATTTATGATTGAACCAAAAAGTTCATTGGTTTAAAATTATTACAATTAAATCGGTCGAATCATATAAATTATTTAACCGTTTGATATAGGTAAACCTTTGAAAAAATTATTTAATAACTCATATTCAATAGAATTCAATTCAATAGATTAATAGTAAATTGTGTTTAAGTAATCCTTCGAAATAAATAATAACTTACTTTTCAAGTAATTTATCAATGATTGAATAATTAATAATTAATAATTAAGTCATATTTGTAACACGTAGGATAGATTTTATTACGTGTACCGGATCGTTCATGAAAAGGTTAAAAATGAAAGAAATGGGAATACCTAATTTCGGTTCCATCCGATGTTCCAAAGCAGTTTTCAAGGCCAAAACGAGCTTCAATTTTGATAATGTATCATCCTGATAATATACTCTCGAACGCCTACTTCTCCCGTATACCTCATAGAGAATAGTTACTTAATCAAGGTGCTTTGTTCTGCATGGAAGACACCTTGTATCTCTGGGAAATGCTATCCATAAACTCCTTCGCTATGGTCATATATAGTAATCCACTCAAAAAATGATCTAGGATCGATCTCTTGATGGTCAAATAGCACATCCTATTTGATCGCTCCCAGATCGCCATAGCTGCTTTGTCAGCTTCTGAGCTGATATCTGTGAGTGGAGAAGGTTTGATGCGGAAACCCAAGAAACAAGGTTCTTGAAACCCCCTAACCTATTGAATCAAAACCCTAATCTTTCAATTCTAAAAACGTGCTAGATCAAACCCCAAATCATAAGTTTGAGATTCAATCCCAAAGAAATCAGAAATCAATTTACATTGCAAGTGCTTACTTATTGATGCAAATCAATTTTTTAAAGTAACCATGAAGACATTCACGCCTCACTTGAAGAATTTAATTATGAAATTTTATTAATCATCCAGTATAGGTTACAAGGATATAAT
>JANKOD010000193.1:40249302-40266846 GCA_026284645.1 Erythroxylum acuminatum | reverse complement strand
TGCGGGCGTCCTGGTGGGTACTCTACGGTAAGGGGGCGCTACACCTTAGGCCTAAAATAAGAGATAATAAATAATAAGCAAAAAATGTGACCCAAATAAGACTTGAGCTTGTTTCCCAAAATGGCTAAGTACTAGCCTCTTCTAACACCTCCTCTAACAAAGTCAAAAGCTTGGGCGTGCCTCAGTGTTCCTCCATAGATGTTTCGGCCTCCACATGTACTTGCCTTGTGATTTAGGCTTGAACAAAAGCTTGCATTGCTTGTTTAAGCCTTGAATCTTGTTACGTTGTAATTGGACCACTTGGCATATGCAACTTGTCAGGTTGATGTGTAAGGCATGGAACTCCATTGCGAAGGCTGGTTGTATCAAGGTCTCTCCATGTGCATCGCCATACTAACGTCAACCATCTCCAGTGCAAACTCCACATCCTTCTTTCACTTCTTGAAATTGAAACCATTTAAGATCTCAATTGTGACATCATTGTTGTTTACAGAAAAGGTGAATGTAAAATGGAAAAGAAAAATGTAAAGTTCAGTATAAATGTAGGATAACAACGATACTTAAAGCATTAAAACAATATCTATATTTAGAATTTGATCACACATATTATGAAATACCTTTGGGTTGAATACATAATATGTGTAATTAGACCCCTACAAAAAAGCAATCAGAGTACAAATCATCAACTCCCATAACACTACCACCTTTGGGTGAATAGATCATCTAAGCAACGACTTTCCTCTATCTAATGCCTTTATAAACATCTCAAAACCTATGTAAGACCAACACCTTTGGGAAGAATAACCAAACATAAGGCCAGAGACATCCCCCAACATGTGAGCATAACAATACAAATACTGACTTAAAAATCCACTTTGGTGATTACATTCTCATCAGTACCCTAGAAAGTCCATAGACATAAGGGATATATCTTTATGTCATCTTCACATTCTATATGGGCATAATGTATGTGAAAATTAGTTATAACTGCAAAAACCAAATGCACAGTTAATTAATCACATATTAGTACTGAAGACATTGCCTTTAAACTTTATTTGAACTTTTATATAAAAAAATCTCAATGAAAGTACCTATCATACTTTCCCGAATACCGAACCTACCACACGAGACACAAAATCTTAAGTACGACTCTCTTTTATGTAGGTTGGAGCACGAAAATACACTCAAAATTAGTTTTAAAAGTTTTAAAACTTTTCCCAGAATCTAATTACCAATGTAATAATCCAGAAAATTTGAAAAAAATCACTTTAAAATTTTCCGACCCCGAAACTGACCCAAAAGGACCCAGGGCACCTTTATGGGAATTCTAAAACTTTCTTTTTTTAATTAAAGGAGCTAACGTCAGCATGACGTCAGCAACATTGTAGCACTGATGTCAGCAAACGTCACCTCCCCGTGTTCACGCGCGCGCAGGTTGACGAGTGCCAGATACGTCTAGCATGTGTCTTGCACACGTTGCCCATGTGCATACGCGCATGTACTATACGGCACGTGCGTTCGTGCTCATGGAAGAGCACGCCACGTGAGACGCGTGTAAGCGTCCCTCAACGCATAGAGCCACACGTGCCATCTGTACTGCCTCTTTGCCGGTATTGTAGCATCGTCGGGCAAGTGCACTGCATGCGTCTAACGGTGCATCGTCCTCCTACGGGGAGGGCGATTTCCGGCAACCAGGGATTTATTTTTTTTCTCTTTTTGGCCCGTTTTTGACCCGTTTTTCTTATCTAGCCTTATATATACCATTTTTACGTAATCATATGCGCAAAAAAACTGAAAAAGGAATCAACACTGATGAAAATAAAAAAACTTTCGTTTTTGGTAACCCAATCACGTAACCGTTCTGATACCACGTGTAACACGTAGGATAGACCTTGTTAGTTGTTACGTGTCCCAGATCGTTCATGAAAGGGTTAAAAACAAAGGAAATGCATAATACCTGATTTTGGTTTCATCCGATATTCTGAAGCAGTTTTCGAGGCCAAAATGAACTCCAATCTCTCAGGACCTTCTCGGAAAACATTCACGGACACTCGGTTAACGCTTTTCTACAGTTTTCTTAAGACGTAAGTACTCTTAACAGGTCAGAAGATCCGTATACTTACGAATTACATATGCAACTGCAGGAGACCTTAACCTTTATATATAGCTTTTATATCGGCCTTCCTCATCACAAGCTTAATATAGGTCCGATCCACATTAATCGGGATTCATTTTTTTTACAGACTTCGCCACATTAATTTAAGTCATTTATTGGGTCACTTTATTACCTTTATCTGAATCAAATTACGTAACTTAACTAATAAGTTATTAAAAAACTAAAAAATACAATTAATAATTGTCTAATATTACGATGAAGGACAAATTTGTTCAACAATCTTCTCAATCTAATTATGTAGCAATAAACTCTCACATAGAGCAAACTCGTTCCCGTTAACGTAAGATTTAAAATTTCCAAAATTGTAAATCCGAAAGACTCAAACTCATCCACCTGACGGACGTATTTACCACTCCTTCAAAGCTACAGTCCATTTCTTGCACGAGAGGAATTTATGAAGAGCCTCCAAGTTGGGCATGTAAGGTTTTTGTGTCTTGTCTTAGTTTCCAATCGAAATACGACACCCAAATCTTCAAATATCGAAATACAAGGATCAATATTGACATTACAGGAACCTTTTTTTTCATGATTCGCTTCAAACTTAGGTAATTAGTTCAAATGCTAATTTACTTTAATTCATATTTTCTGACTAAGCTTACATTTTTCTATAATTTCCTTCTTTTCCTTACGGTGCATCTTCTCATATTATTGCATATTGATTCCATTCACGAAATTTGACGCAACTTGCCAATTGCCTATCTTCCACGACATTCAGCACTAATGTGATGACTGATCTCCATAATTCTTGGGATTTTTGACCCATCAAAATTCCCATTTCATCCTTAACCAAAATATCATCAAATGAAAGCATTTAGGATGGGATTTAGGCTCAGACCAAGCAGAGCCTGAAATCGACCTCATGCTCAAGCTATTCAAGTTATGATTGGCTCGAGGCTAAATAATTATAAGAAAAATAATATCATTTTCTATTTTTTAATTATTAAAAAAATCAAGTTAAGCTGGATCGAGTTGATCTCAGGCTTAGGCTTCGAGCAAGACCCGATCCCTGTAGAAGATGTTGGGGCAGGCTCAAGCCTGGGTGAGCCAGGCTCGGCTTATCACACTATCATCCCTAGATGCATTAAGTTTAAGAATATCAATAAATATTGCTAATTAGTTTGTGTTCAGTTTGGTCAATTTCAAAAGTTAATAGATCAATGTCTAATTTGGTCGGATTTGATAAATTCTATTTTAAATACGAAAAGTTTATTGATAATTATTTGGTGATTATTATTGTTATACAAAATAAAAATGTTATTTTTATAAAATAAGAACTTACTTATTTAATAATGATAACTTATTATAAAATAATGACTTCTTATGTGGTCTATTTTAAATATAATTAATTATTAAAAATCAGTCAAATTGACTCAAAATTAGTATATGCAAATTATTTGATTGATTTAAATTTGTTTTTCAATTTTTGAATTAATCCAAATCAAGCGAGCTTAATTGGTATTTAGGTTTGGATAAAACTTATATATTTATCTCATAAATGTAACATTTACACTAATATATTTGTGTGTGTGTGTATATATATACACTTATATAAAAGCAATAACACATATTGAGGATATCAAGGCAAAGCACGAAGCCAGTCTGCAAAGCTCCTAATATTGAGGCTTTGTCACTGTCCTCATGTCACAGTCCCAAAACCAAAAGCAAACTCACAAACAGCGAGCGACTGAGAGACGGTCAACGAGACTTTAAATACAGAGAAAGAGATAGTATCAATGGAGTCTGTGACAAGATAAACAACTCCTTAAGCCCCCAAAGCCTAAATACCCTCCTCCTCCTCTGCTCTACTCTGTAGACTGTACGCCTCTAATACCTCTGGCTTTGTTGTACAAGTTCTGGCGGTGTTTGGTTGAAGAGAAAGTGAAGGAAAAATGTCGAACAAGTCTCCGATTTTCCCAATGCCAGAGCCTCAACATTTCAGCGACTACGGTTTTGACCCGCAAATCGAATACTTTCAGGTTAAAGTTAATGCTTCTTTCAGAGTTTTCTTTTAAAGTTGATGTCTTTTTGCTGACCCTGTTTTTGAGTTTTGTGGTTAACCAGTTTTTGGAGGAAGCGATAAAGCACAAGAAAGAGACTACGAGGTCCATAGATTCGCTACACTTCAAGCTGCAAAAACCCTTCTCAAAGGACGATTCGAGCAGGAAGATTCAAAAGAAAAAACGTTGGTGGAGAACTGCTCTACTCTTCTTCAAGTGGAAGTGGATCAACCTCCACAAAGACGACACTGAACGTGAAGACGTGCATAAAGCGAGAGCTCGAGCTTTTAGAGCGTCAATATCAGGTCCTGTGTATAGTACCGAAAGCAGAAGTGGCTCATCCACTCCTTACAGGTCAACTAGCCGACCATCTTCAGGTCCACTCGCCGGAACCCTAACCCCGGTACGGAGAGGTGACGTGGAGATACCGTACTTGAGTCTCAGAGAGCTGAACATGGAGCAGCAGCAACACCAGAGGCTCTCCACCGCCTCTGCTTCTAGGCCTATATACTTGGTCACTTGAAGCCTGAACCAGTTTTGAAGAGGGAAAGATCAGTTTTTGTTCTTGATTTGATCGCTTACTGATAAGTTCGGTAATGGGGTTTGGGGTGATATGTATGATTAATATCATCTTTTTGGGGTTTGCTTTGTTCCCATTTTTCCGGCCTTTTTCTTCCAAACTTCAAAGGTGTTTGATCTTTTGGGATGGTTGCTTCCTCGTTCTTTGGTGTTTGTTGCTCTCCCTCACTTTATTGATTTAAGTGATTTAATTATATAATTTATGAGTTATTTTATAGATTTAATACTTATGAGTCAGTATATATATGATATTTTATTTAAATTTTTTATTAATATAATAAATAAATAAATAAAGTGATAATTAATGTTAAAAAGGCTCTCTTTTTATTAGATCACGAGCTTTTGGTCTCATCTTTTAAATGTATGTTAAATGGGATCCTTTGATAGATCTTATGTGAGATATTTATATATTAATATCAAATTTTACAATGCCTGACAGATGAGACAAGATCTTTTGTCCAATTTTGTGGTGTCTTTTTCTATCTCATAAATTTCAGCCATTTATTTATGCGAAATTTATGCGGAGCACACATAAATGAATGACTGAGATTCATATAACAGAATAAGATACCATAAAACTGGACAAAAAATCTTAGACTCCTCATAGATCTTAGGAATAACTTGTGACGTTACGGTGATAACTTGAACTTGTGACGTTACGGTTGATAGTCGCCCCGCAATGTCATAACTTGAAATAAAATGTCATAAAATCAATTACTAACAAGAACAGAATCAAATAAGTGGGATTGAAGTAAGTAGACAAAGTGGAGCCTTTACGACAGGTCGTTTTCAATCGCTGGCAGAAACTCAGCTACCATAACGCTACAAAATAAGTAGCGGCGGTACCATCAACGATCATATGCCCTCACTTATCTTTTTGTGCACAAACTCTTTTAACGTTCACTAGGATTTAATGATCTGAGGCCTTTTTGGTGATTTATTTATTATTAAAAAGTAGTTTAAAACACATGCTTCTGTCTCAGTCAATTCAATTCAATTCAATGGTGGATCTCTCATCTTTCAGATCTCTCATGCGTCGTGTACTTTTGTTTTGTTTTTTCCTATGGCGTCTAGCTCTTGGGCTTACTCATCATCTTCGTCTTGTAGCAAACTATCAACTTCCTGCCAACTGCTTGAAACCGCCGGTCATGCAGCTTGTCTAATCTTAGTTTGAAAGGTGTTGCCAATTATGGTAGAAATTGCCTTAGAGATTGGTTTCAAGTTTCAATTTTTCACTTGAGGCCCCCCTCAAAACTATCAATTTTAATCGAATATGTAATTTGATTTACCAAATTACGAAGATCCTTGACAATTTGGTGGTTGAGATAGTAATGGCTGCTACAATAATGAGTGGCCTTTTAGGAGAAGGAATAATGAGATGGGCAAGAAAGTTTGCCGTCATTCGTCAACAACAATCTCTCTCCCAATTTAACTTTTTACTTTACCTATCCATTAGTTGCTGGAATAAATACATGATAAATGCTTTAAAATTTGACTGAAAGTTAAATCGATCAAACAAGAGATTAAGGTTTAAAAAGTTTAAGGCTCTATTTAGCAAATAATGGATTACATTAACTGTTAGCTGATAGCTGATTATATCAGTTGATTTGATTAACGGATAATATCAGTTCTTTATTAAAGATATTTGATAAAATTAACTATTTAGTATTAGTTGTTGATGTGGAAAATGATTTATAAGAGTATGATTTTTTTTAAAAATAAGGGTAGCACAGCTTTGGTGGGCAAAACAACTCGTTGGCACGGTCGCTAAGCACTTTCGGTGAAAAAATCAACCCATTGGCATAGTCGCTAGGCGCTTTTAACAGGAAAAACAACCTGTTAGCACAACTTCGGTGAGCAAAACAGCTTGTTGGCACGCTCGTTAAACACCTTCGGTGTGCAAAACAACCCATTGGGCATCTTCGGTGGGCAAAACAGCCGTTAGCACGGTCGCAAGGCACTTTTGGTGAGAAAAACAGCCCGTTGGGCACCTTCGGTGGGGAAAACAACCCGTTGACACGGTTGCTTGGTACATTCGGTGTGAAAAACAACACTTTGGGCACCATCAGTGGGCAACAATATTATATTTCTTAATATTATCTTGAATATTCTTATAAGAATTTAAATTTAATAATAATACTAATAATAATCCAATGTTAAATTCTCTATTAATATAAATGATGCAGTATTAATATTTTTTTATATAACATGTATGAATTTTATTATTTAATAAATTAAAATATCTATAATTATAGAATGACACATACAATATACAGTAGTTATATACTAAAAATATTAATTTGATATGACTCTTTATGTTCAAAAAATTAATGTTATGGTATTTTTAAATGTAAACTAATATTATAAAATTAAATAAAGATTAAAATGTTTAATTAACCTGTTTATTATATTCTTCTAGACTTCACGACATAATTGTACAATAAAAAATGCCAAATTTAAAAACACACAGAGCAAAAGTAAAAAGTAAAGTGGAGGGCAATACTGTCATTAGGCAAACAGCTAATTCCAAAAGCTCCTCTTATGGAGCTTTTAGAAATCAACTTATTGAAGTTAAATACGCTAACCAATAAGTCATTTACCAAACATATCAATTATTTTTTAATAAGTTAAAAAACAGCTGATAAGCTGTTTGCCAAACACCTCCTAATTGATATTAAATTGTCATAAAACTAGTTAAACATTGAGTCAAATTGAAGAATCTAAAATAAGATTAAAGAAGATTGTCCTTAATTGAAAAAAGAAATTGTTAAATAAAAATTAACTACTTAATTATGATTTATAAAAAATAATTAATTTATAAAAATCGGTCGATTAATTAATAAATTGATCGATTTTTAACAACAAAGGTTATTAAAGAAATTGAATCAGAAAATTAAAAACTGAATAAAAAAATTGTTAGTTTAAAACTTTTAATGTTAAACCGACCGAACTAGTTCTATTTTTTAATCATAGGTAAATATGAAAACGGGTTAGATTGGACGGACCGCCACCAGCCCAATTTAATACAACTCCCCCAAGGTGTCGGCCTAAACCCATTCAGTTCATTTCGATCAACTTAGACTTAGGGCAAGTTCGAATCCTTTTATCAATGCTAAACATTAGGTGCCATAAGGTTTAAAAAAATTAAGACTCTATTTGGCAAACAATGGCTTGCATCAATTGTTAGTTGATAGCTGATTATGTCAGCTGATTTAATCATTGAATAATTTTAGCTGTTTATTAAAGATGTTTGACAAAATTAGCTATTTAAGATTAACTGTTGATGTGTAAAATGACTTATAAGAGTATGATTTTTAAAAAAATAAGGGCAGCACAACTTCGGTGGGCGAAACAACCCGTTGACACGATGCTAGGGACCTTCGGTGGGAAAATCAACACGTTGGTACGGTCGCTAGGCACCTTAGCTGGGGAAAACAACTCATTGGCACAGCTTCGGTGGGCAAAACAGTCCATTGGCACGGTCGTTAGGTACCTTCGATGGGAAAAATAACCTGTTGGGCACCTTTGGTAAGCAAACAACTATGATAAAATTAAATAAAGATTAAAAATTTAATTAACTCCTTTATTATATTCTTCCAAACTTCACGACATAATTATATGATTAAAAAAGCCAACTTAAAGAACACACAAAGCAAAAGCAGAGAGTAAAGTGAAGGGCAATGTTGTTATTAAGGAAGCAAATAACTCCAAAAGCTCTTTTTATAGAGCTTTTAGAAATCAACTTACTGGGTTTAAATAAGCTAACTAATAAGTCATTCACTAAACACATCAATAGCTTTTTAAGATGGTCAAAAAGTTAACTTTTAGTCAATAAGCTAAAAAACAGCTGATAAGTTGTTTACCAAACACCTCCTTAAACTATTCTTGTGTTGAATTTACTCTTTATTAGTTTTTGGAAGATTAAGCCCTTACCATTATCATTATTTTCAGATTTGATCCAAATCTTTAGTTTCAACCCTATTCTTTGATTGTTGAATTGATCAACTTTTTTCTTTTTTTTTTCAAGTGTTGTTTCTAATATTTGAATTTAAAATTGTGCGACTTCTTTTTGTGAATTTAAAAAGTAATCAATTAATCTACATTATTGTGTTGTAATATACATTTAGTTTTTTGTTATAATGAATTGTACTAATATTCGCATTATTAATGTTTTAAAAACCAAATCGGAAATTAAGCTGGTAAAATAAGAAGTTTAAGGTTTAAAAAGATTCAATCAATATTAGACCGTCATAAAACTAGCTAAAGATTTAATAAAATTAAGGAATTTGAAATATGATTGAAAGAAATCATCCTTATTTATTAAAATATTTGAAGTTTATTTGAAAAATATTTTTAAATTAATTTATTTTAATTTATAAGAATCTATTAATTAATAAAATTAATCAATTTTTAAGAACAAGAGTTATTAAAATAAATTGAACTTAAAAGTTAAAAACCAAATTAAAAAATTAGATAACTCAAGATTTTTAAATTGGTTGAATTTTTTAATCAATATTATGTATTTATATATATATATATATATATAATAAATGTGAAAATAAAACTTTGTTAATAGCTAAACTAAAGACCGTATTTTACCTTTTTGCAGGAGCTAACTCTAATACGGAGGACTATAGGTATATCGGTGGGGGATCTTATAGTATTTCCTTGAATCTAAACAAATGTCAACAAAGTCTGCGAATAAAGCTACCGGCATTGCGGAGGATGATGCACAAGAAGACATCCATTCCTGGGATGTTTGGTCGCATATATCTCCCATTTGTTGTTTTTAGCTACGGATTCATGCGGGATGATGACTTACAGTTAAAAATAGATTGTAAATGTGATCGAAAGAGAATGTACAGTTGGGTTGGGTTAAAAGGATGAGGAAAGAATCAGTGTGCGAAGGGCATCTTCTCGTCAGGAGAGATCACAAGAAATTGATAGAATGCCAAAACTGCAAAAGCAAGCTCAAACCAAAGTACTGTTTCTTTACCTTCACCTGTTCTGCATCACTTTAAACTTTGCCTCCCATGTGAAAGTGTGTATATGGTACAGCAGCTTAACAACTCAGATTAATAAATATGGTAATTATGGTTATACACAAACAGGTGGTAACAGTTATCGAGAATTTCCGAGGAAATATCACGAGTTAACATCAATGCACAGAGGATGGGTGTGTGTATGTGTATGTGTTGTGGGGGTGTGACCGCTACCCTTTTAGACCGGAAGCTAAAGCTTATCAAAAACCCTACTAGGGTTACTGGGGACCTCTCTCTCCTCTCTTTCATCATTTATTCAGATGAAAGGTCCTCATGCTGTCTCTTTTATAGTCATTTCATTTAAGCTAAACTATGTTTCTCGTGTTTTTGTACTGCTGCCTTGGTAATATTTTAAATTGATGTTTAGTGGAATAAGTGAAACTGTTACGTACAGTAGGGCTACTTAGAGCTACAAAAGAGAGTTAGGACCACACTCTACCATGGAGAACACCCCACTCAACTCAACCACACTCTACAACCAAGTACCAACCCATCACATATATGATCGATATTGCGGTTAACCAATAACGGAAGAACCGTATCTGATAATCAGTTCTTTGCATTACAGGTGTTCTAACCTGCGAGTGTGAGCAATGGATGGGAGTTTCTTTGGTAATTTAGGACATGGGAGCCCAAAACAACACCGCATATGATCATGTTAAGAAGCATCAAGGAAGGGTCCCCATCAAGTAGTGGCATCCCTTTCACGAGGATGATAATGGTAACAACTGTCATGCCCCATAGTCTAGGACCAAAGGGAGCTTAGATTGCTAGACAAAATTCATACCAGGGCTACATGTGCCTAGTGTTTAAGATTTTTTTTTTCTTTTTCCTTTTTCAAGAGTGTTGTAATGCAAAATGGAGGGACTATTCCAAGTGGACCCATATGTAAGGGGAAGGGGACACATGCAAAATCAACCAGATAGCTGAGAAGGAACTTGAATGGAAGGAGGCGAGGATACCCATATAATTCCTCTTGAATATAATATATATATACACATGAGCACATCAAAGTGGGGGCTATACTTGCACAACATTTGCAGCTTCACCATAACAGAGGAGTATCAGAAGTAGCAGCAGCAACAACAGTATTACATACACATTACACTACAACGGTCCAAAGAGCCAAAGCCACCGCCTGCACCGCCGCCGCCACCACCACCACCACCACAAGTCTCCCAAATTCTACTGTATGACCCCACACTAGCAGTTTAATTATACCCCACTCTCTGCCACACCTCTTTCCTGCTCTGAGAAACCGTTGAGCCTCTCTGGCTGTTACGTCGCTTTCCCTCTCTTCATTAGATGACACATAGCCCATAGCTAGCTAGCCCCCTCATTTATTCATGTTTTGTGGTACCATATTCATATACATCTCTGTCTTTGTTAGCTTTTTACTATTTGGTATTTATTAATTATATACAAACACTACACTACACGCACAAAGCATCATCTTTCTTCCACACTCTGCCAAGCTGTAGCCACTCATACTCATGTGTCTCCTACCTTCTATTCAATGCTTGCTTCTCTAGCGAACCTGGAACTCCAAAACGGGTCCTTCCTCATCCTTTGCTTGTACGTACAAAAAGTATGGTTAAAAGTGGAGGCCTAACGGTGAAAACCATAGTTGTCTTTTCACCTAAACAAGAAAACAAAACATTAATATCGATTGAATTTCGATCACATCCTTCGGATCACCATCCTCATATATCAAATTACATAAAAATCAAAACAAAAACATTCTTCATCTTCCCTAACCTTGGGAGCTTCGCAACTATATCAACTGTAAAGTATATATAACTGGGGAAGTTTGATGAATCAAACTGCCAAACTTTTACTAGGCTGTCCATCTTTGGTTGGCATCTGCTATTCATTCTTTTTATGATATTAAACTTTTTTGTGGTCTGCCCTTTTTTATGCCACCTTTTCTTTAATAATTGTTTTGCAATAAAGGGTTTGTCATAATTCCTTGATATGCTTTTCCCGATTTCACCTAGTGCTTCCAAAAGCATCCTATACCTATGAACCTAATCGCTCCTCATTCCTAAGCTAACTTCTAAGTTTTTGTCAATAATTGTCAGTACAGGTCCAACTTCATCAAAATTCCATCCGAAAAAAGGAAAAAAGAGTAACTAATTTCATCTAGTCAAATTAATTTTAAATTATCTTTATTTGGTTCAAAGAAATTACATGGAGTCACTAAGGGTATTCTTTTTTTTTGGATAATTTTAAAATTTAAGATTGAAAATTAGGGATTAATTCCAAATTGTCTAACCAACCAAAAGTTGTACATAGGGAGAACTTAAATACGATAGCAACTAAACTCAACATAGAAACAAAAAGTGAAAATGATAGACAAAATAAGATGGCCTGGCTAGCTAGATAGATAGCGTACCCCTCTGGATCTTGTGAAGTTTCTTTCATAGCTAACTTATAGTGGGAGATCTAATTACAAGTATAATGCCAGATGATGGTGGTCCATGTTAAATCGAGCATGGAACACCCCCCCTTTCCCCTTCTTTTAACAATACAAGTATTAGGCTACACACCCTAATATAAATTTGTATGGCCAAGGTCTATGAGACTTCGTCCTCAAACAACCTAACTAGCTATGCATTTAGAACTTTGGTACAATGGACATAAATAATGATAATTAGTTCTGTATTCAAAACACTATTTATGTTTATTTTCATAAGAGATATTATTAACCCCAGAGGACGAGCCTCGGGACAATTGGTAAGGTTTAACTGGAAGGTCACGAAATTGAGTCACGAGAACAACCTTTTTTAATTAATGACCTTTTCTTAATCGCTATAAAGCTGAAAATCTTATGTTCTGAGATTTGCCCTTTATAGTATTAACCCTAGATCAACTCCTCTACTCCTTTTCTTTACCTATCAACATTATTATTCTCCTTGAAGCATAGGTCTTTCATTCATGCTAGATTTTCTTAACCAGTGCACAAGGTATTTTTACCATGTTAGGGCACGCTTTTTTCTTTTCCTTTTTGTGAGAGTTGGCGGTGGAAAGTGGGGCGATGCTCGGTAGGTGATGAAAGTGAAACTAGTCTGTGTGGGGGGGGGGGAAGTGAATGGAACCCTGCCACCTGATAATTGAACTTTTACCGATTACGAGTGATCAAAGCATGATCCACACATGCACTTTGATAAACACATACAAAGAAGTGGGGATGTCAAGCGTGTGGACCCGATGCATTGGGGTAGGAAGAGAACATTATTAGTAGTATAATTAATAAAAATAAAAGACCTTTTTAAAATATAATCTTAAGTATTATTTTAAAATAATCACTTCATAACTTTTTTCATTAAATTTCAATAATTATTAAGATAAGATTAGAACAATCATATAAATTTATTATATAAACAGATAATTACATGGTAATACTTATTAGCATAATAGATAAATAATAAATTTGCCTTAAAAATAAATTTAATATATAAATTGAGTAAAATTATATAAAATTCGTATTTTTACTCCTAATAATGTTATAAGTGAGAGGAAATTGGAAAAAAAAATCATATAGGCAACGTATACAACTTTACTGATTACTCTAAGGCTTATCGTTAGAAAAAAAAAAAGGTCCTATGATACAAGTTTGTACTGTTCAAATTGAAGTAGAAGTACCAATGGCAAGTCCTGCTTTAACTACAAGGACCTCCAAGTTCCTTATCAATTCCACTGGTCCTGAAAAGGAAACTGGAAATGATACCCAATGTGGCGATATCATCACCTTCCCTGTACTACCCTAAACAGCCTGCAAATGGACCCTCATCTCGTACTGCATACACGTATATTATATGTATATTGATTCCACTCCACCGGAATATATATAAAACAGAAAAAGGCCATCACTTGGCTAGCTCTTTCCTCTTAACATGCATGATTAAAGAGAAAGTCGTCCTTGTCCATGTAATCGCGTCAATCCATAAGAGTAAAGCATCTTGCAGTGGAGCTTGAAGAAGAATATATTATACTTCTTCTTTTAACTGTTCCTCCAACCCAACAGTAAATACTCGAGGATAAAGGGGAGGCAGTACTACTAAGAACTGTGGCTTAGGACTCCTTGCACTTTTGAGCTCGAGCTTTACTGAATTGGAAAGGTCCTTGTGTCTTCAACATTGCGGCCCAAATATACCATACAGGCCTAAATCGAAGACATTTTGTTCCTGCAGAAGAACAAAGACCAGGCCAGCTCATTGTGCCCAACCCAATAGATTAAACATGGAATACCTTTTACGTATGTTGAATAAGAAAAAAAAAACCATAAATAAATACTTCAAATTCCTATTTTAAAAAGCCTATTGTCTTATTTTGTTTTCCATTTGATTCATGTCTCGGGACATGATCCTCTGTCCCATTTTTTGTGTACCAATCCTGTCCTATTTATTCTCAACCATTTATTTTTGTGGGTCCCACATAAATGGATGGTTGAGATGAAATGAGACAGGATTGGTACACAAAAAATGGGACAGAGGATCTGAGGGCTTCGTGTCTGTGTACGGGATCGATCTCATTGATTAAATCAATTTTGGATGAAATGGAAGCTTTATAAATATTAATAGAGACAATAAATAAAGAAGTTTGATTTTCTAAAATAAAATGAAAAAAGTCACAAAAATGATTCCTCTGAATTTTTGTCCAATGTTTTAAAAATCGAACCGAAAGTTAAACCGGTAAGACAAGAGATTTAAGGTTTTAAAGGTTTATCTATTGTTAGACCGTCATAAAACTGACTAAAGATTGAATAAAATTAAAGAATATGAAATATGATTAAAAGATATTGTCCTTACCTATCGAAAAATTTAAACTTTAATTGAAAGCAGAGATTGTTGAATGAAAATTAATTGATTTATTTTGATTTATAAGAATTTATTAATTTACAAAAATCAACCGATTAATTAATAAACTAATTAATTTTTAACAATAAAAGTTGTTAAAATAAATCAAACCGAAAGTTTAAAACCAAATTAAAAATTTAACTAGCTAAAGTTTTTTACGATTAAATTGGCATAATCGGTTAGCTTTTTTAATACTTGTGTGTGAATGATAATAGTTTAATATCATTTATGGTTGTGCTTAGATAATAAGAAAAAAGATATAAGCTCATTTTCTTGAGGTTATATTACACTAATTTGAATTTATAATCGGTAAACTTCTTCTATCATATGGAATTAGAGGATCAGATCTTCTATTTCAATTATAATGTTCTTATCATATTCTATTAAATCTTATTTATACATTTACGTAAACCTTATATAAATATAAAGATGAGATTTAATAAAGGAATAAAGTAATTGAAAAGATGATTTGATGTAATGAAGTGGGCCTTGAGCATAAAATCTTGCATGCAACTTTTTGTAATCCCTGTGCTAAAGTCTCTACCCTCTACCCAGGCACGAAAGCATGTAGTCAGCGGCCGGCGCCTACTCAAGACATAGCCTCAATTTTGTCTTTTTTTTTAAATAATTATTTTTATGAAGGTCCATTCTTGATATTTATAAAAACACAAAAAGAGGCAAAAATAATATAAAATATTAAGAAAGTGTTACAGGTCTCGTGAGAGAATCAACCCCAAAAGTTAGCTTGAAGGGTGGGAGAACTCATAAGCCTATAAACTCCACATTAGTTCCTTTTATTACCGATGTGAGACATTTTACCGTAACAATCTCACATAAAAATCACACATTGTAGTAGTGCAAGCATTTTAAATTTTGCCAATACTAAGGAGAAATTTGAACCGTAATATGAGAAACTATAATCTTTCTAATCCACAATCTCTGTCCAATTAACTTCATTCCACCTGATCTCCTACTTAAATCTCAATTTCAGAGTAACAAATTGTTGCAAAAAGGAAAGAAAAAATTATACAAAGACAAATCATCCACTTCCCTATTTTTCTTCCAATACAAGTAAAGTTTGGCTAACCACAGTCCAACAAATGCAGTAAAAGCGGACGCATTTGGCAGGTTCTAAGGCAGACTTATGACAATTTCACTAAGTATGAGAAGCAATAATTCCATTCTCGAAAAGGCAATTCCCGATGAAAGCATGACCAGTACTGAGAACGCCTCCATTATTAATGATCACTCTTCCCCTTGACAAACTATCGCCCCCTGTTGCTAAGTCCACTCTTGTTTTGATACAAAAGTTTAAAGCAATAAAGTTCAGAACTCCAAATGACAAGAATACCGACTTTGAATTTAAATAACGGTCTGCCAAAAGAAAATTGTGTTCAACGGCTGGGTTTCAAACGACTTTTTACCATTCCTTTTGGATTCCAGAACTGGTGTTTTGTGAATTATTCACCACGAGCACGTAGGCATATATGTTTAACTTGCAATCAGATGTAAGTTTTATACCAAAAGTAAAAACAGAAAAAGAAGGGAAAACTTGGAAGGAAAACAAGAAAAAGGTCGTACACAACCCACATGAAGAGCTTTCTTAGAACATAAAACTCAAAGGTGCAAGAACCGATTTCTCCATAATTTTATTTAGTAGCGAAAAGGAAGAAGCTTAAAAAGAAACTGAACAACCAAAGTTTTCTCTGTTAAGACGCATGGGTCTGCAAGAGATTGGTAATCGAAACAAAATGAACAGAAGTTATACAGTTTTTACACAGCCACAGCTAATATGCTGTATCACCAAAATCAAATGAAAGAAAGAATCTTTTTTTTTTTTCCCCTCACAAGGAGAAGTTGCATATCTCAAAATAAGCAGCAAAAAATTAACACATTCCATCAGTGAATCGATACCAAGCTCTTGTAATTGTCACCTTATAGATCACGAGATGGGTTGGTTAAGGTCGTAATCATCCAAACAAGAAACCCAGGCAGAAACAGAAGCAAAGAAAACAGAGGAATTACCTCCGGAGCCAATTGAGAAGGGAATCCCAGAGACCCATTCGAAGAAGCCAATGTTTGTTGTCGTGAAAGTAAGTTATTATTGTGAGGAGATGCAACAAAATTGCGGAAAAGCAACTTGGTTTGGTATCGAGAGGAAACGTTTGCTTCACTGTGACTTGAGTTTCAAGGTGTGCTGCGGTCGCCGTTGTCGTCAGTCCTTGGGTACGTTTGTCGTAATCGTAACAATAATTAACACCATGACAGTAAAAATTAATGTCTGTCGTAAGTTGGGCTTGCCTTGGTCGTTATGGATTGGGCCTCATAAACCTTTCTTATGGATTTCTTTGTAATATTTTCAATTTTTGATCAATTAACTTATAGGCCCATTTTCAGAATCTGACTTCAATTCAATCCGTGAATTAAACAGGGGCTCTTTACTTTGTTTTTTTAATTTATATTTTTATATTTTTGTAATTAGTTTTGTTTATTTTTGTATTATTGGCCTATTAATAAGTACATAATTTTGACTAATAATATTAATGCTAAAAATGAACCAGGGTTATAAAAAGAAGTCATTGCATGAGTCTAGGAGTGAATCAGGTTCGATTGATTATTATGACTTAACATGTTCTTGCCAGATTGACTGTCTCCTAAAGACACCAACCTTGAACCTATGCATTTGAAACTGAATGCGAGAAAAAGGCTTTATAAATAATCTGTTGGATCCCGTTTTCGGAACCCAACTCATAACGAACGAATCATAGCTTAACGAATATCGCTTCAGTTTTTTTTTCATTTACACATCATTCCAAGTAGTTCCAATTTCCAATTTGGAATTCATCAATTCCTCGATTCATTTAATCCTTCATATTCGACATATCGCATTC
>JANKOD010000193.1:40237388-40249202 GCA_026284645.1 Erythroxylum acuminatum | reverse complement strand
ACATTAATATTATGTACTAAAAATATTAACTTGGTATGACACAAATATGATATATAGTAATTATGTACTAAAAATATTAACTTGGTGTGACTCTTTATGTTCAAAAACTTAATATTATGGTTTTTTGAAAATGTAAACTAATATTATAAAATTAAATAAAGATTAAAAAGTTTAATTAATCCCTTTATTATATTCTTCCAAACTTCAATACGATAAAAAAATCAACTTTGAAAATACTGTACACAAAGCAAAAGTGGAGAGTAAAGTGAAGGGCAATACTGTCATTGGGTAAAACAGCTAACTGCAAAAGCTCCTCTTATGGAGCTTTTAAAAATCAGCTTATTGGGATTAAATAAGCTAACCAATAAGTCATTCACTAAACACATCAATAGCTTTCTAAGATGGTCAAAAAGCTAACTTTTAGTCAATAAGCTAAAAAATAGCTGATAAGTTGTTTGCCAAATACCTTTTAATTGTTATTAGGCCGTCATAAAACCAATTATACATTGAGTCAAATTGAAGAATTTAAAATAAGATTAAAGATGATTGTCTTTAACTACTTAATTATGATTTATTAAAAAAATTAATTTATAAAAATCGACCAATTAATTAATAAATTAATCAATTTTTAACAACAAAAATAATTAATAATTGAATAAGAAGATTTAAAACTGATTAAAAATTAGTTAGTTTAAAATTTTTATTATTAAATTGACCGAACTAATTCGATCATGGATAAAGACGACAACGAGTTAGATTGGACGGTACCGTCACCAGCCCAATTTAAATCTGACTCCCCCAAGGTGTCGGCCTAAACCCATTCAGTTCATTTCGATCAACTTAGATTTAGGGCAAGTTCGAATCCTTTTATCAATGCTAAACATTAGGTGCCATGAGTGCAGGTTTTGATCTATTTTGAAATGGCCCGTAAGGATTCATTGACCATATTCATAGATTTTGTTAGTTTGAAGAAAATGGGCCTCTTTGGTGGGGATAAAGCATAGTCAATGAGTCATAATAAGTCAAGGTTTTGTATTAATTTTGTAATTGATTCTATACCAATCGAATACTATTTTTGATATTTTAAAATTATAAAATAATTAAACAATTTTATATAAAATTTACTTCATCAATTTTTATATAATTAAAGTTTATTTCATGTTATGATTAAAACTAAAAAATATTTCAAATTTTGACTTAACAACTCAATATATTAAAATTAACTAAACATATTTTATTTTTAAATATAATAACTATTGATTTAAAATAAACAATTTTTTTAATTTAACAGTTCAACTTTTCTTAATTTACAATTTATACCCAATATAATTTTATATTATATAAAATAAATAGTTTACCCTTTCAAATCAAACTAATTCCCCACTAATATAACACATTGCTCAATTTGAACTTATGTCCATATGCACTTGATTAAGCTCTCATGTTTCCCATATTGTGAAGGGCAACTTTACTAATCAATCAACCCTTTGTAATTGCATAACCTTTGCCTATTACCGTATAGGCTCACTCCATAGTCATACTAAATCTTTGTCATCCTAAAAATATTTTTCTGGCTTTAGGCTGGACTTAGACCCGGGTTCTGAGTTTCATGGTCTCGTCTGACTTGTAGCGATTTAGTCAAACTGAAACCGCAAGAATGTCGTTTTGTTTAACTTGAAATTAGGTCTCTGACCGGGTTTTGAACGCCCGTGGAACCAAAGAAACGGGGAGCTAGAACCGACCTGACCCATTTTCATCCATAATAATGCAAGCCAATACACCAGAAGTATGACTGGAGCTTGGCAAAAAATTATACCAACTTCTTGAATCATTTGAAATGTTTAGATTACCATCTCACCTCTTAGACAAGAAGTCAATAAAATGATTCTTATTACTCCTTGAAATGATGTTTATCAGCAACTCAATGTTCTGATTTCTTGGGATTGCAAGTAAGGATGCAATCTCTCTCTAAAAAGGTTAAAAGATACTAATATGGCTCAACTATATAGGCATCTCTGACATGGGATTGCCTAGAGAAGTTGCATTTTTATCCATCACTCAAGTTCAGAATTATGAAGACAAATCTACACTCTGATCCAATCCTCAGAGTTATAATTTGGATTACCTAATTACTAGCTGTAGCTGGCCTTCTGCGTTTATCAACATTAAATTCAACATCAAGAAGGCCTGTGATGCCGGCGGTTACCTTCTGTCCTGCTTTGACAGGTCCAACACCTTGCGGAGTTCCTGCAAGTTTAGATATGGAACCAGAACTACTCAACTTCAGGCTGCATATTTAGTGTTGCTGATATGAAACAAGCCTCAACACCACCAAGTTCATGTGATAGATCACTGGATATTAGACAATATTCAGAAGTAAAATGCTTCCATTTTGACAAAGACATGATCTTTTTTCCTTTTCCTTTTTCTTCTTTGGATGAAACACAGATTTCATTTAAAATCAAGGGTAAGTTACACAGGACTCACCATAGTTTGGACCTTCTTTTTCACTTTACTACCTGACTTTTCAAAACTATCATTTACCCAGCTGAGATTATGTTTTTGTATCACCTGTACCCTCTGCCGTCATTAGAAAACCTAACGGAAAATGGCAAAATGATGACGTATTGCTTGTGTAGGTGTTGCATGATACAATACCTATCTTAATTGTGTCATTTAACACAAGTAATACGACATTGTCTCACCATTCTCTGTTAGGTTTTCAAAAAGAAAATGTTGTCGGGGGTATGAATGACATAAATTGTGAGAGTGTATACATCAGAACTTTAGTGTCTATATCAGAACTTGCAGATAAAGCAATTGGATCAATAGAGTAGAAGAAAAGGTTGATGTAAAGAAGGTAGACTACAAGATGATAAAACACCGACTTTAAGGGCAAGCAATTAGCTTAAATATTTTGATTCAGAGATAAAAATCAAGGCCAGTTGCTTATTAAATATATATAAATTCCAATTGTGACAAATTATTCTGATAATATATGCGATTAGACAATGAAGTGAAACAAAGAAAAATCCCCACTAATACCTGTTAAGATAATATCTCCTTCAAAGAGAGTCATCACTGAACTTATGTGGCTAATCAGGTATGGAATCTTGAAAATCATATCCTTGGTGGACCCTTTTTGCCGTATTTCTCCATCTACCTGTATTTTGATCTCACGGTCAAATCTGAAAGTAGGATGCTCAAGTTGGAGCACAACAAAAGATAAAGGTGATACCTTCAACCATAGTTCCAAGTTATGTGGATCAGGAATCTCTGACTTGGAAAGCTGAAATATGTTAATGACGGGGGGAAGTTAGAGCATCAACATCGATTTAATGAACAACAACACATCCATTTAGTGAAGTAAAGCAAAAGAATGTGATGTGAAGGAGCATAAAGTCTATAAAAGGGTAAAAGAGGACAGATCACTCGACCACAATCACAAATTTATTAGAGTAGGATTCAATTTTTCAGATATTTTAATTGAGAAATCCTTTACTCCTAGAATAAGGATTAAAAACTTATCTATATATGTGTGCTCACTCCTTCAATAGGAAAAAAGCTTGAATTTTCTCTACAAACTTGAACTTTCAATTAGAAAGTGTGATGGTTTTTGTAAGAGTGGTTCTTAAACTCTACAAGTGATTCTTAGTTCCCTATTGTTCTTGTTTTGTTTTCTCCTTTCTAACATAAATTTCCAGCAATCAAAGACCTAAAATTTTAGTCATATCTAACCTGAAATTCCAGCAATCTAAACAAATATTCCAAACTTGAAATTCCAGCAGTCAGTTTTTCTGAGTTTTATCTACAGAAGATGGATGTGGTTCATTTATCAGTTATTCCTAAGATCACTACACATTAAGGAAAAGTTTGAGTAGCAAGCAATACCAAAACTCTCTTGAGTGCTCATGAACACAACAAGAAGCTAGCAGTAGTGAAAGAAAAATCATAACAGCTAATAGATCCTGCTCCAACCCCAAACTTTTTCTGGTCTCTTACACTGCTCATAATTGCAAATCCAAGCAAGCCCAGATGCATCTAATTGAATACAAGGAGATAAGACAAGATTGAACTTTCTTACAACAGAACTTATAGGTGTGAAGGTATCCTGCCCTTTGGCAACAGTCCATGGAAGTCCTGCAGACTGACAAAGAGTAGGAAGATAAAGGGATTACAGAAAGAAGAAGAGGAAGAACAAGAAACCCACCAAAACAACTTTCCAAATTCATTCCACTCAATGCAATTTTTCATCCATCGAATCATCTAATATTAAAAAGGGCACAAGGCTTCAGTTTTTACCTTAGCAGAAGCTTGAATTTCCCTTGCAGTCATGTCCAAAGCAAGAGCATATCCTGAAACACGCCATTACTTCTACTTAGTCAAGTTACTTCATCCTAATCCTCGCCAAAACTTCACACCATTACATGGATCATCAATCACTTGACACTAAAATCAAAACTTAGTAGTGAATAGTATACCTCCAATATAGTCCATGGCACTAGCTTCAGACACGTCCCGAGCTTTCTGTCCGATGACAACAGCGAGCTCCACTTCATGATCCAACGACTCCAATGCATGTGGAATCTCGATTGTGCCTCCATTTTCCAAATAAGAAGAAGTGGGTTTCAAGAACAACACCGGGTCCTGACAAAAACCATATCAAGTTCGCGTCTTTTCGTTTATCTTCACCAAATCACACGATCTAAATTGAACCTGATGATTAATTATATCTGTAACAAAAAGAGATACCTTTGGCACGGCGTTGCCGAGTTCTTTAGCGTGGGCTGCATAGTTGCGACCGACGGCGACGATCTTAGTGCCAACTTGGAGGAGCTTCTGTATGCCGCCGGAAAACGCTGCCGCCATTTCTCTATCTTGTTTGTTCGAAGACAATCCAATTGCTGTAGTTGGTCTTCGACTGTATTACGTTGGGCTTTTGAGACAATAAAATTCGGAGGAAAACATGTTTGACTTGGTTTTTGAATTGCTGACATGTCATCTCTATTTCTTGTGAGCATCAAATCATTACCTGAAAAAAGAAATGGACGACTTTGGTGGGTCCAATTCCGTGACGGCAGTATATATTGTGCCCATCAGCTTGGATTGGCGTATGATTGGTCGAGCCATTAGGCCTGAGATTTGTTGCAGTTGTAGCGGGAACATGGTGGCGTGGCGGCAGTTGGTGGGCAGTAAGGCTGAGGACACGACGGTTGATTGGTGGCAGAAAATGGGAGTCCGGCTCGGAAAGGTGGAGTTCGGTCCGCTGGTGAGTCTATTTGGATGCGTATTGGTGATCGGTCGCAAATAGAACTGGAATGGCAATAGGCTGGCCCGACCATGGCCCGATCCCAAGAATCTGCAGCTTAAAGTCCGTTGGTTGACTAGTCGAACCTTTTGGGTCTGGGCCTATCCCACGTCTAAATTGGACCAAACCCAACATTCATGCTTACTTGTAATTATCGATTTGTGTTTGACTTTGGAATAGTCGTTTTCGATTGCTTGCAGGAACAAGATCATTATGATCTGATGGTCCATGCTTTTCTTAACTGGGAGGACCGCAGCTGGGATGTGGAGAAGCTTCAAGCGGTGTGCTGTGAAAAGGATGTGCATTATATTTTGACGATCCCTTTGGATTTGCGAAGCCGACCCGATAAATGACTGTGGCATTTTGATAAGCGGGGTACCTATAATGTCAAATCTAGTTATTACCAAGCCCTTATGCTCTAGAAAGGTCCTTTATGACGAGTGTGAAGATATATGGAAGTTTTTGTAGAACCTCACACTCCATCCAAAAATTTAAAGTTTTTATGTGGTGACTTTTACATGATATTCTTCCTACCAAAGAGTGGATCTTTGGACGAGACATAGATATTGACTCAAGTTGTGGCCACTGTGGTCATAACGAAGACTGCTTCCATGTGTTTGTGGGCTGCTATGTAGGAAGCGAGATTTGGATTGAGTTTGGTTTGAATTTTCGCTCTTTTGGGTTCACTATCTTTACTTATGTATGCAATGCTTCCAAGACTGTCTTTGTTGATATAATGCGAAATGCTTGCATGGTCTTATGGCAGATATGGTGTAGCCGCAACAAATATGTTTGGGAAGCCAAGCTCATGCCTTGTTCGCAAGTTATCGGAAAGGCAGCCTCTTTCCTCCAGACATGGACAGCAACATGATGACTCTATGCTTCAACTTCTGTGAGATCCAACAGTATGGGCTGCTCTAATCAGTCGGATGACACTCTCACTAGTAGTTCACCTACAGGCACTTTATTGCAATGGGTTTGCTTCATTGACACAGCTATTTTTCCCCACATGCACTGCAGTGGTTATGGTGCTGTAATTAAAAACAACGCGGGTACTATTGAGTTTGCTCTCTTAAGTAGATTTTCCGGTGTGTTAGAACCTAAGACAGCTGAAGCTTTCGCCCGTCGTTCTCTTCTAGCCTGGGTTGTCCTGCATCTACCTGGACGGTGCTCTATTGCTGTGGGCGCTCAGGAACTTTATACTGCTCTTCAATCATCTCAGGACGACTCATCTAACTTTGGTAAAATCATTGACGATTGTTTAGATATTCTTAGGCGTAATATTGTTGTTTCAGTACGCTGGCTTCGCCGACACTGTAATGTCGAAGCTCATGAATTAGCTTGACATTCTCATTTGTATGCCTTTTTTATGTTTTGGGATCATTACCCTACCTTTGATTAATACCAAGTCTCGTTTTTTACCCCAAAAAAAGTAAATTATCTAAAAATACCAAATTTATTGAATATATCACTTAAACACGGATAATTAACTTATCAAATAATTTTATTAATACGCACAATTTATGAATTATTAAATACTTAAAATTTTATTTAATATTCATTTGACAACATTCCTTATCTTTTGATTAACTTTTATGTTAAATTAATCTCTAAATAATTTTAGGTCAAACTCGAACTTGAAGTCAATTCGATCTGCTCAATTCATTCAAATAAAATAACATCATTTTAATTATGAACTAATCAAAATTTAGACTATCAAAATTTGATTATGTCAAACTCGAGTCAGACTGAACTCAAACCATTCAAATTAAATAATATAAGAAATTTTGTTTTTCCTTATATTGGATATTTTTTCAATTAAATTTCCTGAGGTTTAGTCTTGTGATGATCATGATCTTCCATCATGAGATATTAGATAATAAACCTATTGGCTAATTAGGTGGAAGCTCATTATTATGCTTCATGTTTAAAAAGATGAAACAGCATGTGAGCCCTATTTATTATCTTTTGATTCTTTTCAATCACTTTTAGCTTAATTGATTTCATTTAAAAGAAAAAAGGAATGTACTTGTTAGAATATTCCTTGAAAAGACTAATCATTTAGTTAGTAAAGAAAATTAACTTTATTAAAAAAAAGTAGATAATTTAACTTTCCAAATTGTTAAACTTAATGTATGTTGATATGAGTGACCAAGACCTTAATTACCTTTCCATAAAAGAATTTTACTTCTTTTATAAATTTACTATATTCAACTGGATGCTAATGAAAATTATCATATTCGAATCAGATTAATTGAAATTTGATCGTGTCTTTCACTTATTATCTAACATCAAAATAAAAATGGTAAAATATGTAAAATTTTATTATAGTTTAAGTAAAAAAATTTAAAATTCACAATTTTGAATTATCCAAATTTTTCTTGTTTTTTTATAAATTTTTAAAAAATTTTACTAAAAATAATTATGAAATACACGTGACATAAACATCAATTCTAGATCAAGCAAATGTTACTAACATGAAGACTCAATCTAATTCATACCCTAGATCCAAACTAACTAAATTTGAATAAAAAAATAAGGATATGAGATTTTTTTTAAAATCTTAAATAATAGGAGAGCCTTATAATTTTATCCTAAAAGACTGTTAAACTCATGCATTAATTGTAAGGATGGCAATAAGCTAACCCATAAATTCAGATTCATATGTTTTCAATGAGTCGGCTTATGGGCTAGACCCATGCTTAAATCGATTAAGTCTCGGGTAGACCTAGGCCTGAGCAGCACAGGCTTGGACTCAATTATAAAAAACGTTATTTTACACTTTTAATTTTCAAAAAGTTATTTTAAAAATTTTAGCGGACTGAGCCATTGCTATCCCTAATTGAATGAAAGGGAATGACATGAATGGAAATTATTTTTATTTTCTAAAATTCTCTAATTTGTTAAATTTCACATGAGGCCTTGCACTTAGAAGAGGCTACATTAATGGCCTAATGGGTGTGTGTTGTGGTCAAGAACCCATCATAGCCACACACCAACTTGCAATTTGATGTAGGGTTTTTTTCGAGCAGTTTTTACGGTCAAAACAATTTTCTCTCTATTTTTATTTATTTTTAACTTATGTCACCAGCAAGATGTATCTATCCCTAGAATTTGACACCATTAGACCGTGTTATGCGGATAATCTAGTTGAAGGACTCCACTATGACTCAACAAGTCTAGAGGAATCATCATTCATGGTTGGCTCTAAAATAGACTAGAAGTATGTTCACTAGAAAGAACTAATTTGGTTAGTGGTGTGTCCCATCATGCATAATTTCTGATTTTTAACCTCAAATTTAACAATTAATTGAAATCATAAAGTTCATATTGATTAAAATAATTTGAAATTTTTTAATGTTATAATTTATAAAATAAATAAAATTACAAGCGAAATTAATTTGTATCTCTTATTTTTTTAAAATAAGAACAATAAAATATGATTATTCCCAAATTTAAACCCAATTATAGTAAAACTTAAAAAATTTTATTATGCTACAAACCATTCATTCACTAAAACTCATTACTTAAAAGAGAAATTACCAATAAGACATCCTTAACAAGATTGATTACCTAGCGAAGAATATTCAAATAAGTGACGGAGCCAGAAATTTATAATAGGAGGGTTTAAATATTTAATTTTTTAAAATTTTGGGGGGCCCAATATACTACTAACCTTCAAATAACTTCATCCTCATATATGTATATATATATAATATTTAATTTTTTAAAATTTTGAAGAGTCCAATACATCACTGGACTCCATATAGCTATGTCCATGATTCGAATGAATAGAACGAACCACCTTGTGGATATTTTTTCGCCTGCGGACAATATTCTCATACATCAATAATAGCCTGTAATAGGACCTTATCTAAAGGTGTACGTTTGGATACAATTTTGTCTATCTTACTTTTGATGCAGTCGGAAGAAAACACTGACCAAGCAACCAACGCTTTGGGTTGCGATGCGAGGGGACCAATGCAAATGCAATGCAAGAGAAAGAACAAGGAGATGGCATCAAAATGTCAACTCCATCCGTGGGGTTTGCAGTTTTTTTGTTGTTTTAGGGACTGAAACCACAAAACTTTTTAAGACTTCGAGATAATGTGATGTATGAAGTGATTTCCCACTTGGGATTTCCTCAGACAATCACCAAAGGCTGTCTTCCATGCCTTTGCATGCAAGAACTCCAACATCAAACCGTTCACTCACTTTCTTTTCTCTAAAATATGAGGAATTGCCAGGTTTGCCAGGAGCAAAGTATTATTCAGAATCTCTCATAAGTCATAAATTATGAGATTTATCCTCGTGTTATTAAGAATGATGTGTTATTAAAAGTTTTAATATAACTTTCTTTTATAGTTAAACAACAACAACAACAACATTCAGTATAAATCTCATTAAGGTGTAAAGTACCAGAAAGTCTAGCAATATGTAGTCTTATACTCTTAACTAGTAGAGAGGTCGTTTCAAATTCTTTTATAGTTATAAATAGATAAAAAAATCCCAATAAAAGTTTATTTTAGTTAATTTTATTATCTAATTATAATTTAAGATGAGAAAAAATAAAATTTAGGATATTACTAAAATTTACTTAAAACCTTATATATTGTGTCCTTGTGCCAAGCAAGTCCGAGCAGCTTGGGATATTTTGTTGTAATTGGCTGGGAAGGTACATGTAATATGATCACATCTTTTTTTTTTTTTGGGTTGAAAATAAACATGATCACATCTTGGAAAGGATTGAAGAGAAGTGATTGAAATGTAAATTTGTCGACAAGATTATCGAAAGTGGGTGCAATAATGGCCGATAAAGGTTTGATTCCTTTGGGTCATTTGGTGTAACTAGAAGCACATGCATGGTTCCGGTTAAGTGTGACAAAAAGATTGTTAGTCTTTAATGATTCTTCATATCTTTCGGTTATGCACATTGATTCATCTAAAGAAAAAAGAAAATTAATTAAAGAAGAAAGAGCTTATAATAAATAAATGGGGTTCGTGCTTGGTGGTATATATTGGGGATCAAATCTTCCGTGCCTATAACTCTGCATTAACTCTATATCATACGATTCCATCCACACATATATGCGAGACTCAAAATAATGTGTGAATAAGATTGTATAGAATAAGGTTAGTACGGGGTTACGAGTACAGAGGATCTTGTCTCCATACATTCAGAGTTTCCAGAAGTTGAATAAAAAAACTAGACCATAAAACAGAGCATTCATAAATGTTTTTGAGGGTGAAAGTAATTAATGGAGTTGCTATAATAAAGATTCATATAAAATGAAAATAATCCTATAATTTTTGTAAAAATTCAAGTTAGAGGTAAGACTGCGTACTGTTTGGACCTCCCAGACTTTGTGTGTTAGCGAGATTGTTAATGGAAATTGTTGTTGTTGTTATTTATTGCTTTGTCTTAAATAACTTTGTAATTTTTTATAATAAATATTCATATAAAAAGGTGAAAATCCCATGATTTTTAAAAAATCCAAATCCCTAAATAAAATTATTGTCTACAAATTATAATGCCTTATAATAAACAATTTCAATCACACATCCATAGTATTTAATAAAAATTAAGTTTTTTTTTGGAATTTTGAACTTTCCAACGTACAAAAAAAGGGTTTGGATTAATTAAGTGGGGCATAAGGTTAAGTACCTATAATTAATGAACAGAGTACAGTACTTGGTAGTTGGCTGAATTAGACTGTCATCAGAGAAACAATATTTGTGAGGCCGTGAGGAGATTAGGAGCTTCTATCCACCATGTTTGGACAGAACATGCAATTAGACCACCTCTTAACAAGCTATACTTATGTCGTTACACTCTTAGTTGTGTCCATCAAACCTTGACAAGCTTGGTCCGATATAGACATCCAATATTGGAGCTTTATTACCAATCAGCAGAACAAGTATATATGTTACAATCAAATATTAGTTGATATAGAATGAGTTTTGATGTCTGAAATTCTTGGATCTAGGTCTAATCTCGCTATCTAAAGTAAGGGCATAATAGAGTTAAAATATGATCCGGGTTTAATTTATAATCTTCTATTCGATAAACCTGTAAAACCAAACACTTAAAGAAGCCCGTAAATTTTCATTAAAACGTTATATATCATAATTTTTTAGAACTTTTTTTACTTGTTTGATTATTTATTAAATTTAGATTTATTAGGGTTTGATCTAATTAATACGGAAAATAATTTTGATATGTCGAAAATTCTTAAATTAAGGTCTAAATTCGTTATTTTAGATATAAGTTTAAGTTTAATTTATGATTTTCTCTTCATTCGATCTATAAAACTAAATGCCGAAAGAGTGTCTTAAATTTTTATTATGATGTTATTTATCTCCTTCGATAAGAAAATATTTTACTTGTATTAGGGTTTAATACTCCCTCCTATTCAAAATAAGTGTCGATTTAGAGGGATTTTAATTATTCAAAATAAGTATCGTTTGTGACTTTTTATGCATATTTATGATTTTACTTCCAAAAT
>JANKOD010000193.1:40162320-40182400 GCA_026284645.1 Erythroxylum acuminatum | reverse complement strand
TATATATAGAGTTTTATGTTGATAATTCATAATACTTGATAAGATAAACTTAACTTAAGTCCACGCCTTTTTATTATTTCTAATTTTTAATAAAATTTGAGATTTTTTAATTTTTAATATTAAAATAACATTTTTATTAATTTAAAATAAAACTGCGTATTATTAATTGAGAATAATTGATTTTAGTTTGACGAAGTTGGAGGAGACAAAAACAGTGAAGATCTCAATGTAGTTTCCTACACAATCCAATGGCCTACTCATAAACCCACAGGGTATTATCTTAAATATCATTGGAATTCCAAAAAGAAGATACCTTTGCAGACACTCATTTATTTATGAAAAAGTTTATTATTTCTGATGAATTGATTTTCTTTAATTTTTAAATTTAGTTTAATAACTCTTATTATTAAATACTAAAATTAATCAAATTTTATTTAGTTGTCACTTTTTTAATTTAAATTTTAACTTTTTTTATAAGCAAAGATAGTTTTTTTCCTTTAATATTTCAAATTTTTTAATTTTATTCAATCTTTAATCTGTTTTATGTCTAATATTTTATACTTTAACTTCTTATTTTAACAGTTTAATTTTTGCCGAATTTTTAAAATATTGGTTATAACTTATTAGTTTAATTCATTTATAAGTTTAAAATAGTACTATATTGAAAATTTCAAAATTTTGACCCGATGTTTCGATGAATAAAAAGTAAAATAATTAATTTATTATTACATAAAATTGTGTAAAAACTAAATTATAACATAAAAGCTATAATTTTTTTTAAAAATTAAATAATTTTTTGTATTTAACTTATATATTCAATAATTAATAAAATAAGTATTTCAGTAAACATGATAATTTGACCAATGACATGAGAAAGAAAGAAAAAGATAGTTTTCGCTACCTATAAGACCCGTTGAAATATCTCGAGAGTGGTCGAGTTAATAGAGTGGAAGGACATAAGGTCAAAAGGTTTTGTATTAGATTCTTCTACTTACACTTTTTTTATTGAGTTTGTCGTATAAAGTTTGCTTAGTGCGAAGTACCTGATTGATGTAATTTGCAGACTATTGTGTTAATCCAAAATTTTATTTAGTGTGCATTTGGAAAATAACGGTCGCAGATTTTTTCGTTTTAAAAAAATAAAAGTGTTTCAATCATATGTAACATTTAATTTTACTCATGTATTTGTGTAAATTCATATAAATATATAGTGAAACATATAAAAACTGATCAACATGATCTGTTTCCCTGTATGACCGGATGAGGTTGCGCGTAATCAACACAGACAGGAGTGGGGACCAAACCACCTTAAACAGTCCCAGACATCAACAAATGAGAGAAAGTCTCCTACGACCTTTTACATTCATGCTTAACGATTAACTTTGTCCTCGTACTCTCCTCACGATCTTCCTTCAAATTCTGGTATTTCATCTGATGACCAGATGTTTGTTGCGTCGTAATTACGACGACAAATTACGATAATAAACAACGCTATGTTTCATGATCCGCTTGCTGCACATGGTTGATGCAACTAAGCAATTAATAAAATAGTGTGAAGATGTAGCAGAACAGTGAGGCATTATAATGGACGTTGACACCTAGCATCTGAGCAAGACAAGTCTAGGTAGAGCTGTAGGGTTAAGAGGAGGAATCTAAAGCTGAGACTTTTAATATTAATAAATAGTAAGTGAATGAGATTGAGGAGCTTCATGGTACACGACTAAGCGAGTAGGGTTTAGTTTAGGCATGAGAGATGAGATGTATATTTAGAGCATTCCTTGTCTCTCGTTAAAGCTGTTAATGGAAGAAGAAGAGATAAAAAAATAGGGTTTCGTCAGTGAGTATCAGTACTCCACGTGCTTCTGGGGACTCTTTCTCAGTGCTCTTCTTCGCAGTCCCCACTCATTGTTAATTCAATAAAACGCTCTGACCGATCTGTTCCCTTTTCTTTTGTTTGCATCTGTGTATGTGTGTATCCATGCCCATCTCTCTGTATCAGAGCAAAAAAGAGGAAAAGACCAGTGGAAAGTTGCTTGAAGGTATCAGAGAAGAGCAACATTTGAGTGAAAAGATTGAAACTTTGGAATAAAAAAGATCTTTTGAAGGAACCCTTTTGATATTAGATCGTGATGATGGAAGTGAAAGGTGGTGGCGGTGGCGGTGGCGGTGGTGAAGATGACATTGGAGATGGTATGCAGTGCAGTGACCATCCTCATAGGAACAACCCAGGTGGGATCTGTGCTTTTTGTCTACAAGAAAAGCTTGGAAAGTTGGTATCTTCGTCTTTTCCTCTACCAATTCGTGTATCTTCTTCTTCTTCATCTTCTTCTCCTTCATTTAGATCTGATGTTGGTAGTGTTGGGGTTGGTGGAACTAGCATTGGTGGTGGAGGAGCTGGTGGTGGTTCTGCTACTTCACTATCACTTGCTTCGCGTCCCACATCTACAAAAAGTAGGAATGATAATGCAAATAATGGTCACTATCAAGAGTACCACACGAGGAGGGCCAGAATCTCTTTTCTTTTGGCTAAAAAGAAGAAGAAAAGCATGATAACATCGTCATCGTCATCATCAGAACGTGATATTGTTTATAACCGAAGCAAGTCCACTACAACTCCTGGTAGGAGGAGCCATTTCTTTGATAATACTGAAGATTTTAGCCCCAGGAAGAGAGGTGGGTTTTGGTCATTTCTTTACCTCTCTTTAGCCAAATCTTCTTCTACTTCTACCAGAAAACCAGAAAAGGTGTCATCTTTGACGACGACGACGACAACAACAACAGGAACATCAAATGGGGCCATTGTGAAGCAAAAAGAGAAGTGTATGGGATCTTCTGTGTCCAAGAAAGCAGACATTGTTGTGGTGGAAGATGATGATGATAGTCCAAACAGCCAAGCAACAGCCTCTGCCTCATCTTTTGAGAGAAAAGTGTCGAGATCTAGATCTGTTGGGTGTGGGAGCAGAA
The DNA here is from genome assembly GCA_026284645.1 of Erythroxylum acuminatum. NCBI lineage: Eukaryota > Viridiplantae > Streptophyta > Magnoliopsida > Malpighiales > Erythroxylaceae > Erythroxylum > Erythroxylum acuminatum. The sequence goes on along the minus strand of JANKOD010000193.1, from coordinate 40,179,436 downwards.
GCTTCTCTGGTGATTTTTTTGAGAGAATCTCAACTGGGTTTGGGGACTGCACTCTCAGGAGAGTGGAGTCACAAAGAGAAGGCAAGCCAAAAGTTCATACTACCTCCTCTACCATGAAGGAGAGGGTGAGGTGTGGAGGTATCTTTGGTGGGTTTATCATAAATTCATCATCTTCTTCATCTTCCTCATCTTACTGGGTTTCATCATCAACTGAGGACATGAATGGGAAGTCAACAACAGGTCCTCTCTCCCATGGCAGGAGTAGGAGTTGGAGTTGGGCCTTTTCTAGTCCCATGAGAGCTTTTAGCAAGCCAACTTCCAAAGAAAGCAAGAGGAATATCATCAGACAAGCTTCCACCAAGAATACTACTCCAAACTTGGCTGCAATTCCTTCTTTGTTAGCTGTGAGAGGCTAAACTTGAAGAGCTAATAGTAGACAAAGTACATTGGTCATGTCTAGTTAGTCTCTGTTTATTGCTCTTTGTGTCAAGTTTCGTGATCGGTCAGTCAGGCATAAGTATTGTTAAAAACACTTTCTTTTTATTCTTCCAAGTTACTGGTAATATGATCTGCAAATCATTCTCTTCAGTTCAGGATAGTTTCTTGTTCAAGTGTTTCTTAAAGATATTATGAGTTGTGCATGCAAAAATTTGTATTCCCTTACTCCATTTGTGTCCTGTACCTGATGATTATATGTCAAAGAGATGTGTTCTTATTTTATTATAATGGATGAATGTGTTGGTAAGGGACATGAGCTCTGAACCTCATTCACATGGGCACACATGTTTTATCAGATTGGACACAACTGTAAGCTCTTGCTTTTCTGATCATTTGACAGAAATTTATTGATTGATTTCCTGATTCAGCATAGAGTATTATGGTGTTCTGGTTGACTAAACTTGAAAGATTCTATATCATTGTTTATTGCTGTGAAATGATCAGTTTTAAATAGGAATAATCAGTCTGTAACCAATGAAGAAAAAGGAATATGTAGAAGTTAAAAGTGAATGAGATGGGACAACAATAGCATAATACAATGAAGAACATGAAGATGGATACTCAAGTAAATAGTATGTTTTTCTTTATTTTTATATGTGGGATTAAAAGATGATCATCAATAAATAATTTATAATGCATAAAAAATAATTTAATTTATATTAATCAAAATAGCCATCATCTCTTATTTTTTTCTTTATACATTTATTCTTGAAATAGTAATCTTGCTTTCAATGTCTACATTGAATTGCATCAAATTGCAAGTAGGAAGTGTCTGGCATTGCCAAATTTTAAATATTGATTTAAGTAGTTTATTTAAATATGTAATTTATACACATGGATTTGATTAATAAACTACTACTTACAAAAATAGAACCATTGGTTCCTTATTTTCATTAAGGTAGATGCAAGTTTATGATAAGACTTAATAGTATTCTTTTTCAATAGTTTTATATATTTGTGAAATGGCTACTAAGAGAGGGAGTGTAACTATAAAAGTACAAGTTTAAATCACGAAAATAACCTCTTAATGTATCGGGCACGAAACAGAATCAACATTAACTACTGTAAATGTCTATACCTTGAGCATGCTTCCATTGCTAATCATTTTGATCCTGACAGTGTTGCTATTCAGATAAAACTCCCTTTTTGCCACAGAAGACGCTAAAACAATAATCTTTCAGTCGTTGCAGATCTACTACAGAAATGCAACATTAATCCAAAACCTATAGACATACTGATATCCCAACAGTAGTTTGTTTTCTCCTATACCATCACTCAATGCTATGGCATTCAGTAAATGAGAAGCAATATCATGAAGCTTAACCTGTCTAGCATGGGGTGCAGTGCTGGAATCAAATCCATTTGCCTAGATATAATAATGTTGAAGGTTCAACAGAACTCAATAGCACTCATTCTAAGCAGTGAAATACTAAACCTTATTTGGTTCACATAAAAAAACCCTTCCAAATTGTTAACCAATTGACTATTTCAAAAGGGGAGCTGCCATATTGATGCCTAGCCGACGGCAAGACAAGAATGAGGTAAATATGAGTTCCAACATATTCTTTGCAAGAACAAAGCACATTACAATTGTTCTTACTCCTGTCTTCCGGATTCTAAAAACAAACTAGGGGTATCAATATCAAAAAGCATAATGAACGTGGCTACAGATGCACTGAAGGCAAAACTCCTATGTCTTGGGAGTTGGGACCTATGGTCTAGCCATTTCAGAGCAATTCTTGAATATATTTTCAAGGATTTACCAGAAAATGAGAATTTCAAGCATGAAGTAATTTTCCTACATGCCAAACTTCAAGAGATCTTTTCACCACTTCTGTATACATGCTGCAGATAGGTAATCATTCAGACAAGTCAAAGAAAACCTACCATTGACTGATGAAGACATAGAGATCACTAAGATGACCTGTTACAGGTTTGGAAGCACTTCATATTCTTTTATTTGGTATGAGCTAAGTCATATAGAAGTAAGAGGGAGTATGAAACAAGGAGATGAGGTCTAGAAGATCGCACCAGGGAGTGGGTTCAAGTGCGACAACGCTGTACAAAAATGTATTCCCAACATGGAAGCTGATAAAGGGAGTGTATGGACAAACAAAACCGATACAGATGAAAAGGACAGAATGGAAGAACTCCCTAGAGCTACAAGCCCCATCCCGTCTGCACTGGATTTGTTTCTGGGAGTACCCTAAATGTCTAGAAGAGAGGTCTAATAATGAACAAATTGACTACTAAGTTACTAACATAACAAATAACAACAAAGTTCTGTAACAGATAAACGGCATAGAGTACAAATTCACGACTCAAAAAAGACATAAATCTGAGTTGCTCAATAATTAACAATAATATAGTGAAAAAGCTGAGGAAGAAACAATAATAAGGTTGATATTATGTCCTCAACATTCCAAAAGCATACAAACAAAACCAAGGCTAAAGAAAGAGGTTGGTTCATCAATAACAACTGGAAAATATAGGAAACTTCAATCTTCCTCCTCGCCTTCATTCTCAGCAATGTTAAAGTATCGGAGTTCATAAACATTACGGTCTTTGTTGGAAGCAATGACCCGAAGCCAATCTCGCACATTGTGTTTCTTCAAATACTTCTTCGTCAAATACTTCAAGTATCTAAGCAACCAAAACCCATTACAATTAATCACAAAATGTAAGACTTTTTGTTTCAATCAAATTTCAACAATAATCACATATCTAGTTTCAATTAAACATAAATGAATATTGCGAAAATCCTAATACATATAGAAAACGCGGATAAACTTCAAATGCCCTTTTTTCAAAATGGGATTACCGTTTGGAGAAGTTGGAGTCAGAGGTGACGGTGATTTTGGACTTGTCGCGAGTGACGGTAATAGAGTCGCCAAGAGCACCGGCTTTGCCGCCGACTTTGATGCGTTCCTGGAGGAACTTTTCGAGAGAGGCGATGTCCATGATCTTATCCTCCACCGGCTTTGCGCAGTCGATCGTGAAAGTAGCTCCTTTCTTCTTCCCCTTGGCAGGTGCTGCTCCTCCTCTGCTCATTTTCGTCTATTGATTGATTGTCGACAACCTAGATCAGAACACACTCAATCAAAACACAATCGTACCATAAAGAACAGTCAGATAAAGAGTGGCGGAAGTAGTGGTACCTGGAATTGAAGAAGCTGAAGCAACGGGTTTGGAGGATATGGAAACGGAAGCTAGATTAGGGTTTTGGGCAGATAATAAGCGGGATAGTGATGGGCTCTTAATATTGGGCCTAGTGGGCCTATTTAATATTTTCATATTCGTGAGCTCAAAATTTACCCAAATCATCCTTTTCCAATGTTATAAAAAATAAATAAGGATTTATTATGTAATTTGTTATAATTATACAAATTCAGGCATGTCTGATTCTTTTCTTTTATTTAAAAATTTTGATTCGAAAATCCAAACTTCAAACTAAAATAATATCATTTTATTATTTAAACTGATCCGACCCTTTTGAGTCGAGACTCTACTTGGCCCGAGTTAACCTGACCTGACCCTTTTGGCCCAAGCCAGTATGTCATGTCTAAGGATGCCAAATTGCAAGACATTAAGCTTTCTCAGAACTCGTTTGAAGGAAGTTCAGGTGCAACAAACAGCAATTGGAACAACATTCACTTAAAACATGTTTAAGAAGAAAGAGATATGACAAGAGTGTCAATCTTCTTGCAATCTTAAGTTTCTTAAGAAACCGCAATGTATGAGTTGAAACAAAACTCCTCATCCAAAACTGAAGAAACATTGAAAATACCCAACAAAATAACAAATAGGTGTACAAATGATACTTCCTCCTCTCTTGTCTCTTTTCAAGTTTCTCAGTAAGTTCTTTAGAGGGGGCAGGGTGGAACGTCAAGAGTGGTTCCAGCTTGAATCATGCCCCATCCGATAAGACGCCAGTGCTTCTCGACTCGTCTACTCAGAGCTATCTTCTCTCCTTTACTTGTACAGACTGGAGATGTCAGTTGTAACTTTGCCAAATCATTCTTTACTGCAATCACTCTTGCACCGGTCGACATGGATCCAATGTTCAACATCAGAATCTCTGCCTTCGTCAGCTTCGACACCTTTCCCTGCTTCTCTGACCCCTTTGTCCTCACACCAATTAGTCGCCGTAGGAGGAAGAAATTAACCTGCATGGTCAAATAGTAATGCAATAGTGAATAAACAGTTTAATCCGAAAGAGCAAGGTTTCACAACAATATTCTGGTTCAGTCCCTAACCTCAAGCTCAACAAAGACTTCAGGTAGGGATCCCACATCACCAAGCACCTGACCGACTAATCTATCAGCACGTGTCAAAGTTGGGTCCATCGTTGTGCCCACACCAATAAGACCTCCAGGTACTGCAAATTGCAGCTCGTTCTGCTCAGCGTACAACGAAACTATTCTAGTATATATTGGTGTGCATTTGACATTTCCAGCCTCATCTTTCACAACAATTCCCGGACGAACCTCAATATCTTGATTCACCTTCAGAACACCCTGCAAAAGGATGATTGTCAACAATATTAACCACATATGTTTCAGCTGACTTAATGTATGTAGATAATAGATAGCTATTTTATGTGACTGCAGCATTCTAGACCAACAGTAAACATCAACGACTAAATGAAGGTTTCCCGTCGGCCACCCCATAACCTTAAACATCCAAGCACAACTAAAAAAAATTTCACCACTTATATCCTCCTCTGTAATGTAACGTAAAGGACTCTTCATACAATAGTGTTACATAAATACCAACAATAACTGTATAAATAAGTGCAACTCGAAACTTACCCTGAAGATACTTCCACCAGCAACACCACCTTTTACCTCATCCACATCAGATCCAGGCTTGTTGACATCAAATGAGCGGATCACGATCATATTAGGTGGTGAGATGAAGTTCCTCTCTGGAACAGGAATCTTTTTGACAATGTACTCACACACAACATCAATATTATACTTCAGCTGTGCAGAAATTGGCACCACTGGAGCAGCATCAGCAACAGTTCCCTGCAAATGAAACATCATAAAGAATCAGTATTACGTGGATCTTTTTTGTCTAGTAAGTAACAAATTAATTATAAATGAAAAAAAAGATTCATTGGATCAATGCTTGTCAAGACAGTATCGAAGAAGGCACCAAGGTACTAAACCTGAATAAACTTTTGAATAGCCTCATGTTGGTTGATGGCTACATTTTCCTGAATTAGATCAACCTTATTTTGGAGGATTATTATGTGTTGGAGGCGCATAATTTCTACAGCAGCAAGATGCTCAGAAGTTTGTGGCTGTGGGCAGCTCTCATTTGCAGCAATTAGAAGTAACGCTCCATCCATGATTGCTGCTCCATTAAGCATTGTAGCCATAAGAATATCATGACCCTACAGTAAAACAGAAATATCTATCACTTGCTGGTAAAAATAAACTGGAGTATAAATTCTTCACACTGACAGACTAAAACAACAAAATATAACACATCTACCAAAATACAAGATAATTTGATGACTAGATAAATTGGACAGCAGATATATAACTCAAAGCATATTAACAATACTACAACATAGATCTTAAATGAAAAGAAAGTGCACGTAGAAATTTCCTTTACAAGGAAAACTTTGAAGTCTTACTGGGCAATCAACAAAAGATACATGTCTCAGCAACTTCATCCTACAGTTTTCGAATCCGGGCACATCACACATGGGACTATCTTCCTTTCCACTTCCATATGCCCTACAGGGACATTTCTCATTTATTAATCAAATGCAACACTGAAAATGATGTTGTAATATGCAAGTATACATCACTTACTTGTAGCACATAGGTCTGGGGCAACGCTCATCTTCACATTTGTATATCTTTGCATTTGCATATCCAAGCTTAATGGTAATGTTCCTCTCCAGCTCATTTTTAAAACGAACAGTCTGCAAATAAATGGAACTGTCTACACTTGCAATTTGCATTTAATATTGATACTAACACCATAACTATCAAAGCAGGCACAATCCTGCAAAGACATGACTATGCAGGTAACTAGGTAGTCTTTCACAACAGCAGTTATATTCATCTCACGTTGCCAAATTAGCAAAGATCTGAATATTGATTAAGCACCATAAAATTGCACAAGTGTATTCAACTAAATCACCTGAACACCAGATATTGCTTTCACAACAGTTGACTTGCCATGTGCCACATGACCTATAGTGCCTGATAAAAAGAAAGTGAGAATGGAAATAAAAATGTTAGTCAATTTCCATCCTAAGCTTACAATAAATCAATTTCCATCCTAAGCTTACAATAAAAACCAACTAAAGCAAAAATTGGAAACACAGGAGCTGAGGCAAATGGCTATTATTGCTCTTAAAGGAGTATTTACAGTCTATGGGCAGCACCATCACCTATATTTATAGTTGCTTGGCGAGATATGACTTCTGGAGAAAGTGGATGCAATGTTTTTACATCCAACTTACTCAAGTCCTGTTCCATCAAACCTTTTCGTGACATTTTGACAGTCGTTAAGTTTCCTTCTGCTTCAAACAATTCATTTTTTAATTCAGCAGATCAGAAGAAATAGCAGAAAACTTCAATTGCATAAGCGCACACACTGAAATCTAAAAGTGCAACTGATACACAAAGTTCTTTTAGGTTATCAAGATACAGAAAATTTTAGCATATTTCTGATCATATAGAAGCTAATCAATCCACCTAAACAATAAATAAAAATAAATACTGTTACAAAGTAGATAACTACAAAGTATAAAGAACCAAAACAAGAATCTAACCTAAGGGAACCTTGCAGTCAACTCTAACCTAAAGGGAACCTTACAGTCAACTCTTACAATTACCCAATCCAGAGCAATGACTCCCCAAAGCCCTAAACTTTCAAAACAAAAATCCCTTAAAATCCCCAAAAGAGACCATACAAGAGAAAAGAACGCAAACCCACCAAAAACCTTGAAAATTTTAAACTTGAAGATCCACTGGTGGCAGAGTAAGCAAAGCATATCCCCCAGCTCCAACAAACTTCATTTCCCAATACACTAAACGAGAGCCTCCAGTTCAATATATCCCCAGAACCCAAAAGCACAACTTTTCACAGTGGACTCAAAAGCAAACACCAACCAAGCCCTCAGCAATTCAGAACTAAAACACCCATCAAACTCAGAAAACAATACTCAAAATAGACCAAAAGACTCCGTAACAGAAATACAAAAAATGCTCCAAAAATCGCTTACAGATAAGAGACAACAACGAAAAGACGACTTAGAGAAATGAGACTGCATGAACCTGAACGTATCGAGAGCCCTGAAGACCGAGATAGTGAGAGGAGGTTCGGGAGGGTATTTGGCTTAGTTTGGGAGAGAGGGAGCAAGGCGAGCTTTTATAGGAAAATTATGCAGACTTAGCGTCGGCTTTTAGGGATAGTGAGAGAGAGAGAGGACATGAAATTAAGTATAGGGAAATAAGAGTTTAAGTATTGCATTAATTATTTAATTTATATTTATACTTTTTATATAAACAAATTATTATGCAATGTGTATGAAAGATATTTTATACATTATAAAATTTATATTTATATTTTCTATTTAAATAAATAAAACTATATATAATAATATTTATATTTATATATTTCAATTTAGATGATAAAATAAAACCAATATAAATTATTATTTTTAAAGGTTTTGATTAATGTAACATATTATTAATTTTAATATATTAAAAGTTTCTACAGTGTAATTGATTCTATTTAATATATATACTAAATTTTGCTTGAACAAAATTAAATTAATTTTATAAAATAACATTCATATTTTTTAAAATTTTATTTAGAAGATAAAGTATCTAAATAGTAATTATTATATTCAAAAGTTACTTTGAAAATTATTCTTATAAGTAAATTTCCAACTTTCAAGCTTTATGATATTATTTTATCTTTTTATTATTTTGAATAAATCATGTGAAAATTTTAAGTTTGTGTGCTTGTTTTTTATATAAATTAAAATATTCTTAAAATTAAACTTAAGTTCAATTTCAACAATTTATGATTAACTAATCATAATTTATTTAATATGAAAGTTTATTAAAATCAAGTTGGAAGCCATCAAGATTAAATGTTCAAATCTCTTAGCCTTTATGATTTTAGGGTTCCTCTGATTGAATTTTATAACTATTTTTATTTATAGATTAAGAAATGTTAAATTAACTTAATAATAAGTGTTTTTAAAAATCCTAGATCAGAATTATATAAAAACCAATTTGAATTATATCATATCGTTAAAATTTATATCTGAGAAAATGAAGAATAGCCGAATTGGTAGTGAAAAAACACGAGACTAAAAAGTCACGTGTTCGATTCCCCCTACCTACGCTCTTTCGATTAAGTCTGCCGTACAAGACTTATCTAATGCGGAGCACCCAATTAACATAATTTACAGGCTATTGCGTCATTCCGAAAGTTTATCCAGTGCGCATCTAAAAGATAGCGACTACAAGTTTTTTCATTTCAAAAAAACAATCTGATTGTAGATCAAGAAAAAGAAAATAAGATAATAAATATTAATCATATATGGGAATATTTTGGATCAAAATCAAGCCGGTACTCAGCCTCAATCCGAGCTCGAACTGTATTCATACTTCATACTCGGTCTGGATCTGATCAAACTGACTTCAATTCATTGATTTTGAACTAATCAGGATCAGGCTTGAACTTTTCTGTCATCTTTAATCTTAGCGAGATGCCAGTTAACAGTAGTTGGAAAATAACCACATCATTGATTCATAAAAATGTTTGTTTCCGAATGCAGATAATCTAACAGGGAATCACAGTCCTCTTGCTAACTTCAAATCAACCTTCTAGGTATTGTTAAAACCAATATGTTATCTGCGAGCTTGCAGGAATGAAGTAACACAATGTATCAAACATTTACAACATAACTTTCCGGTACAAAAAACAGACCTGTATAATGCTAAAGTTGCGAAGAACATGAGCTAAAATCGTCGGATATCTTTCGGGGGCTTAAAGTTGATGGGATGGGTTTCTGGGGTTGCATTCTCGTCTTCTTTCCACATTTTTATTGTTTTGTCAGCTTCACATGTGACAAGTCTTGAACCAGTTACATCATAAGAGAGAGCATAAATACCAGCTTCACTGTCCAATGATCCTGGAGTAGTTTTAATCGTATGAATGTTAATATTAGCTTTCCTTCTATCCCACAACTTTGGACAACTAAACATAACAGGTGGCGGCAGATCTAACCTGGCTGTACAATTGTTTGAGACTGCTGGAAACTATGACCACTCCTCCAATCCCAGAACCACAAACTCCCATTGTCACCTACAATACAATGAATGGAAACTCGTAAGAAAATCTTATTCACCAAATGGAAGAGACAAATACTCCTCCTATCCACCACTTAACAAGTAAGGAATCAAATGCAGGCCAAGGTTGCAGGTGACAAAAAAAAAAGCTGAACTCAATTATATTGACAGTTGATCATGGACCAGGAAGAGGAGTAAGGCCCCCTAGCTTTTGGCCCGAGAAAGTACTAGTTTTCAAATAAGCAGAATGAAGATTAGTCTCTCACAAGCCATCTTTAAGGTCGTTTCTGCATAAACTTGACCCTCTTTTAGAGTAAAGACCTGACATGCAACCTAATACTCTACGTAAAGGTTATGACAAACCAGAATGTCACTAACAAATTACTCACAACTTGGAGCATTATTACATCAAGACTAAGAATAAAATATCCTGTACCTCCTGTAGCCATCACACCGTCTTCATTCACAGCCATTGCATTGATTATGGTTTTCTGTTGGGACCTGCTCAAAAAAGAGAAAAAAAAGGTCAATCAGTAACAAAATTACATGGTAATATAACCGATGACAAAAGCTGAAATAAAGATAATCAGTAAAAAGTTCTGACCACATGTAAAGACATAACTTGAAATTTATCAACGAGTTCTATAAAAGTATCATAAAAATATAACTATTAAATGCCATTGAGACATTATCTAGTTCTACAGTCACACTTAGTTCAGCACATTTTTATAATTCTTATATATCCTGGCCCCCAACTAACTTTAATGATCCTATCGAAAAGGCCCTGTCACAAGATGGATTGGTATAAAAGACGCCGTTCAATCTTGAAAAAGGTTAAAGGACCCAATAGGTATGCACCAACAATGACATATGATAACAGAACAGTCACTTTAGTATCAGTATCCTGAACGTATTACCAACACAATGAAGGAACCTCATAACAGATATTGCTCATAAGGGTAGCCGTTTCAATACAATCCATGAGTTTACTGAACAGATAGCAAAATATGTCAAGTGCATCGACAGTAACACCAGAATTTACAACATTCTCTTTTGTCCCAAAGGAACAGATCACTTGTGTACTTCAAAGAACCTTGTAAATTAGTCATCTGATACCTATCAAGTGCAGAAGCCCCGTGTCCACACCGAAGATGCAAATTTGAAAAGAATACAAGGATATACTATCCTAGAAAGTAAGAAGAATGATAAACTACAGTTTAAGCAACAGTGTTTAACGACTTACAGCATATTGTGCAAAAAATCTCCTTTGGGAAGACTGAACTTCTTAATATTGTCAGCAGATGCAGATGCAAAACAATTCCTGAGAAAACAAATAGATGAATACATATAAGATTCACATTGTTACAAGAGCAAATGTAAACAGAAACAAATGACAAATATTTTTCATACTCTGTAGGATGCAATGCCATGGCACGGACAGATTTCTTGTGATGTGTAAGTGTTAACATGGTCTTACCTGCAAGGAAAATATTTCTTAATCAAAAGAAAAAAATCACAAACAATAAATTCAGAATTCTTGCAAGAGGCTCCAAGGTACCGTTATGTCTGAGGTCCCAGAACCTGATGGTTGAATCATGAGAACCAGTGACCACTTGTGGATCCTGTAAAGAGTATAAAAGTATGCCACTGACAAGGTAAGCTCCAGAAAGACCGCACAGATGTCAAGAGATTCAATAAAAATACACAAGAAATGTGGATTACCAACAAGCATTGATTTCTGTTAATATGTGAAAGATGGTATCAAACAACCTATATTGACAAGTACAGAGAAATCATAGATATGCCCTTTTTTGATATGGGACAAATAAATTACTATTACATCTACTAACAACTATATCATAACAATTTCCATGTGACAAATCAACTAACACTATAGACTGCCAAGAGATCTCCTTGGAGATTACAATATCAAGGAAATAACCAAATTAGAAAATAGAACACAATATAGAGAACAAGAGTGCTTACTGTTGGTCGTGTAAAAACAGAGCAAACTGTATTATCATGTCCAGATAGAGCAAAAACTTGCATCTTGGTACGAATATCCCAGACCTGACAAAGATTCCCATATTAGATGTTTCCTTCCAGACTTAGCACAGTCAGTCGTCAAACTTATCTCAGTAACGCAAACAGAATCCGTACCCGGCAAACAGAATCACGACCTCCAGTAAGCAAAAGATCAATAGTAGGGTGAAGAGCCAAGCAATAGACACCACTTAGATGACCATGATATGACCGAATAACCTAAAAATTATGTCAAACTGGTCAAAATTCAGAACCGTACATAGATATGAGTACTTCTACCAGGTCAACAATCTTACCTTATTCTGTTCAAGGTCCCAACATTTCACCTGTTTGTCATCACCAGCAGAAAACATGTACGTATGCCTTTGGCTGACAGCAAGGCCTGCAAAGAGAAATATACTTACCAATTAATTCTTGAAAAACAAGATTAGTCACATGCAATTGCAGTAACACAGAAGAGAACAAGAATTAACTACCTCGTACTTGTTCAATGTGTCCTGTTAGTGTCAGCTTCAACCTTCCAGAAGCAAGATCCCATATCTAGTCAACCAAACAGAAAATAACACTTTTAACATTTTGTTCCACTAATTGTTTTGAGAATTGTCTAGCTATTTGATGAGATAACACCCAAACAACAAACAATAAGTGAAAATTATCACAATGGAACCCATAGATTTTTTATTTCAACCATTTTCCATTAATAACAACTCAAAAGAATTTTATTAAAGAAGATTGCATTGAAGCTACTTTGACTTCTATATCATTACCATCATATGTTGCACAATTCAAATTTTCCTCCACCCGTTTAGAAAGAAATAGAAGGATTAACAGGAACTTGAGAAAGAAGAACGACAGAAAAGGGACCTAAATTGTAGCAATTCAGAGCTTTGAATAACATCACAGGGAAAAATGTTCAAATGCCAATACCTTGATAGTTCGATCTGCAGACCCTGTGCAGAACCAATTATTACTTGGATCAAATGCAACAGATCTTACCCACCCCAAATGGCCACTAATGACCTGAAAAAATAATTTTCATACTGTAAAAAAGAGCCACTCTTCAAATAAAGAAATAAAGGAAACCATAACAAAGACAACATATCTCATTAGTAGATAAGTGCAACAGGGAACTTTTCCAACATTATGGTTGACAGAGAGCTAGACTAGGTTAGTATCTGACAATAACATATCCCAATTAAAAGGGTCATACAGTTCAAGTGTTTTATTTAAGGTTATTGAAGTATTCTTAGTTATAATGTAGTATTTCACTTATTAATCAGGCATACTACTAGGGTTGGTACTCACTATCTGCTAAATATGTAATTCCAATTTCTTTTGACCTCAATAATATTAAAAACTACTTTCTCTTAATTAAACTTAAGTTTCATTGTTTGGAACTTGTTTATAAATACGTAAGGCTATAATCAAATGCTAGCATTTGTTTTCATGCTAATATCCTCAGTCAATCACAAATCATGAGGTAAATAATACTACTGCAAGGGTACTTCAAAAAGTGAAACACCTCGACTAACAGAAACAGAAATGTTTTACCCTATAATTCTTCCATGGAGGATGCCAAACAGGACGGGGCCATTTGCTTGGAATTCGTTCCATTAGAGCAGCAGTTGAGAAGTTCCTATAAGATGAGAATCAACAACACTTGAGCAAAATATGTTTATCTTATGCAGGGGAAGATACATGAAATTTTCATTTCCATGCATCGTTTTTTTAAAATTAAGAAAGAGGTGCTCATATTCCTTGAAAAAGAATACATGATCTTTACGAAAATAGATGCATTGAGTACTACAAAATTAGATATCCAAAATCACAATAAAAGGCACCAACCATGTAACCTGTGCCAATTCGTAAAGCTAAACCAACCACTTAAAGCAGCACAAGTAGTGCGAAAAAAAAAATAACTACAACAAGCATCATGAAGATAGTGGTGCCAATAACAATTTATTGCTCAATATGATACATAATAATTTGTTCAAAACCTATAAAGACATAGACAGTGCAGATCAAGAACCAATCCAAAAGGAAAGATGTTTAGAAACACCGCATTGTATGGATGAAGATAATGAGACAAAATCAAAATACAAGAATGCTGATGGAAGTGGTGAACAATAGAATAAACAATAAAAAGCAGAACTCAAACCTCTCAGATGGACCTGAAGCAGAGATTACTGCAGTACTTTTCCCTGAAAAACCTACATTATTTCTGAAGAGAAGATGAAGATAATTAGCAAAATAACTCGAGAATTCCTAACCAAATCATTAATTAGATGCAACTGGATCCATCACTTGGTAACAACTTCACAAATACACCAACAAGATATTCAAGTCCACAAATAACAGAAGGGGAAGATACAGACCAGTGCACACAATGCCAGAAAAAATTGCTACCAAGAAAACACACAGTATCCAATTTGTAAGAGTAAATAAAAGCAATGGTAACAAACAGAAATTAACAAGTAAAGTTCTATAAAAAGGGCCAAATGTCATTATGAAGAGCAATTTAATAAATAGAAGGAACATGGAGAAAAATGGAAGGACGGGCTTGGGATTATGAAAATCACTCACGTTGGCTTTGGTTGGAGAGATGGACCAACAACTAATGCATTTTGAGCTCCACTCTTTCGTGAATCTTTAGACTCATCAGGGCCTGGATAGTAATAAGAAGTTGAGTCTCAACAAGTTTCAGGTTCTAATAATATTACAACTAGACTATAGAAATAAAGAAAGTTATTAATAACTCCCCTGAAGTATACATCTTATTTCATATAACAACACTAGATCTTATATACCACAGCATCAAATGAAAATTAGAGCACATCTCATTTTAATATCTCTTACATATAAATCTTGATTCACAAACCACAGTAGACCTTGCATACCAAAGCATCAAATGAAAATTAGAGCACATCTCATTTTTATATCTCTTACACACACACATGCATCTTAGAGATGATCCCACCACCAGAGTGATATCCATTAAGTTAGAGTTGAAACCCCAAGAATACAAGGTTCATACCCCATTACTATAAGAATTTAACCCACTTTTCCATTTGATGTCCAGTCTGATGCTCAATGATTTGACTTACAGGTACAACATTAAACAAGAAACCGTCCATCTTCAAGAAACTAAAACAGAACCTATATTAAAAAACATCCTAGGACAGAATGACATTCTAAATGTGCTATTTTCAAGCTAGATAGAGGAATCTGAAGGTCCAAAGACATGTATTGATGTGAGCACGGCCATGACACTTTGTTAGAAAAATGGAACCAAATATGAGCTAGTAATGCTAGAGGGATCAATAATAAGATCAAGAGCTAAGCAGTTCAAAGAAACGCTTCAATCCTACATAGGCCAAATTGTAGATGGCATGGAGTCTCAAGAGCCAATGACGGTCAATAGCATCATAACTAATCAAGTTGGGCAGCCCATCATAATAAGCAATGTCTAGGGTTAGAATGGATGAAAAACAAATTCTATACGGGAGGATTTCTTGTCTTCTTCTATTGCATCAAGAATATAATTCTTATCCAGGTAAACACTTGTGGCGAATTTCTAATCTTGTTTTTAAATCAACTTTATTATATGTGTTTCCTTTCATATAATTGATTGGGTGTTCATTAGGGTTGGGGATTTTATCTTGTTCATGTTTTACTCAAAGTGTGTGTTTAAGGAGTTTCGGGTTCTTTAGCCTTGGGGTTCCGCATCATGTATTCTGGTCCCCACTAACATAGACAACAATGATAACACAAATCACTAAATACCTGGAAGAGCAAGAGCGTTGGAAGGCACCGAAGGTTCGTGACCACGACCAGTTGCATTCGAATTGGCTTGATGTGGAAGTTCACTTGCACTCTTAATTCCTTTATACTCCACATTTATCTACAGAAATCATTCAATAAAACCCATTACAACCACAACTCTACGCAGTAGAAACTACGTCTAACGAATCAAGAACCTAGTTGAAGTAAAAGGAAACAAGCAAGTGAAGACTTCAAAAAAGAAAGTTCCTTTTTTCCTTCGGAAGACCTTACCTACGTAGAACAATAAACGAAAGGGGAACATAAACTAACCTTGTGGCTCATGCGAATTCTCTTACTGCGAAAGCCCGCCCCAAAAAAGCCCAAATCAATCAAGAGGGTACCTCAATCAAGAACAATAATTCAAGGATAACACAAAAAGCTAGGTTCATTGGAAGAAAATAATAACTTTAACAAGAAAAAAGACCTCTCGGAATCGGGCGGAGTGAACTGGCCGTGCACGGGAGAGAAGAGATCGAGGGCTCGCTTCAGTGACTTGAAACTGAGCTTTTTAAGGGACTGTGGCTCTACTGGTTCCATCTCCAGTGTAGGACCAGGCATTGCTCTCTTACTACTCCCTATCAGAGATTGTTAGGGTTCACGGATCTGCACTTGAAACAAAATTGAAGACGAATTACTAGGGTTTTGGAGGACGGAAATTACTGCGCGAGATGGAGAAATGGAGGCTTCGGTGATTAGTGGAGCATCTCCGGACTACAAGATTTCTTATACAGTACCAATCAATTGATTTCTTCTCCTTTTTTTTCGATTATTATTCAAATATTATTACATAGCATATATGAGATATTTATTAATTTATTTTTAATTATTATTTTGTAATTTAAATCTATTTTAGTTTAATTTAACCAAAGTTTTTAAATTATTACTATAATTTATTTTATCTCTGCAAAATAATTACTACAAATAAATTATTACTTTTGTTTTTATTTTCAAATTTTAATAAAAATTATGTGACTGATTTATTGTAGATTTTTTAATTTTTATCATTTATGAAAATTGCAAATTTTAATTTTAATTTTTCATTTTAGTTATTTATCTTAATATGTTTTAATAAAAATTATAATTAATTTTTTATTTTAGTTTCTATTAATATAAATTTAAAATAAAAGTTATTTAAAAAGTTATTTGCAAATTCAAATATTATTTGATAAATATATTTTAGTAAATAAAATATTTGAAATTTATATTTAATTCTAATTATTTTTATAAAATTACATAAAATACTTATAAAATTTTGAATTTTTAAAATTCAGGACTTCATCTCTTTTTTCGGAGATATATACAATTAAATTAAATTTAGATAGTACTTTAATACTTTGAAAATAATTTATAATTTATTTATTAATATTATATATTGAAAATTTAGGGTCTGATTGCATTAGCTGTTTATTAAAGATGTT
>JANKOD010000193.1:40144241-40158412 GCA_026284645.1 Erythroxylum acuminatum | reverse complement strand
AAATAATGTAAAAAATATTATTTATAAACTAATATTTATTTTTATATATTTTTAATTATTAAATCAAAATTTATTTTAAATTTATATATTTTAAATTTTATTATATTCATTAATAATTATTAAATTAATTTTATAAATTAAATTAAATTAATTATTATTATTAATTATTATAATTTTTAAAGTCAAGGTTAAAATTATTAAATCTAACTGTACAATATTGGACTATTTTTGTAGTTTTAAAAAAATTTAGAAACTATTTGATAGATTTAAAAAATTTCCTTACACGATATCTAATATTAACCAGTACTAATATAATACTGTACTAAAATCTAATTCAGTACTAAATTTAATACGGTATTCGTAATATTGACGCCAATAAAAAGATTTTGAAATAACTTGAAAAAATTTGGATTTTTCCTTCGATGCCAATAAATTTTTAGCATCCCGGGCTCAGCATAACAAGTGTTAATAAATTTTATTCTTTTTGAAGGTCACATTCATGTAAATTACTGATTCATCCAAGACAACCTGCAGATTTACAAAATTTTCTCTGTTATACTTCTGCAGAACGCGTACTTTCTCAGTGGAAGAAAGAATTATTCTGGTACTTCCTTTCTCGGGCTTGAAAGCTAGTCTTTTAAGCATCACAGGCTACTGGATGAGACCTTATTGGGTATAGGCTATCAGTTTTCATCTTCAAAAGACTGTCTTCTTCTCAATGATTCTAATACGTCCAGGGGGCGGTCAGTTCGAGCCCCACTTCCCGTCTGACTAGTCTTGAGTTTGGGGACGCTCAGGGCACTAAGTGGTGGTGTCGATCTTCCTCCGTTCACTTGTCTAAGGACAGACCTAACTTTTGCCGCAGCAGCAACATCTGCCATTGCTGAAACTAATCGGCTATCACTCTGCAAGTTTTCAGGCAAGTTATGGGGGGCAGGTTTGCCATTTCTAGTCTGAGGAGCTCCAGGTGAAAGAAAGCTAGCAGAGTTTTGCTGGTTGGCAACGGCCACTGCAGCTGTTGATTTGGCCTTGGCTGTTTCATACTTGTGCATGTCATATTCGAGCTCTTTCTGGAGTTGCTTGTCAGCAACTAGAATTTCATCAATCTCATTCTTGTAGTCCTTCAACAGAATCCTGAGACACTCCATGAGGCAACCGATGAGTGGGCTGTTCTTGCTCTCTAATAGCCGTTTAAGCTCTATGAAGATCGGGATGGTGTTCTGTATAATGCCCTTCCTGACTGCTTGAGTGATAGCCCTTCCTTTAGCTGCTGTTGTACCATCTCCACTTTCCTCCTCTAAGTCTCCTGTATCCGCCTGTGACCCGCGGAAATATTGAATTCTCATTTCTTTGCAAGCAAGAACTTGGAACGTATCCTGCTCACCAATTTAATGCAAAAATTTTAAAACAGACAGAAAGCTAATACCCATAAACTGATGAGAAGCAAAATGTATTACCATCCAGCTAAGCCTCGACTAACTTAGATATGAATAGAATGCTCTGTAATCTCTCGACGAAGCCAATTCAACAGTATCGTGGTAATATATGTGAAGTGGATAAAGACTAGATATTTCCTTCTCACAAAAACATAAAATGGTACCTGCAGAACGGCCTGTCCTGTGACATCATCAATATTTAGCATGCCATCTGATGCAGCTGCGAGAATCTCAGCACACAACTTTGCAAATGTCGCCAATAGGTGCTCTGGAGCCATTTGTTTGAGTAATGAAACGTAGATGTGCATTCTTTTGGCCCTAGAATTTTCGTCGTTACCCCTAGAGAAATAAAAATCTTCAGTTCTGAACCTCTGTTTTTTATCCTTTTTCTATCAGCGTTGTACATCTGATACACCTACCTGATAGAGAAAAGCCGGTTCTCTGACCTAGAACTCTTCGAAACACTATGTCCAACATGAGCGTTGCAGTCGTTTAGGACAAAAACAGCTTCAACAAAACTATTATACGCTAGAAGTGGTGCCTTGACTGCAGACCACTAGTATGTATCAGTCAATACTCTAGGATTGTCACTGAACGATTTGAAGAATGATGGACAGTAGAAACAACTAACCTTTTAAAATTTTTCCAAAGAGGTAATCTGAAAGTTGTCTGATATTTTCAGAATCGTCAACAAGAGACAATAGAAATCTGAGAAAGAGCACTCCTCTCCACTTGACATAGTCCCTCTGAAAATGAGAAAAAGATATAAGTCAAATAGGCCTACTGACTACGAAAAAATCCTCGAAAAGGATATTTCCATGGAATAATAGAACCTTGTACAGAGAAACACACCTGTAATAGTCTGGAGAGCAATATAAATGTCTGCCTTCGCACCAGTTCACATGGATCTCGCAGGCACTTGGTGATCTTTGATATATAACTGACAGGTACAGGAATGACCAATGAAAGGGAACAAGATTAACATTTTGCACCACCATGTTTCAATCGAGGAAACTAAGCAGCAGCAATTCTAGCTCATCATTAGAGGCGTTACCAGTCAACAAGAGCAGTATAGCGAACACAAAAGTCAGCTAGCATTACTACAAGATTGTTGCGAAGAGCAGCACAATCACTCCTTTCAAGTTCCTGTTGAAGCATTGGAAGGATTCAGGATAGGACACCATTTTGATAAGAAGCAAAGGATAATCAAGACGATTTGATGGTATAGGAAGAATTAATAAGGAGTGAATTGGTGAACGATATGAAGCCATTGCAGTAGGAGAAAGAAATATATCACTGTAACATCTCTAGCTTTTGTCAGGATTTGTGCATATAACTAGGAAGTGGAAACCAAAGGAATTCGTGCAACTTAAAGGTTACAAGTCATATAGTAAGAAAAGATTTGGCAAAACCAATCACTGCATGAATTTGGATAAGAAATAGCAACAAGTCAAGTAAGGTATCTTCTACTTCTCTTTTCATAAGAATCTCAGGCATGGTGATGCTGACAAACCTTGATAAACAGAGGAATATAGCTCTTTGCACGTTTTGCATCTGCTAAGCAGATCTTCCCCATTGTCAACCACGCTTGAATGTACAAAGAGGGGGCTGTCTCTAGCAGGGCAATTTTAGGGCTGGGAAATCTACTCAACTTTGTGTCAAAATCACCAGAGGTGATAATGGTGTGCAGCAAGGGAATAATAGCGCTTATATCTGCTGAAGGACAAACGATAACCACAGACCCGATCGTATAGATTGCAGTTACTGCTTCAGATAGCAATCTGATATTGGCCGCTGTTCTCTTACCCCTTCTGGAATTACTCCGAGGTGGTGTGAAGAAATTATTCTCAACTTTTTCTTCTGATTGCCCTGAAATGTACTTCTCTAAAATTCGGTAAGCCTTAGAGAGAACTTGTTGTACCCATTTCACTACAAGGGCATCAGCCTCAGTGGAAGTCGAAGCCTTCCGCTTACATAAAGTTCTCAGGGCTTTGACGTGAGCATTAACCTACCATCAATCGAACATATTGGAGGTAATCAATAGATTTAGACAGAAAGAAACTAGAATCTTTCATGATTTCCAGCATTAAGACAGTTGACAGCTTGCATTCTTCGCATAGATGTGTATCCGACCATGTTTTCAACTAAGAAAATATTTCGATTGCAGTCATTCATGGACAGTATAAAAAACTACAGGTTAGTTAGGGCATGATACGAACGTGGTCTACCAACTATGGCATGCAGACAAAGACTTTCTAAGCTTTGATGCGGTGGAGTATATCTAGTAGGAATCAACTTGCATGTGAGCAGAAAAATGGGCAATAAATTTCAACACGTTATTTAAGAAAGCTGTAGGAAAGAGATCGACAGGACCAAAGTTCTAAGGAAACGATGCTTTGTTTGAAGCTGTTTTAAGTGTAGAAGATTGTGAGCCATGAAATTCATGTTGTCTACAAACTTTTATCACTTAGTCAAAAAATGCTGATTCATTTGACTCTGGCACAATAACATAACAAAAGTGCAATTCAATTGCGGTACATGATCAAACAGAAAATTAGGATGATATTATTAAGGAAAGTTTAAAGCAACTCAAGTTGAATCCTTCATCTACTGAAGGCTGGAATAAACTGGACCTGATTTTCATGAAGAACACTTCACCAATGAAAGTTGGGAAGTTATTAGCTAATCTGGGGCTGCATTATCCAATAATGTCATCTAATAAACAAGCAGTGGGATAAACCTTTAATTTCTTCTTTTTCAGAACCCGATCAATAGCTTAGAAGGTATGACTGTATGTATACATACCTCTGTTGAATGCATGTTGAACTCTTCAATTCTTTTAAGCAAGTTATGAGCCAAATCAGCTGCAGATTTGGGGGGAAGCTCCACAGAAACATTAGAGATTGTTTGTAGTAGGAAAACACGATCTCCAGCCCATGCAACTGAATTGGATTCAATGCCTTGAACACCTTCAAACAAATCAGCATCAGCAGGGCTATTAAGCCCATTGGTCACCCCATGCCTGTCAAGCAGCTGCCAATGATGATGCAGAAACTCCCAATCAATGGCTTTTGGAAGGTAATTTGACACCTCTGAAAGAAGAAACCAAGCACCAGGAGGGGCTGTCCATTTGTCTACCGGCAAGGAATGATCCAGCCAAATGGATTCTGATTTCCTAATGATGTTCTGTAATGCGCCTGCAATTTTTGTTTTCAGCTGTTTCTTCTTACCTAGGCTTGTGCAGATTTTCTTTACCCAAGGCATCACCTCTCCATTGCAAATCTCCCTCAAAATAATCAAAATTCCTTCAGAAAAATTCAATTGTAACTCCTTTTCTACATCTTTCGATTTCACGTTAGTGTGGGACAAAGCAGATCCCTTTTGTGACGTGTTAGCTGAGCCTGCCCTTGAAATCCGGTCAAGAACTAGATCCAGGAACAAGTTCTCACATTCTTCTTGAATGCTAGATTCATTGTCAGTTATCAAACATGGAACAGAATGTAGCCACTCAATAGTTACACTTTCATCAGAATGTGTTCTAAAGGCCTACAAGTTTAAAGTAAATTCTATTGTAAGAGCTAGAGATACAGAACAAAGATCTAATAGCAGAACTAATATAAAAAGGTACACATATCATCCAAGCAGGGGGGTGGGGTCCTTCAATGAAGAAGTCACCACCTTATGAAACAAAGTACGAATTTATAGTGTTAATCCATAACTATACCTGCACGCAGTACATAGACAAGTTAAAAAAAAGGTTACAAAATTTTCTTTTCAAAGAGATACAACTTGAAATAAATGTTATGTTCACCAATCCTTTGTATGAATTCGTTGAACAGGATTCAAGTTAAGGACTCTACTGTTAATATCAATACGAAAGCAAGATGACGCGTCTCTTGTGAATACAATAAAAACCACAAATGATAAGATTTCAGCCCAGTGCAATCATCTCACATGATAGTTGCAACTACAACTCTCAACTTAACATACATTAAGTGAAAAAACCTTTTAAGGAAATAATGATGCAAATTTTGGTATATCCTTGGAAAGATTTACAATTGAGGTCCCAGGAAAGGTAGATTCATAATTGCACAAGCATCCACAAATATTTTTACACGGCAACTCAAAACGAGTCTTGAAGGTATTAAAATGCAGTTACAAAAAGAAGTATGCAACACAGTATGAAAATAAGTCCTACTTTCTCTAACAACTGGATTGCATACTGATCATATGAAGCGACGATCATACCAATGATCAAAATATTACTTCCAATTTCAAAATATTGGATCACAACGTGTATGAACAAACCAACCTCTGATAAAGCTGACATTGCAGCTTTACGTATGCTTACAAGTGGATCCGAGCAAGCCATTCCCATGGTCTTAAGGACAATTCCATCAAAATTACCACCCAAAAGTGCAGTTTGCTTGCTGACCAAAAGAAGTGCAGATCTCCTAACATTTGCTTTCTCATCCATACACCTTTTCCTCAACAAATCATTCATCCCAGATTCTAGTTTTTCTCTACAGCCTTCTCCAAACCCCATTAGCTCCTTCAAGACCTCACGACTCTTCTCATCACTAGAAAAAAAAACCCTACTAACTGAGCCAAATTTGAAAGTGCGCAAGCTCGAATCCCAGCATTCGAGTCAGAGCATCGCTGAATTAAAGCCTCCAAACAACCAAAACCCCAAAGAATCATTCATGTCAGAATCAGTGTCTACTCCAAAAGGGTCTTTCAACACCATCATGGAGTTCAAAATTAAATCAACCCCTAGCAACCTAAGATTAGTCTTCCCTTGTGTCATCTTCACCGCGTACTCCACAAACCCAACTTGATCTTCAAACTCAAAGACTCGCAGAACCTCCATTATCGCCTCCACTGCGAGCCCCCTTGCCTCCGCCTTCTCTGGTGCCTTTTGCGCCAAATATCGCGGCAAGTTCACAACAGCTTGTTTAACATTGTTGTTTCTCTTGCACGCGTCAGTCACCAAACTCTTCACAAACTCCAGTGCAAAACTCCTTGCCTGTGATTTCACACCCAAAATCAAAGGCGTTAACGACTTCAACACCTCCGCAGCAGTCTCTCCTTCATCTCCATGCTCAGCCTTGAATAACTGACACAAAATTCGCGAACACAACTCAACCAATCTCCCAAAACTACGGGCATTACCGTTCAAATCAATCGCTGCTGGAATATCTACCACAGTGTGAACCAAAGACTTTAAACAATCAGGAAACCTATTCAAATGAACCAAATCCAAAACCATTCCTAGTTTCTCTAGAACATTAAAGAACATCCTCACATCAAAACCCTCGCTCTCTAAATTTCCCAAATCATCGCCACTAGCACACACTTTGCTCTTCACCACTCTCCCCTTCCGCTTCCTGGCGTTGACCCCACGTTGACTGGAGGTGGAAGAATTTCCTCCGTCACGTGGAATACCTGACTTGGGAGCGCGGCGGAGGGAGCGGAGGAGGGAGAGGAAGGAGATGGGAGTGAAGAGAGTGAATACGGGTGAATTAGGGGAGAGGAAGAGAGATAGGTACGCGGTGGAGGCTAAGAGAGAGGTGTTGGCCGGACCACCGTCCATGGTGGCGGTGATAGGAGCGAGGAGCGAGGAATGAGACAGCGATTTGGCAAAGATTCGGTCCACGAGGTCTGGATCACTGCCGTCCAAGACGGAGAGGAGGTCCTCCAGAGTTGACCGGGAGAGAACTGCCGTTTCCGGCGGTGAGTGGCTGCTTTGAGCATCTTCGAGGTCAGCGATTACTCGCGACAAGGTGTCTTCCATGGTCGGAGCGATTTGGTTCTGTTATTTTGAATTCCATCTTTCCCGCTTATATGTTCTCCCGATTAAATCGAAACAAAACAATAATTTGATAATATTATTTAGGATTAATTTAAAAAAATCTCAAACATTTCTAATTATAGTCTAAACTTGAAAATATGATAATAAAATGTTCTAACTTTTAATTTTTTCAACATTAAGTAAAATTGACACAAGAAATTAAGATTAATAAAATAACTGTCATTGTTAAAAATAAAATTACTAAATCAGTTTACGCAGCTTCAGCCTTTCGTTATTTGTTTGCTCTTCATACATTTTTAATTATTTGTTTTCTATTTGTTCTTCTAATGTCCTCAATTACTGTCGTATTACAGTATATTATACCAGCAAGTTTTTAGTTTTCAATTCGTTCTCTTGATGTTTTCAGTTCGTTTTCAGTGTTTATGACCTGATTGAGTCAAGGTTCGAGCCCTGTTCGAACCGATACCATTCATAGTTCTAATTGTAAATAAAAGTTGTAATTATGTACGTTAATAAGCTGGATTGAGTTGAAATTAAAAAAATTTTAAGTTTAATTTAAAATTTTTGAAAAATTGTGTTAAATTCAAATTTTGATTAGACTCAAATTATCAAATTAGATCACATGTTGTAAATTTTGTTGATTTTTATGTCCTTTAGCCTTAAGTCAAGTTGAACATTTTAAATTTAATCTCAGTTCAAAGTTTACTCACTTCAAATTTATTCATTAATTTGGAGTCATACATAATAAAATGTCAATTGCAACTATAATTTAATTCAATCTTGAATAGGATAGATGACCTATGGTTGTATTGAAAAGTTGTAATTATGCATAACAATGTGTTAGATCAGGTCGGGTTCAAATTTCATACGAGTCGAGTTTTATTCAAATTGTTTTTAATTTCAAGTATAATTAGATTCAAATTATCAACTCAACAATAAATTTTAAAAGTTTGTCCAAGTTCAAATTTTAATATAAGTTAAATTTGAGTTCCAACTAAATTATAATGGGTCAAAAAAATTTATTGAATATAGGTCAAAACCATATTAAAAAGTCAAATTTAATTATAATCAATTCAATTTTAAAGAGGATGAATGGCCAATAATTAAGGCATGGCCTAGTTATATTTTTTAAATTTTTAAATTTGAACTTATTCAAAATCTCGAACAGTTTAAACCAAATATATTAACTTTGGACGAATCAAATTATGACAAATACAAACCATTTTAACGTAATTATAACATAATGGTAAAATAACATAATTATGATGAATAGATTTTTAAAAATTATTTTTAAATTGTTAATTTGAAAAATAATTTATTTATAATATAAAAAGGTTAATAATTTATTAAAAAGTTTATAATTATTAACCTTTTAATAAATTATAAATTGGTTATTATATTAATTAATAATATAATAACAAATTTATTATATTATTAATTAATTGATACTATAAACATTATTATTCACATATTTTTCTTTCCGGATAAATTCCGTCTGTTGCCAGGCTTTCTAGAGTATACGCCTTTATTTAGGCCCAGAAGAGAAAGATGCCGCATATACTTTACAAGAGCCTCGCCTATATATACATATTGCCCATTACTGCGCCAACCCTCTTTCGCTCTCTCGTCTTTCCTGCTGTTTAGATCATCGATCCCAGAGAGAGAGAGAGACAAGCTCTGCGACCATGTTGGTTTATCAGGATCTTCTAACTGGTAGTGTTTTTTTTTTTCAGCGCTTATTGATGTTTTCTTTGGTTGCTTGGAGTAGCTTTTTTGATTTGGTTTGTTGTTCCGTTTTGTTGATCTTGTTTCGATCTATGCTATTGTGAAAGTTTTGAGGTTTGGATTTGCTTGGTTGTTGGAAAATCTATGGCGATTGGACATGTTTCGATTTGATTTGGGTATTGGGTGTGTGATTAGTTGATGGTTATTACATAATTGAGTTATGGGAGATTCGTAGTCGGTTGCTTATGGTGGGGCTTCTTTTGGAATTTGAGGTTTAAGTGTGTGGATTCACTAAGTTCAACTTGCTGGTTGTTAGTAGCAGGAGTGTCTTTTGCTCTTGTTCGTGCCTTTTGAGATGATCCAACTGCTGTCTAGTGTTTTGAGATTAGTGAACATAGTATGGAGTTTTGTTATATGGTTAGGTTGTTACGGACCTGTAAAGTTTTGTGTTTTTGAATCGTTTACTAGTTAAAGAATCTACTTTAATACTGTGTGATAGTGCCTGGCCTTAATTCATCCTGTCGGATTTGATGGTTCTCTTTGTTTGTCACAATTCGTGATATGTTATGATAGTTTGTATGTTGCTCTTGGTTTCCTGAATTGTTGTTGCATAGCTCATTCGTTGGCTTTGGGTATTGTGATGCCTGATACCTTAAACCGTTATTGATTTGCGATTGGTAAAACGAAACATTGTAGATAATAAAAAGTTTGTTTCTGAGATAAAAGTTATCGGGTATGAAATTATACGTGGCAAGTCTTAACCAATTGTGAAGATCTCGTGAACTGAGTGGACGTGATTACTGAATAGTTTGGTCTGTGGGTTCAATCTAATGATTGTTGATGAATTTCAGATGATGAGCTTCTCTCAGACTCATTCCCATACAAGGAAATTGAGAATGGAATGCTCTGGGAAGTTGAGGGAAAGGTATTGTGGATCCATGCTTGTCTGATGCAAATTGGTGTAGAATAGTTTGTAATTGTTACTTAAGCAATGGTTTGTATGTTTTTGGTCTGCAGTGGGTTGTTCAGGGAGCCATTGATGTTAATATCGGTGCAAATCCCTCTGCTGAAGGTGGCGAGGAAGATGAGGGTGTTGATGACCAAGCTGTGAAGGTGGTGGACATTGTTGACACATTTAGGCTCCAAGTAAGTTGCTGCTATTTTTGGGGTCATGACCTTCTTTTCCCGTAGAAGAAACAAAACGAATAGATAAATGCAAGTCATTTGCACATCTAGGAAATTTCATCGTAACAATTGTTAATTTTAATGCTTGCAGGAGCAACCGCCCTTTGATAAGAAGCAGTTTGTGACATATGTGAAGAGGTTCATCAAGTTGTTGCAACCCAAGCTTGATGCAGAGAAGCAAGAGTTATTTAAGAAACACATCGAGGGGGCGACCAAATTTCTGCTTTCAAAGCTCAGTGACCTCCAATTGTAAGTGTTAAAATCACCCGCTGTAGTCTGTAGAGCTGTGGTTTTCTGTATCAAGTCTTTCTGGTCCTTCAAATTAGTTTAGATCGTATATGAATGCATGCTTTGGATGTTTTTCTTCAAAAAAAAAAATCTTTGGATGTTATTCTCTCACAAACTCGTTTTCGGTTTCAGCTTTGTTGGCGAGAGCATGAAGGATGACAGCACCTTGGTGTTTGCTTACTACAAGGATGGAGCCACCGATCCAACATTTTTGTACTTTGCATATGGTTTGAAGGAGGTCAAGTGCTAAAGTGAGGATTGCTGGCTTTGAAGTAGAAGTTCATGCTGTAGAATTATCTGCTTTAAGTTTCGTCCTCTAATTATCTATCTTTTGTTCTCGTTTTACTTGGGGCTATGTCTATGTTTTGTGTGACAAATGATCCAACATTTATTGGAGTGTATTTTAGAATCTTTAACTTTTGTTTCCTCTTTTAAGTAGAGGTTTATTAAAATTGCTAAAGTAAAGAACATGCCCACAGAATAAGAACCATATGCTCAAGCATTGACTCGGAAGAATGAGCTTGAAGGGAATAAAGAAGCTGTCCAGGACCCACCCAATGCATATAATCTATGGTTTTGTTCACCATTTCCTATACCTTTTGACTTGTATTTCCCATTTTCAATACCTTTTATAGGAATGACACTGTGTTGGGTCAAGCAGAGCTAGCCACTGATTTGGAATTTGGTATACATGACTTGAATTCGATTTGAAACCTGAAAGCTGATCGAGTATGAGGTGCGTACTTCGAGTTTTAGATAAGTTAACAGCCTGTTAAAAAATTAACAGGCTGGTCATGAGCGGCTCATTGCATCCCTAACCCAACCTGTCCTTAATATTCCCAAGCCTGAGTTGGGTCCAACCTTTTCTCATGTCTGCTTCTAATTGATGTGTTTTCTCATGACGGCCACGGCCTCGTTGGGTTCATGCATGTTCGAGCGAGTTAGATAGTGAGCAAACGTGGATAGAAAAACTGACAAAGGCTGGTCAATGTGTTGTGTTCGTTTCTGAGCAAAGTGGGGCGGCTCAGGACTCGGTTTCTTTAACCTACTTGTCTCCTTGGACACAATCAAAAATCACTGAAAACCATTGACCTCGTTTTATTAATATTTTTCGATATTATATTTTTAGTTAAGATAAGATGATTATTATTTATTGAGATTCAATTCCTATATATATTATCACTTTCATTGCCTTTTATTGTAATATATATTTTGTCGTCTCGTGGTTGCAATTATATGATTAAATCAGAATTATAAGAAATAAAAAAAGGTAATTAGATATAATTTGTTAATTAACTTTTATATTAAATTAATTTAAGATCGAATTGTTATGGCGTCCGAAGAAGAAAAGCAGAGCAAACGAAGCATGTTCAAAAGTAAACCAACCCCTTGGACTGTTACGAAAAACGCCATCGGATTTCAAAGTGACACGATCTAATTCAAAAATTTAACCCAATTGAGCACGTCTGGCATATTTTTTCACAGCAGCAGGATCACTATAACTGACTCTGGTCGGGTCGGCTGAATCAGCTTTCCTAGGCCTAGCACCAAGCCCGGATGACGACTGTCCAACGACCACGGCCCGCTCGGCCCATCAGGAGTAGGACTCCCATGCAAACACAGCGACTCACGTAAAGACCTAAACCTAGCGGCAACTCCAGGTATATAAGGTACTATTCTACCGTAATTCAGGTATGACAATACAACCTTATTTCTCTCTGTTTACAGCAGCCAGAAAACCTACACTTAGATACTGACTTGAGCGTCGGAGGGGCTTCCAGGGAAACAACCCCCAGTGTGCCTTTGCTTATTTTGCAGGTATTCGGTAATCAAGATCTCGTACGATTATGGATCAAAACAACGACAATCTGATCCAGCAAAATCCGACAGAACCATTTGGCGCCCACCGTGGGGCCCGACATCAGGGTACCACGTCTAGAAACATACAGGTCAGTCAAGCGGCAGCATTCAATCCTGATGTAGCCGCCGTCGCGGCTCTTGCGATGCAGCGGATGGGTTTACAACAACCCTTTGCCCATCCGCCACCGCATCTCGATTCCCGCATTCAATCTCCACGTCTAAGTGATCAGCCCCAGCTCCACAACCAAAATCGAGAAGAACATAGCACAGCCCTGGAAGATGGCGCAGAGGTCAATTCACCTCCCAATTCCCAGCGTCCTCTGGATACAGATCCCCCCGCACACCCGCAAATGCCCTTCACCAAGAAACAGTTAGAGGAAGCAGCCGATCTGTTAATCCGTCAGGTTCTGCAGTCTCAGCCGGAACAACCGCAGAACCCTGCTCGATGTATTAGTTTGCCACCCGATCACCACTCTGCTGGAGCCCTAGAAAGAATCGTGGATGATCGAGTCAATCTGGCCATGAACTCTCGCCCGGATCGAGTGTCCGCACACTATAGCTCTCCCTTTATCCCGAAAATCCTGGATAGCCTCCCTGCGGTCGGCACCAAAATATCGACCCCTGAGAAATATACCAGAAAGACCAATCCCTTGGACTACCTACAGCACTTTCAGTCGATGATGAACCAGCACTGTGTCCCTGACGCAATTCAATGCAAAGCATTCTGCACTGCTTTTCAAGAGGGAGCCCGGAGGTGGTTTAATAGTTTACCCCCATGCTGCATCACTCGCTTCGAGGATTTCAAGCTGTTATTCCTCAATCAGTTCGCTACCAGTAAGCGACCCCAGAAAACGGCTTTAGAGGTGATGCAGTTGACCCAAGGAAGAAATGAGAGTTTACGAGAGTTCATTACCCGGTTCAATAATGAAGTCGTAGAGGTCCCCGATCTCACCTGCTCATCCATGTTAGCCGCCCTTATGAATAACACGAGGGATGAGGAGTTTAAGAAGTCATTCGCCCTAGACCAACCCCGATCTGTTCAGGAGATTAGAAACCGAGCGGATAAATATATTCAGCTGGAAGAAGTATTGAAAAATACGAAGCGTAGAGCAGATGATCGAGAGCCGAGTGGTAGAGCTGAGGATTCAAACAAACGGCAGAGGGATAGATCTAGTTGGAGAAGGCCAACCGACCGACAGGAGCAACGGCGTGAGTCTTTTACCCCCCTCAACAGGCGATATGCAGAGGTGTTGGAGGTCATGAGAGCTGAGGGTGAGCCCTTCAGAGAACCCAATGCGATGAGAGCCCCCCGAGATACAAGGAATCCTTCGTTTTATTGCCGTTTTCATAGAGATGTCGGTCATGATACGGAACATTGCTGGGACTTAAAAAGAGAAATTGAGCTCCTCATCTAAAGGGGGAGGTTGCGTAGATTCCTGAAGCACGAAAGCAATGCCGATCGAGATAATGAAGGTAGGACTGA
The DNA here is from genome assembly GCA_026284645.1 of Erythroxylum acuminatum. NCBI lineage: Eukaryota > Viridiplantae > Streptophyta > Magnoliopsida > Malpighiales > Erythroxylaceae > Erythroxylum > Erythroxylum acuminatum. The sequence continues at coordinate 40,144,623 of JANKOD010000193.1, read as the reverse complement.
TCGGTCCGAGAATTGGCGAAGGTCTTGGGGACCGAACGACAGGAATGGTTCGGGCCGACAAAACAGAAATGTTGACGATCGACGAGACACAAGGGCACAGTCCAGGGTGAGAGGAGATAGAGATACCGAGCGACAAGATGACCGACCGGTTAGGTTCATCAACATGATATTTGGGGGCAGTGCAGCAGGAGGGTCAACTGCTAAAGGTAGAAAAAGATACGCCAAACAAGTCATTGAAGAATCGTCAGCCAAGAAAAAGTAGCAGAATGATGGAATAATTTCGTTCGATGAGACCGATCTAGACAGTATCAGCTGCCCTCATGATGATGCGCTAGTGGTCACTCTGAACATGGAGGGCAGCGAAGTAAAGCGAGTAATGATT
>JANKOD010000193.1:40126388-40143257 GCA_026284645.1 Erythroxylum acuminatum | reverse complement strand
CCTTTAAACCAGAAAGACTTCATGGCAGTTGGCACGAGATATTTTGATACCACCGAAGATATTTAGATAATACTCCATATATTTTGATGGCATATATGTAAAATAAAATTAAAGATTAAAAAATTTAACTAATTTAATTATAAAAATTTTGAACAGTTTAATTTACTTTAATAATTTATATTATTAAAAATCGATCATTTTATTATAAATTGCTTCAACGATTTTCGTAAATTAATAATTTCTTATAAATTAAAATAAATCAATTAATTTTTTAAAGAATATTTTTTCAATTAAACTTTAAATTCTTTAATCGTATCTTTCATTCATATTTCAAATCCTTTAATTTGATTCAATATTTAATTAATATTGGTTGAATCTTTTTTTTTTTTGTTACAACTAAGAGAAACTAAAACTACCTCACAAAAGAAGTACCACAGGCATCAGCCCATACAATCAAGGAGAGGGTTGCAAGAATATCATCCCAAACCTGAAAATTTGAAGCAATGTCATGACTCAATTTAGCCAAACAATTTGCTGCAAAATTACCTTCACAAAGCACATACCTAATAAAGCAATTCAAATTCCTAGCAAAGAAAGCTTGAATATCCACAACCAAAACATATAGGGGATGTGAAGAGAGAACACCACAAGTCACCATCCGCACCGCCTCCATGCTATCAGATTCAACAATGATTTGTCGAAAACCGTGATCCTATGCAAAAATCAAACCATCTCGAATGAACCATAACTCTCTTACCAAGATAGTTGAAACATCAATTCGAAACGAATATCCCCCTAACCAACAACCAAATAAATCACGCAACAACCCTCCACCACTAGTCAGCCTAGGATTAACAATAGAACTGCCGTCACAATTCAACTTCACCCAACTAGATGGCGGTGCAATCCAACCAATCCAACGTCGCACACCATGAATCGTGAAATATTGTTTGGATGAAGGGTTTATAATGTCATATAATAAAATAAAATGATTTATAATGTAATATCGTGAAATGTTGTTTGGACGAAAGGTTTATAATGTAATATAATATAAAGTTGTTTATTATTTTACATTCTATCCTAAAACTCCTACATGAAATTTTTCATTTTTACTGTTTACGCTAATATGGGATGTAATATAAAACCCTCTTATTCCATCTCATCTCGTCTCATTCTATTCTAATTTAAGTTTTTTAAAGTTTACATTTAAATTCAACTAAAACTTAATTACTCAAAATTTATTTATTAATTTAAGATATATCTAATCAGAATTGGGTCAAGTTGAGTTCAAACTCGTGTATTATTTGATATGGACGGAGCGTTAAAAAGAACAAATAAGGTGGGCACCAAGCTGATAGCTACCTCCAATGGCTCTGACACTTGCTCACAATTCTTGTTTGTTCTCAAGAATCATGACATATTGACATGTATAAAACAAGAAGGCATTAGTATCACATGCATTTTGCTAGTTTTGGACGAGACTCTTTGCACCAACTACGAAACACACACTCCACCCTCTCATTATTGTTATTAAGAACGAGGAATCCAATGTGAAGAAGAAGATCCAAATGAGTGCAAGGAATGATCCCAATGTGATTTAATTTGAAATTAATTTATTAAAATTTTAAAATTAATTTTAATTTCAGATATAAAATATTTGACCTAAATTTTGGTATAAAACCAATCAAATGTCAAATACGTGGAGGAGTGACAATCCAAACTACTAATTTTCGGATACGAGATACCTATCGTAGTCTTTATGGACCCATTTGTCCAATTGACACATCTAAAAGAATCAAAGTTAGGACTTATTGGATCCTTAGCAATTCATGCCAAGCTTGGTCATTGGGAAACTTTAGAAATAGGTATTTTTGCTTATTTTGACAATCCCCAATATTAAGCCAAAATATCACACGAAAGTAGACTGTTTTTCATTCCCAAAAAAATTTACATTTTCTCCTAATCTTATTTTTTAATAGTACAGAGTAATAATATCATTGGAGTGGATATACAGATAACTTCAAATACAAGAAATAGAGTAGTTGGCTTGGTCCGGTGGAGAGAAAAAAATTAAAATTAATTTTTTTCCCGAGATATATATATTGGAACGGTTTTATACCAAAATTCAGGTCAAATATTTTATATCTGAAATTAAAATTAATTTAAAAATTTTAATCAATTAATCTCAAATTAAATCACATTGGGATCATTCCTTGTACCCATTTGGATCTTCTTCTTCACATTGGATTCCTCCCCCGTAATAACAATAATGAGAGGGTGGAGTGTGTGTTTCGTAGTTGGTGCTATATATATAATATTTTAATTATTATATATATTTAAACTTAGAAAAAATTTAAGTTTGATTTTTTTAAAATTTGTGTTCAAACCTAACTCAACCGATTATAAATTTAATTCATATTCTTTATCTTGCCAAGTAGCTTACTTAATGTTTTAATTATTATATATATTTAAACTTAGAAAAAATTAAGTTTGATTTTTTAAAAAATTTGTGTTCAAACCTAACTCAACCGATTATAAATTTAATTCATATTCCTTATCTTGCCAAGTAGCTTACTTAACATGCAAAATTTAGACGTTGTTATACATTTTTGTTAGCATTTTTATTAGTTAAGGATAAGATTATATATTATTGGACTTCTAAAAATTTCGTGTATTATTAAAATTTACTGTCTGTCTGGATGGATTTTTGAGATGTTAATAAGCAATTTTTTTCTATCACAAAAGCCTTTTTAAAAAATGAGTGCTTGGCTGATAAATAAAAAGCACTTCTTTAATAGATATGACTTTTTTGACAGTCAAAATATAATTTTTTATGAAGCTCAAATTTGGAGCTTCTAAAAAAAGGCTCTCAAATGACTTTTTTGAATAAAATTTTCAGGTCAATTAATGAGCCTATTTTTTAATATCTTCTACGCTTATGTTTTACACATAATTCTCATAATACTCACAGACTCATCTTCATGTTTATCTTGTAAACTCGTCTTCTTTATTACAGTAAAATGTATAATTTATTATGTATTTAACTATTTACTCGACTTGAATAATTATTTTAGAATTTATATAATATTATTTGACTTTTTTATATGTTTTAATATTTATTTTTGATATTAGTTTTAGTTATGTTATAATTCATATAAAAGATTTGGTTAGATATATTTTCATTTAAGTTTCATATGGTTTTAAATTATGTAATAATTAATATATTGTGTTTTGCATATTGTTTAATATACTATATGCATAAATAATATTTATTACTAAATAAAATATAGTTAAAATTAAAAGTAATTTTTTATTTTTATGTTGCCATATAGTCTATTTTATGAAGTTCTTTCAAAAATTTTTTAAATGACAGTCAAACAATTAACTGACTTCTTAAAAAAATTATTCTTATAAAAGATCTACATAAAATGTTCTACTGACAAAAAAGCTTCATTAGATGTTATTGTCGTTGTTATATATTTTTGATAATTTATTCGGTGCATAGAAATGTTTTGGAATTTTTATTCAATGTATTTTTGTCGACAATTATTATAAATTTTCTATTAAAAACTATTTAAATAATAGAAATATAATTTTTTAATTATACTTTTAAAAAAAATTATTTTCGCAACTTAAAACTGTGACTTTCTAGTCACAAAGAAAAAACCTTATTAGTTAACCTTACCACCGCTTCTTAGTAATTTCTATTATTTAACAAAGAGTGATTTAGTTAAATGTTCGAAAATAACCCTTTCATTTATTTAGTATAAGTTTGTATATTATTGGATTTTTTTAATTTGAGTGTGGTCGTAAAATTTTACAAACAAATGGTTATTGATACAGAAAGACATACGTCGAAAGCAACTTTCTTATTTAAGGTTGTGTAGTATCGATTTTTTTTAAATTGTGTGTATTAGTTAAAATTTTATTAAATTATTATAACTGTTTGTAATATTTCATAAACAAATGGTTTTGACACGGAAAGACATATGTCTCGATCGAAACGCACGAAACGATGACATCTTGGGTCTATAAATATCAATTAAAAATGACCATTTCAAAGAGTGTGAATTAGTATTAATATTAAATTTAATTTATTAATGTTAAATTGAATGAAGATTATATTAATAATATTATTTTAAAAAATCATGTTGTTGTTATTATTATTTTATTAAGTAGTTTACGAATTTATAAATTACAGTATATATAAGAAATGTTTATTATATATACATATTTAAAAAATAAGGACAATATATTTCATCATTATAAAAATATTAAATAATATATTGGTATTTATAATTAAATTACAAAATTAAGAGAGTGGCTACTTAATAGTTTGTCATTATATATATATATATATTAAAAAAATGAAATTGAAACTCGTGTTTAATGCTAATATCACATTTTTTAAACCTTCGTATTGACGCAATAATCTGTAAATTACGTCAATCGGTACTCCGCACTAAACAAATCCTGTACGACAGGCTCAATTGAGAGAGCGTAAGTAGAAATAATCAAACACAGAACTTTTTGGTCCAATACCTCTCCACTCTACCAACTTGACCACTTCTAAAAGGCTAAATTTATAAATTATTATTAAATATATTCTAAATATAATATTTGTTTTTATTGTAATTATATAACTATTACTAATTATTTCTCAAATAACTTGTTATAATATAATTTATAAATTTAATAAAATAAAATTATGGGGTTAAATAATGAAAAATTAAAAAATTGAAACTACAAATATCTTCTTCTTCTTTTTAAATTTCATGAAAATGATAGCTTCAAAAAACTAATTACCTCTCTTTCTGTCACATACTCTATATTTTATTTGAACCCAAGAACAAGGAGCCTCAATCTCGCTCTTTCTCTCTCTACCTCCTGAGCATTTCTCAATCCTCAGCAACGCAGAGGCAAATTATCCCAAACTTCAGGGTCTCTCCGTTCATTTCTTGATCCCTAGATCTGATCTCTAGAATTACCTCGCCGTCTCTCTCCGTTACTTGTTTTGATTTTTATTCCTTTTTTCCCCCAAATATCGGGGTTAATTTTTCAGAAGATCGAGATCGGGTTCGTAGAATTTGGCGGGTTCGGGTTCGGGTGCCGGAGGGTCCTTGTTCATGCTCTACTTTGGCTTCGAATTCTCTCCTCCTTGTACGCTTCGCACTTGAATGTTCCAATCTCTACGCATTTCTTTTTCTTTACTCCATTTTTGTGAGATTAATTGATTATTTATTTATGTATTTGTATGTTCTCTCTTTGTGTGTTTGTGTAGTGGTGGCGTTATTTAGATCGTGAAAATTGGCTCCGCAAAGGCGATCGCAGCGCCACACCGGCGGCCAGATGCAGCAGCCCAATGCTGCCGCCGCAACCGCTCTCTACGATGGCGGTGCTGGCGGCGGGGGCGGCACTTTGCATAGCGCGGACGCCGGAGACGCCGTCATGGCACGGTGGCTCCAGTCGGCCGGCTTGCAGCATCTGGCCTCTCCGTTGGCTTCTACTACCAGCGTCGATCAACGACTTCTCCCCAATCTTTTAATGCAGGTAATCTGTTTGCAAAATTTCAAGTCCTTTTCGATTGTTAGGTTCGGAATATTTTTGTAGCGTGTTGGGACATTCGATGTCCTTATTGTCTGTAGGGTTATGGAGCGCAGTCTGCTGAAGAGAAGCAGAGGCTTTTGAAGCTTATGAGGAACCTGAATTTCAATGGAGAGTCTGGTTCTGAGCCATATACACCTACTGCACAAACTTCTGCACCGGATGCATTCTATTCACCGGAGTTTAGGGGAGATTTTGGAGCTGGACTTCTGGATCTTCATTCCATGGACGATACTGAGCTTCTGTCCGAGGTATATATATATAGCTTTTATAAGGATGTGAGTCAGTCTAATTTGCGGATCGAATTGTTTTGCAGCATTGTGTTTGATGCCTTGAGCTCAATCACGTGAGTGTTGTTAATTGTATAATCTGATTCGGGAACATGAAATTGGAAGCAAATGATGGATAAAGGATTAAGAGAATGGGTTTCTTGATCTATAATTTCATTATCCTTTTTGACTGATGTAGAATAAGTTGTTTCTTTCATTTTCATATGGTAATGAATTGTTGCTTTAATCTGCTTTCACAGCATGTTATTTCAGCACCCTTTGAGCCATCTCCGTTCATGCCTGGTGCTTCAAAAGGGTTTGAAAATGACCTCAGTCTCAACACTAACAGACAGCAAAGGGAGCAAGCTGATACTGACTTGTTAGCTCCAGTTCCTACTAATGAAAAGGATAACAACTCAAGGGAAACTAATGTGGCCAAGATAAAAGTTGTGGTAAGTTGGCTTTATGAGTAGTGGTACTGGATGACTGTCTGTCTCTTTCTCTTTTCTGCTGTTAGGGTGCTTACATGTAGGGAGGAAGCATTTGTGTGCATGCTTAGAGTAAGTTCGAAAATTCAATTTTGGTAGGGTACTTACATTTGTAGTTTGAGGAAAATTTTCAGTACTTCTAGTTGTGGAATTGTCATGTTAAACTGTTAGATTGCATTCTTGCTAGCTTTAGTAGTTGAGGAAATTACATTGTATTTTGGATATCTGTAGTGCCTTTTGGTTTATGGAGGAAAGAAATCAGAACAGCTAGATATTTTGGAGGGCAAGTTAGCTGGTTTTAATTGATGAACCTTCACATGATTTGTTTAAGCTCGCATTTTCCTTCCTGTTGACATTAACTTATTTGGTTCATTTGCTAAACGTGGTTAAAATGCTAAAGTTATTTTTTTTAAATATATATATCCTAGGTACGTAAAAGACCACTAAACAAAAAGGAGATTGCTCGGAAGGAGGATGACATTGTATCTGTCTGTGAGAATTCATTAACTGTGCATGAACCAAAGCTTAAGGTACCTAGTACTGTTGTAAGAAAGCATAATTTTGAAATTTCTGATTATGAAAAGAAATTTAGTTTAATGATATGCTAATGGTTGTTCACGATATTTCATTGCAACATCTGAAATTAAAGTGCTGACATTTGATTTTTGATCTGGAAAGGTTGACTTGACTGCCTATGTTGAGAAGCATGAGTTCTGCTTTGATGCAGTTCTGGATGAGAATTTCTCTAACGATGAAGTAAGATGATACATTAGCGAGAAAACTCGATTCTGACTGCATTTTCACGTCTAGTAATTATGAGCATGTGTAATCTTTGGTCACTTTCCATTAACTTGTATTGTCTTTACCATTTTTCTTCTTGATGCGGCTGTAAGGCAACGTTTTGGCAATGATCTCAGCTCGCAAAAGCCATTTTCAGATTTTTTTTCATTTTCATTTGTAAATTACAATTGAAGTATCCCTCCGTGGTCATTCATTGGCTAAAATATGATCCTTTTTGTGTACTTATATAGGTTTATCGGGTTACTGTGGAGCCAATTATTCCCACCATTTTTCAGCGAACAAAAGCTACGTGTTTTGCTTATGGTCAGACAGGTATGGATTTCAGTTCTCATTCTTGTATAGCGTACTATTCAATGTGTTAATCTATGTCTTTGTTGGGTGGTAAAGGTTTCATAGTTGGGTGGGATACACATGCATGAATTTAGTGCATTGATGAAACGAAGTAAAGCACAGCACTAGACTTAAAATAAAATAAAGTTTCTCCAATTGGCATGATTGGTTGATATTCAAGATTATCTGAATTGATTTTTTCATGGTGTCCTTTTGCTTATTGGTCCTTTGAACCCAAGGGGATCAGTTCTCAGGAAATTCTCCTAATATCTGGATTAGCCACATCAAGAATACACGCTCATAGTTACTTCTCAACGAATTTGTTTTGCTTTCTCCTCAGTAGATTCGCTGTCTGTTTCTGAAGGTCAATTTACCATATATACTGCTTTTTCTCTTCAATTGCAGGTAGTGGTAAGACTTTCACGATGCAACCATTGCCTCTTAGAGCTTCTGAAGACCTTGTTAGATTGCTGCACCAGCCAGTTTATCGCAACCAAAGATTCAAATTATGGCTTAGCTACTTTGAAATATATGGTGGAAAGCTCTTTGATCTTCTTAGCGAGAGAAAGTTAGTGCTTGCCCTTGGTTTTCATTAAGTTTCTTTTATGTTTCTTACCTAGCTAGCTGACTTTGAATTTTCTTGATCATATTCCCTGTAACATCTTGTGATGCTTACTAAATGCAGTATCTTGGGTTGTAATTGTGCATGGAATTTGTTAATGAGTGCTGAATTGCACATTAAAGTTGCTGACTTAGTTTGTTGATCTTAAATAGGAAACTTTGCATGAGGGAAGATGGACGACAACAAGTTTGCATTGTTGGACTGCAAGAATTTGAAGTTTGTGATGTACAAATTGTTAAAGAGTATATCGAGCGAGGCAATGCTGCAAGAAGTACAGGATCAACTGGTGCAAATGAGGAATCTTCAAGGTCTCATGCTATTTTACAGCTTGCTGTTAAGAAGCACAGTGAGGTAAAGGACTCAAGGAGGAACAATAACAACAATGATGGTAATGAGGCCAAAAGTGGAAAAGTGGTGGGAAAGATTTCTTTTATTGATCTTGCTGGTAGTGAACGAGGTGCTGATACCACAGATAATGACCGACAAACAAGGTTTTCCTTTCCTCCATGAGCTGTTTATTGGAATAATATGCATCACTTGCATTATATTCTTAATTGCAAGTATCTATTCTAGAGGATTATGTGTTTATCAAATCTTTTTGTTTGGCAAATATTCAGATTTTTTGTATGACAACTATGCTAAAAAATGATTACATGTTTATCAAAATCATTGTTTGATCGTCAAACTTTGGTACTTTGCAGATATCTTTATACCTGGTTGGACATTTTCATGGAAATAAAATTTCGTAGTTGCCTTGCTATTTCCTAATAAGGGAGTATCAATTTTGTGTTGACTAAAGTTATAAACTTGGCTGGTGCAAAGAATATAATTTAATTGCTGTGTAGGATGTTTTTTTTCCCCAACCTATTCTGTTTCTCAATCTGATTGGTGGGCTAACTGCAGTTAGTGATGGGTGGACGCACCATTACTTATTCTAAGCACCTGGTTCATTGCAGGATTGAAGGTGCAGAAATAAACAAGAGCCTTCTGGCTCTCAAGGAATGCATTCGTGCTCTAGATAATGACCAGATCCATATACCATTTCGAGGGAGCAAACTCACAGAAGTACTTCGTGACTCCTTTGTTGGCAACTCTAGAACAGTTATGATCTCTTGCATTTCTCCAAATGCCGGATCTTGTGAGCATACACTCAATACACTGAGATATGCAGATAGGTCTGTATACAATTATCAGCATCAAGAAAATGTTTTTTGCTTCTTGAAATGCTTGGAAATTCGTTGAGTGAGATGTTTATTCTTTGAACAGGGTTAAGAGTTTATCCAAAAGTGGAAATGGTAAAAAGGACCAGGCTCTAAATTCATCCATGCAAACCAACAAGGACAATTCAACAGCATCGTCTTTGCCTCTAGCTGCTGAGGCAGATGACATCTATGTGCAACAACAAGAGCCCAAAGCACCAGATATGGGAAGAAAGGTCCCAGAGAAAGAAGCCTCATCTTACATTCCTAGTGATTATGACAAGCAGCCATCCAGTGTTAATTCAACTTATAACTTCAATGGCCACGAGGAAAGTGATTTGGTGACCGGCATAGTGGATGGTGAGAGATCTGAAAGTTCTTATGTGGGTTCTGTGAGTCAAAAGAACTATTCATCATACTCTCAGAACCTAGTCGATGCGGAAGAGAGAGTGCAGAAGGTGTCCCCACCACGCCGAAAAGGACCAAGGGAGGAAAAATCAGAAAAGGTGGGGAACTCATTAAAGAAAGATGGTGGTGGATCTGATCTCTCCAGCACAAATTCTCGACAGGGTGCAGTGAAGTACAAGCCAAACAATAGTGGGTCACAACAGTATGCACCTGATCCTCCTGCGGATGGAAATATAAATGCGATACTTGAGGTTGGTGAATGCATATACATACTCTTACTGTGTTGAAATAGGAATATCAACAATATTGCACCTCCTGGAGCTTTTAGTAAGAGATTACTGTTTGTTCTGGCTATTCTAGGAAGAAGAGGCCCTTATTGCTGCGCATAGAAAAGAAATTGAGGATACTATGGAGATTGTTCGTGAAGTAAGTGAAGATTCATTCATTGTTATGTTACACGTATTCCATTCGGAATTCCTGCAATATCGGAAGGTTTACTTTCTGTCGGCCTTTTATGTTAGGAAATGAAATTATTGGCAGAAGTTGACCAGCCGGGCAGTCTCATAGACAACTATGTTACACAGTTGAGCTTTGTGCTGTCACGCAAAGCTGCTGGTTTGGTTAGTCTTCAAGCACGACTTGCCAGGTTTCAGCATCGATTAAAAGAACAGGAAATACTTAGTCGGAAAAGGGTGCCCCGTTGATGCAGCAATTTGATGTCTGCTTCAGTGATGCTCTCATTCTGTCTTGGTAATTTCTTCTCTCAATTTATTTTGCATTTACCGTTTCTCCTGTTGATCAATGAAATTGGCCCCTTTATCTATTTGAGAAGATTTTTGCCTACTTTAATTGAGTGTGTATGTTACATTTTACTCTCACAGGTTTTATTTTGACTCACAAAGCAAGGGGGGTATGTAGGTTGTATCATCTCAGGTTCCCATGACAAGGTGGAGAAGGTTGTTTTTCCTTTAGTTCAAGGCCTCTGCCCCTTGGGAGTGGCTATAGGGATATTCATTCATGTTCGCTGCTTGGTGCTGGGTGTGACTCATGATGGTTGTTAAAAAGATGGCTTGTAGAGGAGTTGGTTGGTTAAATGGGTTTTCTGGCCTTGGAATGTTGGAAAGATGACAGGTAACTGTACTGTATTCTGTAATATGGACAAAAAGAACAAGAGACCAAAAAAATATAAAAGGAATTTGGAATTATATAATCTCATTATTCTGAAAACATTTTTCATGCTGTTTGTGTTACCTTGTCTCGTGTCGTTCTTCTTGTTGGAATGTGTTGTAATTTGGTCTAATTATTATTAAACATGGGAAAATTGGTTTGGTCGTGTTTAAGTTGATCAAACTTCTGATCGGACTCAGATTCTAGTTTGACCTTCAGATTCGAACAATGACTGGAGAACCAATTGACCAAAACTTTGGGACATCTTATCCCGATTGGGTCCAGTCTGTTGCCAACCCTATTTAGTAGGAGGTAATTGCGTCGACTTTTGTGGAGCTGATTCAAGCAAAATCATTTCAACAGTGTACATAATCGAACTCAACACCCACATGACATGTTCAATAAGCCTTGTCATGTACGAGTTTAGGCATTCATTAGCTTGAATTATCGGCATTTACATTTAGAAATCCAATATTTACAGCATAAAATCAATGGAACATCGGTGGGGGAGGCCAACAGGCAGAGTATGAGGACTCCTCTGCTTCGGCCAGCTCTCTGGAAGACGGACAAAGACATTGACGGTAATCCAGTCTCTATTTCTCAATTTTCTTGAATCAAGATACAGAATATAAATCCACCCCACCGAGTGCAACAACCAAAAACTCAGTAGCAGAGACCAAAAATTTCAACTTCTGAGACCAATACCTCCAAAATAACATAATATAGCTGTCAGCTACTATTCTTGTCCTCAGTCACCATCTAATTAGGCTTCAGTTCTTATGCACAGGGAAGGAGCAATTCAAATAGTCCACTCCACCTGCAATTTCTTGTAGGAAAAAAACAATCTATTCACATTGTATAACTCACAGATACCGCCACTCCCACCACTTCTATTACTAAATTCCTACTGCACTCTACTAAAAATCAGTCGGCTCTCAATCTCAATATCTCCTTTGCCGTCCTCTGTCGAAAGTACGGCATATGCTCCTGCAAAACAAACCAACAAACTTAAATATACAAATTCACAGCATATATTGCATCATAATTCTCAGCTTGTCGACATCTCGATCAACTATATAAGGGCCTGGGCTTTCTAAACATAAATCAACTGGGGTAGTTTTCAATGATTCAACTAATGCCAAGCAATTGCAATTTCATGTATGACGACTTATTTTCATGCCCACCTGCCCAAAACACAGTCCTAGACCTCTGCTATAAAAATCAGCATATTTGATCATGAACATTCCGCAGTCATGCCTGTTAATAGCACAAAAAGTTAGTTAGGATATATCAATAGTCAGATGGGACCTGCTGAACCCTATCAACCAGAAACTACAGTGTTCAATGGAACTCAACCGTGATAACGGTTTAAGAGTAGTTACGACATAAAATATAACTGAAGCGGAATGAGATAACCCATCAATTAAGCATCATTTTGAAGAGAATTTTTTTTACATGCATTTTGTAGACAATATGATCCCTGGAAGGTAATCCCTTTATAATGTATCAACAGTAACTTAGATTTTTGCTAACATCATAATATTCTTAAATGAATGTATATTACTATATTCTTTTCTTCAGTGTCAACAATACACACCAATTCTCCTGCTTGGGAAGATCTTCAAGAAATTCTCGCTCCCAAGTGCTTACATCAATGTTTTCCTGACTCTTATCCTTCACTTCTTCAACATAATATCTTGCCTGGAAAACACATATATGGTAATGATCAGTGGTAGCCACGTTATAATGAACTATCAATCAACCTTGTTCCGTGAATCTTTCCTTGCCAGTTTTGATAGTTTAGTTTTTTCTTCTACCCTTTGTGTTGAGTTTATATGTTCACATCTTTTATCAAACTTATCACTCAGTACAATGGAGCACTACAATTTACAAAGTTTACAAACATGTAAGCCCAAGGCAATATATGAGAAACCTTTTGCAATTGTTGAGGGGAATTTTAGTAGTAGGGTTCAAATTATAAAAACTCAGTCCCAAGCCCCCGAGAAACTTTCAAGTAGCTTAGACCTCTCATTTGTAGATTGAGTAGAAAGCCAAAGAAAAAGATTGCACATACTGGTAGAATAAAGTTATCTATTGTTATGTGATTTGATATTGGAAAAAGCAACCCCAATAGTTATTGGGGCAGACGGACACTATGATGAAATAGGCCTGCTAAGTCGTCACTACTGAACTAGAGAAATCAAAAGGGAGTATAAAGAGTGTTTGCTTGAATCAAACCACAACACACCCTGCAAAATGAAATGCTAAGACAAGAATGGAAATCATACCAGATGTTCCAACACCCTGGAGTCTTTCCCTTTCATTGAATCAAGATATTGGAATTTTTTATCCTTATTGTTAATAATTGCCAAACACCAATGTATCTCTCTGTGAACGGGGACAAATATCTGAGCACAATACAATCATTGGGTTCAAGAACAAGTATAGTATCGCCTCATTTAAACAAAACAAACATAAGCTGCAAAGATGAAAACTAAAAAATAAAAAGTGAACCATCTTACTTTGTCACAATCAACCAAAAAGTATCCCAATTTCCTTTGCGTAGTCCATCTTTTGACAGCTTTATAGTCGTAGGTCTTCCCCCCACAAGTTAACTGCACATTGACATCAAAGGTAAAAAATTAAAAAATTGTCAAAAGAATAAACAGATTAAAACTTAAAAGAAATAATGGAAAGAGGCAACAAGTTAAAGAAATTTAATTTGAAAAATCACAGTAAAAGAAGAGCAACAAAAGATAGAGATGAAACAAGAAAAGATAGAGATGATACAAGTCAATATTTAGTAACTATCCTGCAAAATTTTTTCAAGAAAATTAGTGAGTAAAAGTGATGGAATTCAATGGGCATAAAGTGGAGGGAACACCATTTATTGGACTAGGATCTTCACTAAAATTCAACGTTAAATTTCAAATAAATCAAATTTCAGGTGTGATTTTGTACGTCTCTCAACAATTGATGAACTAATCTCTTGTAGGAAAGCATATTACTGTTTTGATTGGGCGAACGAAGAGCATTACTAGGGGCTTGGTTTAAGTCATTGAAGAACTATCTAAAAGAATCCTACAAGATAGACAGCACAATTTAGAAACCAAAGACTAACACCTAGTGTACATCAGAAACCAAAAACTACAAATTAAAGCTTTACTTTGCAATGATTTGATTAGCAATGCAATAAACCGGGGTAAGAAGAAAGAAGAGAAACGGATATCACAAAGCAATCTGAAACTACTCTGACTACTAGAAAGACTAGATTGTCATCTTGAGAGACTAGCTTCTTTTCTCCAACTCTTGTGACTGTGAGAAAGACTTACAAAATCCAAAAAACCCGAACAGATAGATATAAGTGCATTTGAGGATATACCATTTTTTAAGTAGAATAAGCATCTGTTACTACAAGAGACAAGAACAGGGCCAACCTTCTTGTAAAAGAAAGTGTTGAAGAAATGACATTTCAAAAACTTATTTGGCTCTCTTTTCTCTCTTTCTTTCAGAAGCTCAAGGTACACATTTATGACCTGAAAACAATTAACATGTCAACATATCAGGAAAAAAGCTACGAAATCATAGGAATCAACATGGTCCAAATAAATAACCATCATATCTTGGATTCATGTGTCAGTTACTTGGCTACATGATACAAACAAAGGAAAATGATGGCATCCCAGCCGTCACCTCATCATTCAACCACATGCAAGGTGCAAGGCATTGTAGAATTTCTCCGGTGATATCAATATTTGAATTATCATGAGTGACTAGTAACCTCCTCCTGCAAGACCAAATATAGCTGATGTTAATTTAACAAGTAACAACAGCACCAATTTAGGCACCAAATTAACATGTTCGACAAATCCTACCGATTGCTGGCTGAAAGGGCATGCTTTACCTCCTCCTCCTCCTCCTTGGTGAGGGCAGTAAAAGGTTCATGAGGTATCTCCTGAAAACCATCAATAGATTTTTCATTAATTGAAGTAACAGCAAATTACACTATTTCCATTTTCCAAAAAAAATTTACTTGCCGCACTTCTAAAACAAGAACTCTAAAAAATGTTGGATAACCATAAAATACTCATGATGACTAACGAATTAATGCTATGGAGCAACCAATAAACATAAAAATGCAGGAAAAGACAATTCACCTCCACCAATTTCTCCTTCGGTTTCTTCACAGGCCGTAACAGCTTAAGCAAACTCCACCTTTCCTCATTCAATTTAATCTCAAACGCCAAATCTAACAACCTTGTACCCCTCCTCACACTCTCAAGCAATTTCTTATAAACCCCAACTCTTGATACTTCCACTTCACGGTCCGGTACCGACAAACCCGTAAAGTTCCTACCATTCTCAACCTCCATATTCCCATTCATAGTCACAACTGATCGTTCCTCAACACCCTTCACATCATTATCAACCCCGTCCACAAGCCTAAATCGCCCTTTCCTTCCACTTTCTTCAATAACCTCAATCTCTTCAATACTCGAATCCTCAGTGAGCACCTCCTTTCCAGGCTTTGGTGCCTCATAATCAACATCAACTACTTCCTTCTCTTCAACCAAATACCTAAATGAGCCAATTGCTTTTCTCTTGGCAAAATCCAAATTCTTACTCAAGAAATGACCCATATCATCACCACTTGACCTCTGTGCATCACTATGATCACTGGTTCTCGGCCTCGACAACCCAAACTTGAGCTTTCTACAAGGAGCATGAACGTCACGGCGGAACTTGGCGGTCGACTCCGGGTACCGGGAGATTCTAGAAACCGTACTATTGGAGGAGCTCGGGGTTTTGTACGAAGTCTGACGCATCAGTGAGAATCCGAGTTTCTTCGGAACGTGATGAAAATCCGGAGAATCTGAAAACAGAAAGGAGTCTCGCTTTCGGTTGCTGGTTATAGCACCCATTTAGAGACAAACCCAAAGCTCAAAACCAACCCATAACTTTCTAACCGGCTACTCTGAAATCCAAAACTCGAACACATGTAGTTTTGCATGACAACTGACATTCAATCAATTTCAGTAAATTAGGGCATACTTTTAGGAGAGATAAACCCTTGAGCAGCAATTTGGGCGGGCTCAATTAGGGTTTTGTTAGAGAGGATACGCTACTTACAATTTCGATTTCGGAGCATAATCTGTCGTTGATTTTAAAAGGAAGAAAAGGGAGGGACTTTCCGGGAAAATTTACCAGTTTCCGAGCAAAAATAAGTGCTTGTTTGTTCCCAAAGTGAAATCGACTTTGACTTACTGACACTGTCGAATTGAAATTTATATCTTAAAAAAGGAACTAAAAATTAAAATAATAAAATAAGAAATTTTAAATAGTATTAAATTATTATAAATTTGATTTAAAATTAAATATAATTAAAAAAGATTATCTGAAAAACTAAAATTTAACTAAAAGAATAAATATAATTATTAAAGCAAATTAAACTAAAAATTAACTAGTTTAAAATTCTCAATATTCAATTTTTTAATCATTAAAATTAAAATTTTTATTCTTTAAAGAATGTCTACAACTCTAACAAAATTTTGAGAACAAAGAGAATAAGATAATAGAAAATCCAAAATTTGACACCAAATTAATATTTTTTGCTTAAATTTTAGAATAAATTAAAATATATTTGAATCTGAAAGATTAGAGGTTTAATTTAAGTGATCTAAACAATCCGACTCCACTTTAAAACAATGTCGTTTTGATTTTAAATTTAAGAAACAGATCGTATGTTATTAATACGGTGTCATTTTAGATAGCTCAAACGAATTCGAATGGCCCAATTTAAACCCGACCGATCCAACTTCACATCAAATTCGAGCCCAATGGCTTGATTTTTTCAGACGACTTATGTAAGTTCGAACAAGCCTTCTTGTCCTGTTATTCTTTATCATCCTAGTCTGTTCGACCTGACGAGACGAAAGAAAAAACCAAGTATTACTTCAAAATATATATATATATAGCAAGAA
>JANKOD010000193.1:40076280-40107261 GCA_026284645.1 Erythroxylum acuminatum | reverse complement strand
CAAATCTCCAATAAAACATATCTTAACTATGATAGATTATAAAAATGTTAGTTTAACAATTTTGGAAAATGTCAACCTTTTGGTGACGATTTAGACAAATGGTCAGCAAATGTGTTGCAAATTACTGTAGAACCTTTGGTGACGATTTCCACCTAATACGGACCATTTAGTGACGGTATGCAATATTTGGTGACAGTTTTCAAAATTCATCACCGAATGTTGATCTTTTGGTGACGCTTTCAAATATCGTCACCAAATGATCACTTTTAGCGACGATGTCAAAGACGTAGCAAAAAACCAAATGTCTT
Organism: Erythroxylum acuminatum; assembly: GCA_026284645.1. Lineage (NCBI taxonomy): Eukaryota > Viridiplantae > Streptophyta > Magnoliopsida > Malpighiales > Erythroxylaceae > Erythroxylum > Erythroxylum acuminatum. Next base: position 40,106,953 of record JANKOD010000193.1, on the reverse strand, counting down.
TTTAGTGATGATTTTATATAATCGTCGTTAATTGTGAACCTTTTGGCGATGATTTCGGACATTGGTCACCAAATGTTTAACAAATTATGGTGACGGTTTCTGAAAAGCGCTACCAAAAGTTCATTTAGTGACGAATTTCTGAAATTGTCACCCATTGTGGATCATTTTGTGACGATTTCGATAATCGTTACTAAATGTTCACCATTTGGGGACGATTTTTGTCATTCGCCATGAAATGTTGTTCTTTTTGTGATGCTTTTTTAGTTAGTCGCTAAATGCTTAGTTTTAATGACGATTTGAAAAATTGTCACAATATGATATCTTTTGCCGACGATTTTACGAACATTGCAAAAAAACGTAACTAAATGTCTACTTTGTTGTCGTGGATATAGTCCCAAGCATGTCCGCGCTTAACATATTTTCCTAAGCATTATGATGTTTGTAGTATTTTAAGGTATCTTTCTCAAAGTTTGATAAATATTAAAGCAGTCGATTAATTTGTTAACAAGTTTGCAACTAATTATAATTAAATTTGGTACCGTAACTGTTCTAATTTTGGTATATGGGAAATTATGCAAACTGAAAATTGTTTTATAATTGTTAATTACCATGAGATTCTCAGGAGTGCCCTAGACTTTCAACATGTATAGAAAAATGAAAAAAAAAAGAGGATAGGAAAAGTTGAATTTAAAAGATGACATAAATAAACAAGAAAAGTAAACACACGATTCACGAGTAGCATTAAATTCAAAGGAGCAAAACAACAAAAGAAAAGGTAGACAAGCAGAAGTCAATACCCGAACCACCACCCTTGCTGACTGGTGAGCCCCCATTTCTCATCATCTATCTAAGAAGGGCCTTACCACAAAGCAAGGTTCATAGGTTGGTGCGCTCTTGACTTCCCCTATTTATCTTCACAACCTCCCAAATACTTTTTGTTCTTTGTTTTTATAGGAGTTTGGTTTTCGACTCAACATTCACCTAACTACTCCATGCATGCATGCATGCCGCCATTAATGCTACACACATATCCTTCTCAGTTTTCCACAAGCCTACTGGCTTACCCAACAGACCTATGTATAGTCCTTTATTTACCTACTTACTACTTAGTACACAACCCATACTACTAATTTCACTTTCCTACTGTAATTACCTAAAATCTCCCTACTCTTCATAACAAACCGTGCCTTTACCCTACCTTGAAAACCCTGCAGTCCAAATTCGTCAACCTCCTTGAGATGGGGAGACTTTGGGTAATTAACAACCGGAATATGTTGAACTCTTAACTAATGTTTGTGAGCAGTACTAGGCTCACCGGAGGAGCCTACTACGAGTGCGGAACCGTTATCCGGGCAGCTGCTGGCTGTGTTAGGGGTGGTGGTGGTGGTGGTAGTTGCCGCTGCGGCTGTGCCAAGAGCAGCATTAATTTGATGTACTGTGCTGCATAGGTGGTTATTTATTGCAGTGACAGTGGAGAGATTGAGTTTTGCAGATGGGATTGTGCTGGCAAGGACTTGGAGCCCCATAGTGAGTAGACAGCCTGAGCTGTGATGTCCATTTCCATCTTGAGAAGCTGTAGCTGGCACCGAGTTGCCTTCATTTAGCGTAGCAGTAGTAGTACTGCTACTTGTGCCCATTTCAACAGGGACTATGACAAACCCTAGCGGAAGCAACGGAATGCATGATGGATCCTCACCGCTCATGGCTAGCTGGATTGAATTCACGTCAATAGTTGTATACACTACTAAGCTACCAGACTGGTCAGTGCAACTCTCTTGTAGCATTAGCTCTATGTGCTGGGATGAGTTGCTGGCAACCTACATTAAAGAAAGCAAATCTTTCATGTAACGTTAGCTCTATATGATTATTGAAATGTATTGAATTTGAACCCTAAATAATGTTAGGGGTGGTTTACATTGATGCGAAGAAGAGAAATGCAGTTCCCTGGATGAGAGCCATTGGCAATGTGGGCGACTTCGTGCAATGCATTCCCATTCGAAAGAACATCCAACTGCCAAAAATATAACAAGTTAGTAGCGACTAAGATTTTGAAAGCCATTGCTATCGAAATTCCTGGAATGAAAACAAAACCTGAGATCTGCGTTGTTCATCCCTCAAGAGATCGAAGACTTGGTAGTGAGGATAGGGGAGCCAAGTGGTGGATACAGCACAAAGAATGACCCCATTTGGCTGCCCGGGCTCGGTGATTTTTCTTGTTGTAATTCTAACAGTGTCTTGGGATGAATCTGACAAAGCAGTCCATGACTGGCCATTGGAAGCACTTATGTTGGAGCAAAATATTCTGATCATTCTCTGCGCCAGTCTCATCACGTTCTTACGTGCTTCCGGAGAGGGTATAACTGCAAAAGCCACGATAATTTAAGCAAACACTATTAATTGAAATGCAATGATCTTCAATCATACAAAGAGAAATTTATAAGAAAGATGGAATTAGATGAGAACCTCCTAAATCAGCAATATTTCTGGCCATGAGACTAGCAACCCTCTCACATTGTCGCTGCAGCACAGCTAACCACCGGTGTGCTCCAAACGCCATCCCACTATACACCAAGTCACTAAATATCTGGTGGACTGGCTTCTCCTCAACCTCGGCATGTTCTACCCATGTTACCTATATGGATAAGTTCATCAATGTCAGAGAACCAAATACATATGCGTTTCATCTATGAAGCTGCAAGTATATGGAATTAGTAAAACAGCACAGACCCTCGAGTACCCATTGGGCATATCTTGTATGACACAACCAGAAGGTCGCCTCCTGTATAGAGGAAAAGAATGTTGAATATCGGTGTCATGGAAGCTGTCAATGGGAAAATCAACAACGGCCCAAGTTCCCTCCTCGGCATTTTGTTGGCAAAAACGGAGGAAATAAGCCTCTCTAGTAGGCACCAGTGGAGAAAGAACTTGTAGTTCTGCATACATCTGTTAAAAATAGCAAATAAATATCTTAAAATATCTAATTTGTCCAACTACAAATCAAAAAGTTGGATCATCAAATGAATCTTTACCAGGTGAAGAGAGCCACTTGCACCCGAGACACCAGGTGATATAGTTTGAACAGTTTTTGCCCTGGCGACGATGGAAGGAAACAGTTCCGCCCATTTGTTCTGAGTAGGTAAACGTTCAAAGGACATTAGCCAAAAAACCTAGCTTCAACTCATATGGAAGTAATAAAATGAAATAATTTTGACTCACTGCATCAAGGAACGCGTCAACTAAGGTGATGCTATTCATTATAACCACGGCATTGTCACGAGAGGCTTCGGTCCTCAACTCACTTGAATGCAGCTTGTGATTCAAAGGCCAGGGAAACATCCTTGCATATTCTTCATGATTAAGCACTTCCTTGGACGTTCCACTGTTTCTGATCCAAAGGGGCTGTGTTGCTCGGCTCATCTTCACAAGTTCGTCTATGGAAGGAATTGCTAGCTCCATTGCGATGCTTTTTTCTTCTTCCATTAACATAAGTCCGACCTCTGGAAAGGAAGAAGTTTCCGGCAGCATTGGCAGGGGCATCATATCTGTGCAAGAACCCATTGGCTCTGGGAATTGCCTTGAGTATATATTCATATCCAAGTCCAAGGAAGTGGAGACAATAGGGGGAGCCATAGTCATTGCTTGGATTGGCCGCCCACTATATCGTGAAGCCATACAACAGACACGCTCTAACTGTTTAAGATTGTAAATAGAGGAAAACATTTATTAATTATCCATTCAAACACTTTTTGCTCCATAATCTATAACAGTTTTTCAATCAAAACAGTATTTCAACGTTGATATAATGTACCTCCTCTCTCAGACGTGCATTTTCGATTCGAAGCTCCTCAAAGGAAATTCCACCTAGTATTGCTGGTCCTCCGCAGCTAGGGCAAACAAGATTCTGTAACTCTGCTTGTAACCGATAGTTGTCATTCTTCAGGGACTCATTCTCTGCTCTAAGTATGACATTATCTGATCGGTCTTGTTGCGCCTATTGATTTCAAAGGAGAGAAGATGAATTAATGTTGCAGACTGGGCATTGTCATCCTAGTACCTATAGCTTATTACTGGCCTCAAGAAAATAACAAAAAAGAACATCATTTTTTCACCCTAACCCTAATTACCAGTTTTTCACCCTAACCTAATTTGTACATGTTACATGACTTTAAACCATCACTATTCGGGAAGCAGGTGAGGGCTTAATAATTTCTACCAAGCAGGCCATTAAAGATACCCACCGTAAAACAAACAAAAAAAAAAGATACCCACCGTAAGGTAAATGAGCCAGTGACCCAAAGGTATAAATGCGATTCTTTTGTTACAATTTACAAAGAAGTGATGATGGCTTAGTAAAAACGCTGTTTCACCATGAAATGGACGCGCTCTCTCGGGAACCGTGTACACCATAAGTAAGTTCAACGACTTCATTTATAGTTGGGACATTCTAGGGTTGCCATGAAAATGAAAGGCTATAATGTAGTTACCTTCATTTGGGTACGACGGTTTTGGAACCAAAACTTGACTTGGCGTGGTTTAAGACCCAGTTCTTGGCTAAGTCTCATCCTTTGCTTATCATCTGGGTGTGGGCATTCCTTAAACAAGCTGCAAAACAAGCTTTATGATTTCAGACATTGCAAGAAAAACTTAGCACGATCATCCAGAGAAGATCGACTGAGAAGGAGAAAGAATTACCATAAACACACATAGAGTTTATGTAGTGCCTCTAAGAATTGTGGGTTCTGTAAATTGCATCTACTTGAAATTTTCAGGGGAGGGCTTGTAGAATGTTCAGTATGCTTACTCAAATTGTTTACATTCAACTAAAACAGAAAATCCAAGTACAAATAAAATATTTTCTAGATGTGCAGCGAGAGAGAAAATGGGAGAAAGAGAAGTACGCTTCCATTTCTTGGATCTGATGTTGAGTGTGTCTGTGATAACGTTTCTTCTTTGGAGGTTGCTCCCCGCTCTCTTGCTCGTTGCCAGACTTGTCTTCAACTTGCTCGCTACCGGACCCACTCTCAATCTCCTCCTTACCTCGCATCATTAGCCCACTTTCTTCTTTCTACACCAAAACCACCAATTCTCTATTAATCTCTCGAGAAAGCTAAGAAAAAACTTCTAGATGGAAAACAAAGCATGTCACAGAGAACTTGATCTTACTGGAATCATAGGAGAAAAAGGATGGAAGGGTAGGTTTGACATGAAGTTGAAATTAGGGTTCCCGATCTGCGACGAAAAGATGGACTCTGAAGAAACAACGTTGCCACCCATATTTGACATAACTTGGCAATCTCCATACATAATGTCTTGAAAGGCAAAGACCTAGATCGGTTTCGAGTTCCGAGCTTAATTTATCTCTACGGCTGATTATCCTTCACGTCGAAGTTCACTTTGTCTCTGCAATCAACAAAACATAATCTCAACTAGAAAAAACAAAAGAAAGTTTATGTAGTACCAAGAGATAAAGAGAACTGAAACTATGACAGGACTAACAGATACTCACAAAGCACAAAAAAACTATTAAAACAACGCATGCAGTTCAATAATAGCACAGAGACAAGGAGGAAAACCGCAAAAAAAGAAAGGACGACGAAGGAGAAGAAAGCTGTGAGACACTCTCTTAAAGTGGAAACACAATGCAATCATCGAAGATATTTTCCTTTTAACTTAAGAAAGAAAAGTCCTTGTTAGCTAAGGACAAAATCTTGCTAAAGATTGCAAGATTTTCTGAACACTAAACAAGCAAATGGCCTTCAATTAAGGGAAAGAAACAAGTAATAAAATCAAACTGAAAATCCATGACCATCTTTTAGAGTTAAAAAGAAGAAGATGGTGGCCTACAGTGAAATTTAATAAGTGATTGCAAGTCGAGATGGTGAATACTATACCAGAAGCAGCAATACATGAAGCACTTCTGCTGATTCGTTTGGAGGGCTGAGAATTCTAAGAGTTGAAAGAGAAACAAGTCTCTCTTCTCTTCTACTCACTCTCCTTTTCTCTCTCTATAATCTCTATCTCGCTTTGTCATAAATAGGTAAATTTAATGTGGTTTCACCGGATAGGGATAATACGGGCATTTCTGGATAACTTTTAGGGTTTTTGACGGAAACGGATGAGATACCAATTACTGCATTTACTGTTTTTCTTATACACGTGGTATTTTCTTAATGGCTCTTCATGCGTTTCCCAAAGCTAAGAGAAAGCCCCAAGTCAAACCCCTTTCTTTTCTTTAATACAGTCACGCGCCGATGCAATCCTAATTTCTAAAACGTGCCCATTAATTAGGGTTTTGCGATGACGTTGGAGAGCGTGTGGGTTGGGTTGGGGTACTGTGAGTCAAATAGGATGGGGGTTGGGGTTGGGCCACAAGGGGTGAAAACTAGAACGAGAAGAAAAGTCAAAGTCAGTCCTATGGATCAGAGCCGTTCATTTGTTTATTGTGTGGGTCCCACAAGTGATTTTACAACTTTATCCCTTTATTTCCATATGATTATCCAATGTTCTAACAAAATTCGATAAGTGATAATAAACATGGACAGGCGAATGTTCAAATTTTACGACATTTATTACACGATTTTAGATCCTCTGTTTAATATTGTGGTGTTTTATTATGTCTAATAAATCTCAGCCATTTATTTATGTGAGTCCCGCATAAGTCTTGCGAGAATCCCGCAAAATAAATGACTGAGGTTCCATAAGACAGAGTAATATTAGACAGAAGATCTAGATCCTTATTACACAAGCTCGTGATGATTTGCATAATTTTTTTTAGTCAGCGGATACGAAGTAACATGTATAGTAATTTCCTAATTTTGATTAAAATGTTTATATTATTAAAAAATCCTTTATACATTTTATGCATTAGGTAATACTTGAGTTGGTGTAGTAAGTGTGATATTAAAATAAGAAAAGTTGTAAATTTGACTTTATACGTATTAAAATCGAAAGTACATGTCTAGTTCAAACCGGGGAACAATGGTCGAAGATTTAAAGAAAGACGTTTCTCTACATTTTATCTTCTGTTTTTTTCTTTTTTTTTTCTTTGTTATGGGACTAGTACTGCAAGAAAAACGAGATGTTTGGCAAACAACTTATTAGTTGTTTTTTAATTTATTGACTAAAAGTTACCTTTTTAACCATCTTAAAAAATTATTGATGTGTTTTGTGAATGACTTATTAGTTGGTTTATTTAATCTCAATAAGCTGATTTCTAAAAACTCCATAAGAGGAGGTTTTAGAGTCAGTTGTTTGCTTAATGACAGTGTTGCCCTCTACTTTACTGTCTACTTTTGCTCTGTGTGTTTTTAAAGTTGACTTTTTTTATTGTACAATTATGTCGTGAAGTTTGGAAGAATATAATAAAGGGGTTAATTAAACTTTTTAATCTTTATTTAATTTATAATATTAGTTTACATTTAAAAATATCATAATATTAAGTTTTTGAATATAAAGAGTCACATCAAATTAATATTTTTAATATATAATTACTATACATCGTATTTGTATCATACAATAATTATAGATATTTTTAATTTATTAAATAATAAAATTCATACATATTATATGAAAAATACTAATATATTATAACTTGCTGCATCATTTATATTAATAGAGAATTTAACGTTGGATTATTATTATTATGTTTTTATTAAAGTTATAAATTTAATTTTTGTAAAATTAAATATCTATATCTAAATTTTTATAAGAATATTTAATGAAATACTAAGAAATATAATATTCATGTCTTTAAATTTTTTTTAAAAATCATACCCTCATAATTCATTTTACACATTAACAGATAATACTGAACAGCTAATAGTTAATTTTACCAACTATTTTTAATAAACAACTGATATTATTTACTAATCAAATCAGCTGACACTTAATATACTTCGCAGATTGTCACACAGGATCTTTAGCCCCACCTTGTCAAAACCGGAAACAAGAAGTGTTTTTGGGTCTTTTCAAGCAACAAGTCCAAGTTCCAAAATTGATTCTTTCCATATTTTAACACTTTACTAGCATGCACACAAGGTAAAAAAGAACAAAACTCAATACTTGGTATTAACTTCTTCAAAAAATGTCTGGCCCCATGTTTGCTGGAACTTTCAACGGGTTGACCAAAAAGATGTTATAAAATCCCATATTCAGAATTATTCCTTTTCTGACAAAAATGTTTGGAGTTTGGACCATTGATTTGAAAATTGTACCGGATCAATTGGTTGGATCGGTGACTGATCGACTATCCAGTTCGGTTGATTTTTAAAAACGAGTTCTTAATTAAACCAGTGAGAATCGGTTAAAATTGGTAAATTAACCGGTCGAACCGGATGGTTCAATAATTTTTTAATTTTTAAATATTATTTGATATATTTTTTTTTATTTTTTAATATTACTAATATTATATATAATTAAATATAATTATTACATAATTATGATGTCGAACCGGTTAAACTGATAATTAATAAGACCTCCGATTCGACGTTCGATCCGAATTTTAAAATATGAGTTTGGACCTTTTTGGTTTTAAAGAAAATCGTATTGAACAATTGGGCTAAGCGTGAAAGAGGCGGAGGAAAGGAAAATGAGAACAGGGAATGGTTCGAAACGGAGTGTATAAGAGAAAACAGAGGCTGCTTGGATTTATCTAATTATCCACACACAAAAAAGCAACTTTTTTGCTAATAACCAAAGTCCCCTCGAAAATGACCAGAAAACAATAACTTTCCTTCATAAATCATTGGCTACGTGCTCACCAACATGGCCATGGTCCAATCCTCTTCTTATCGGGTACGTTTCGATGTCCATATGTTCTTTCTTCACTGTCTGACTTCAGTTGCATTTGGCTAGCTCTTCTCATTTCATTTCTCACTTTGTCAAAGTTTGTTTCTTTAAATTACATAGAGTTGGCCTCCAATGGAGTCTACTGGTTGGGTTTATGCTGGCTTTGGCCGACGTTTCTGGGTTGTGCTTGAATGACTTGATAGTGTTATTACGTGGATTAGTTGGTTTTGTTTGTTTCAGGTTCGCCATTTGTTTGAGGAATTGTCGGATAGAGAAAAGAGTATAGAAGAGTTTAGAATTGTTAATGGTTTCAGCTTTAAGTCATTTGAGGATTGAGTTCTGGGTATGTGAAGTGGCCCCACGTGTTCTTTTCCATGGCTTACTCGCTTTTGCTTCCAGAGTTTGCGCATTGGCTTGACCAATTCGTTGACTTGGTTATGTCATGTAATTTGCCCTTCACATTACCATCTGAAGTGTTTATCAAATTTTCTTCTACTCTGGCTTCAAAGTACATACCAAGTTCTTGTGGTCTTGAGTTCAAGTTTTTTGTTGAAATGCTGATTGTGTTGCGGTATGGTTTGCAGGTTTTGTCACGAAGGAGTTGCTCATCCTTTAGGCATGCTGCATCTGCCAACTTGTTCTGCCCTCGTAGGGGCTCCTCGGTTACAGTGCTGTCATTTGTAAACATTGCAAGTAATTGCACATATTCCAGTAGTGAGGCCCTATCTTCGAAGCGAAGATCTAGAGGGCCTGTTATGGCTGCTAAAAAGGCAGCTGAAGGTGTGCAAATTGTTGAGTTTACTCGTTGGATGATGTTGGCCGCAATTTTTTCAATTGTACTCCTGTGTCTCATCCAAGTCTTTTATCAAATTGAATGCAACTCTTATTTTACTTGCATTAAATTGTTCAGGGGAAAAGCAAGGAGAAGGAAAATACAAGCATACCGTTGATTTACCAAAAACAACATTTGGCATGAGAGCAAATGCTTTGGTGAGGGAGCCTGAGCTTCAGAAATTATGGGATGACAACCAGGTTTTCAAGAGAGTTGTAGAAAGTAACAATGGGGTGAGGTTCACAACTATCCTTATTGTCTGTTCTATCTAACTTGTTGACTTATTTGTATTAACTTGGCCTTTCCCAGGGAAGTTTTGTTCTTCATGATGGACCTCCATATGCTAACGGTGACCTGCACATGGGACATGCATTGAATAAAATCTTGAAGGATATAATAAATCGTTATAAGGTGTGTTATTGTAATCTGCTTGATGAATCATCATGAATTGGTGAAAAAGAAGAGTTTTTCTTTTTTCTGTGGGGCTGGGGAGATGGGTGGGATTAGTTTGTCTTGCCTTTTCTTTTCTCACACGATTCTTACATGTGGCATTGGTGTCACTTCCCATTTTGGCAAAGTAGGCCATACATGGTGTACAAAAGATATTATGCGATACACCAATGACTGAAAATTTTGGGTGTTGTTATTGAGATAAAAAACGGCGTCAATATTTGAACTTGATACTTGATACAGAAGTGATGTGATGATTAATAAGCACTTTCATTTTATTGGATTATATAATACCTTCATTAGTGTTCTTATTCTTATTTTTATGGTGGTCTTGACTGGACAGATTCTTCAGAATTATAAAGTTAATTATGTACCGGGTTGGGATTGTCATGGTCTGCCAATTGAGTTAAAAGGCACGTTTTGCTTCATCCCCTTTTCTTTTCCATCCTAGTTCTTCCTGGTAATTGCAATGCGACTTTTGTCTAGATAATCATTCTTGATATGTTGGGAAAAAAGCTGATACGAGATTTTACTGGACATGTTATCTCATATGTTGATTTGATTTGCAATGATTTTGCTTTTGTTGATAAGTTTCAATGTAGAAAAGGAAAGTTGGGAAGTTATCACTTTCTAAAACGTGTTAAGGAATCAATTGAGTTTAAACATGTGAGTAGAATTTCAAGTTGAGTTGCTCTCATGATGGATTACACAGTCCTGCAGTCATTGGACCAGGACACCAGAAAAGATCTTACACCAACAAAACTAAGAGCAAAGGCAGCAAAATTTGCTAAAGCAACTGTCAAGACTCAAATGACATCATTTAAGGTACATAAACTTTGAAGCCAAGAACCATCTTCTAGAGATTAAAGTTGGTAATAAATTGGTTTTATTTGCATTGAACAATGTCTCCCTAAACTTTTGATTGATAGCTCTTTTCACTTGCAGCGTTACGGAGTATGGGCAGACTGGGATAATCCTTATCTAACTCTAGATCCAGAGTATGAAGCTGCCCAGGTAGCTGATACACCTTTTCTTCATTATGCTTGTGCGTGATAATGATTATATGGAACCTCTATGGGACTTTTTAGGTATCTCTCACAATCTGATATAGGGGTACTGGTGCTGCTTTTTGTTATTGTTTTCAGTAAACTTGAAATAATAGAACTGAGTAATCTATTGTAGTATATACATCTCTTACTACGAATGGCCTTGGTAATCTATCTTTGAATGAATGTAGATAATCCTTTTTTCACAAAGAACAACTGCCTCTTCTGCATGGGATGCAATAAATTTCAATTCTCATCTGTTATTAGGACTCAATGTTTAATTTTTTATTTAATTATAGATTGAAGTGTTTGGCCAAATGGCCCTTAAAGGATACATCTATAGGGGCAGGAAGCCAGTGCACTGGAGTCCATCATCACGTACTGCTCTTGCAGAGGCAGAGTTGGAGGTAAATTAGTTTGTCTGTGATAATGAGATGTTCTTATCTCTGTTTCTGCAACATCTAATTGCCTTTGGTAGATTTTAATTCGTAAATTGTACAAGTAACATTCGTTTTGCTGTTTTGTATAGTTGGTTTGTGCAAGATCTTGTTCTTTAATGTTATTCTATCTGAAATCCTTTTAATTGTAATCATCTTTTTCTTCTTGGTTGGCATTTGCACAATCTTTCAAAATCCTGCCATCTCTCTCCCGGTATCTGAGAGTTTCTTTTATTCAATCTCCCCGGACACTGTCTTTACACAGATTGAAATTTATATTCTCAGATATACAACTGACAGCATTCTTACCACTGACAATATTCTTCTAGTGAAACCCTTGTGTCTGTGCCTTTATGTTCGTTGTCTACAAATTTTCATAATATTCCTCTCTACATCCATTGAATGCAGTATCCTGAGGGGCATGTTTCAAAAAGCATATATGCCATCTTCAAGTTAACTAATGTTCCTCCAACTTCTGGTGGGTTCTTAGATGAATTCTTTCCTGATCTTTACTTAGCTATATGGACTACCACTCCCTGGACTATACCAGCCAATGCAGGTATATGTTTCGATAGCTGTATGGTGCTTTTAAACAAGTCGTTATGCTGTATCTGCAAGCCCTTGTACCACTTGCATACTTTTATGATCTTTGTCTTCTTAATATTTTGGAGCTTGTGTTTTCAGCTGTTGCAGTCAATGCCAACCTTCAATATGCTGTGGTTGAAATCCAATCCAATTCAGAAGATGCGTCTACATCCACTGGACATAAAAATCGTAAGCTGGGAAATGTTCTGAAGGAACAAAAGAAACATTTTCTTGTCATAGCATCTGAGCTTGTGCCAACTTTGGAAGCAAAATTGGGCATTAAACTTGTTGTCAAGAAAACAATGCTGGGGTCAGATCTTGAGAACTGCAGGTTTGATATGAAAATTAAGTTTTGTACTTGAAAGGTCTCATCAGAATGCAATCATATGAACATCACTTTCCTCACCCTGTTGACTAGGAAACTAAATTGAATTTGCAATCTACCACTGATCAACTAGTAATCCCATCTGTGTTCTAAAATCTCTTTTTAATTTATGTTTAAGGTATAGTCACCCGATAGACAACAGGAAATGCCCGATTGTTGTTGGAGGAGAGTATATTACTACAGAATCAGGAACTGGACTGGTGCATACAGCTCCTGGTCATGGTCAGGAGGATTATGTAACTGGCTTGAAGTATGGGTTGCCCATTCTTTCTCCTGTTGATGATGACGGAAAGTTTACTGAAGATGCTGCTACGTTTAATGGGCTTGATGTGCTCGGAGATGGTAATATTGCTGTAGTTAAATACCTGGATGACCAAATGTCTCTGTTAATGGAGGAATCATATGGTATGCCAGAATCTTTCTATTAAATTTATTGCTTATACTGTAAATCTTGTGTAACTTTGCTCTGCACTTTAGATAAGAAAAGAAAGCATACCCGGGATTCAAGATTTCTTTTGTGTTATGCAGAACACAAATATCCATATGATTGGCGCACAAAAAAACCTACAATATTTAGAGCCACTGAGCAATGGTTTGCCTCAGTGGAAGGGTTTCGCCAGGCTGCTATGGATGCAATTGGCACTGTTAAATGGATCCCAACTCAGGTACTGATTGTTGGTAGTATTCTGTTGTTTTGGCCAAGAATGCTCTGTATGATCAGCTCTTTTTATGCTCTGACACTGAAAAGATGTTGCTTATCATACATGCTATGTCAAACATGCAACTGGCTTAAAATGAATGATTTCTTCATTTGCCTTGAAATACAAGAGCGTGTGATTAGTCCCTAGTAACTAGTAGTTGATATATGGGTATTTTAAAGGTTTGGCTGACCGAAATTGTCAAGGCAGCAAGAATCCTCCTTTTAGCTCTTTTTGTTCAAGGTTTGCTATAAACATGACAATATAATGTCTTAGAGCCAAGTAGTGAAGTTGACATGTTACAAATTTCCAACTTTCCACTTGTGTGAATCTGTGGATTTCTCATTCGAAATAGAGATTCTAATTTATGTGAGATCTGCTGAGGAAGATGCATTCTAATGATATGGTATTGTTGCGATCAGTGACTTGTTACGTCGGAATAGTGATTTCAACAAACTTTATTATTTTTCATTTATAAATGCATGCTACCCTGGTCCAACAAAGTAATTAAGCTTAATCATGAAATCTTAATTAACGCTTGTGAATTATTTTTTATTTCATAATTTGATGTTCATAATTGCAAGTCAATTACTTTTTTTTTTCCACAATGACCATTACTCAGGGAGAAAACAGAATCTCTGCCATGACTTCGAGCCGATCTGACTGGTGTATATCAAGGCAAAGAACATGGGGTGTCCCAATTCCAGTATTTTATCATGTAAAGACAAAGGAACCTCTTATGAATGAAGAGACCATCAATCATATCAAGTGTATGAACCTTGCAGAACAGCTGTTTATGTCTTCTTTCTTTCATTGAGTTCTAGTCATATCTCTTTCATATGGCTTACATATAATACAAATTTGCAATTCTTCATGTCGTGTTTCTTTTCTTTTCAATTTGTACCATTTTTTATGAATTGGACATTGCCTTCACTGCTGTAGTTTAGAATGTTTAGTATGATAGTTTATTCCTCGACAATGGATATAAAATTTTGATTAACTACTTTTGCAGCTATAATATCCCAGAAGGGCAGTGATGCATGGTGGTACATGAAAATAGAAGACCTACTCCCTGAAAAGTATTGTGACAAAGCCTCAGAATATGAAAAAGGGACTGACACAATGGATGTATGGTTTGATTCAGGTAAAGTGAACTATGATTTGCCTAGATAAAGATTTCTTTTTTTTCTTGAAGACAATTAAGCATAACTGAAGGCTTTGAATCCTAGTTAATTTCATTTTATCAGAACATTTATATTGTATATATTGGCATGCACTTTGGATAGACAAATGGTCCTTCTCTTTCCTTAAATCAATCCAGGATTGTCTGGTTATGATAGAAAGCACCAGCAAAGTACCTATTAGATAAATCACTCAATAAAAAGTCAAGAAAAGTGATGCTTCTTGGTTACTGCCTTGCTACTCCAGGTTCTTCGTGGGCAGCCGTGTTGGGTCAAAGGAATGGACTTACTTTTCCTGCAGACTTGTATCTTGAAGGTACAGATCAACATCGTGGGTGGTTCCAGAGCTCCTTGTTGACAAGTATCGCTACAAGAGGTATTCAATGTCTAAATATAATTCTAGCCCTGCAAGTTCGGTCTTGGCCCTTGAAAGTTCCATATTGCTTGTAAACATTATTATTATTACTGATACTTCTACGGAAGCATCCTGTTCCTAATCAAGTAATATGTTCTTGTACTTCATTTTGTTGTTCTTATGCAGGAAAAGCTCCATATCTGGGTGTCATAACCCATGGCTTTGTATTGGATGAGAAGGGTTCTAAGATGAGCAAGTCTTTGGGTAATGTTGTAGATCCTCGTACGATAATTGAAGGTGGAAAAAACTCGAAGGTTGGTCAGAACTGATCTGTTGTGTAAGCTTTCATTTTTTGTATTTTGCAGATCACAGATTGTTGTTTACCTGTTGTTGGCAGGAGGCACCTGCTTATGGAGCTGATGTGTTGCGACTCTGGGTTTCAAGTGTAGATTTTATGAACGATGTTATGATTGGTGCACAAGTCCTTCGACAAATATCTGACATGTACAGGAAGCTGCGAGGAACATTGAGATATCTTTTGGGGAATCTGCATGATTGGAAAGTAAGTTAGCATTAATTTCTTATCTGGTGGGAGTACATTAGTAATTAAGCTTATTTCTTCAGATAAGGAACCTGTATTTCCACTCAATTTTGATTGAACCATTGTGTTATTGATAGGTTGGTAATGCTGTTCCGTATGATGATCTCCCAATGATCGATAAGCATGCACTTTTTCAGTTGGAAAATATTGTAATCAACATAAGAGAGAGTTATGAGAATTATCAGCTCTTCAAGATATTCCAGGTATAAAATTTATTCGATCAGACTACTCGCTTATGTACATGCAGATCAAGTAAAAACAAAGGTATGCAGGAAATATGTGCATGCAGTAACATGTTAAGTCCTAGTTGTAATAAACCCTGAGACATGCTTATCTAAGCCTGAAGGAGCTTTAAAATGATTAGTTATTTTTAACCCACAATCGTGTTGGAAGGGGAAGGACAAAGTAAGAGATGAAAGATGGGAAAATGTGTTAAATGGTAATCATGAGATTCAATGGATTTCAAAGAATGGAAGGATAGAATGGCTTTTGTCCTGTGCTTATTAGAAGTACATGATTTCCTTTTGCAGATCATACAACGGTTTGTTATTGTTGATCTATCGAATTTCTATTTCGACGTTGCCAAAGATCGACTTTATGTTGGGTAATTCTCTTCTTCAATGCTTTGAAGCTTGCTGCATTTCATGCTATCTTACTTACTTGCTTCACAACCTAATTATTCCCGTAGAGGGTTCGGTTTCCGGTTTCTCTTTTGCTTGTAAGCATGTGAGAAAGATCTATCTCTTCTGCTCTTTCTCCTCCTCTAAAATTGATGGCTTTCAGGGGCAATGTGAGTTTTACTCGAAGAAGTTGTCAAACTGTTCTTTCTGCTCATCTCCTTTCCATTGTGAGGGTTATTGCTCCAATTCTTCCCCATTTGGCTGAAGATGTGTGGCAAAATCTTCCCTTTCAATACATCAAAGATGATGGTTCTGCTGCCAAATTTGTTTTTGAATTGAAGTGGCCTGAGTTGAATCCAAAATGGCTCGCTTTTCCTGATGATGAAATTCATTTCTGGGGGAAGATTCTTGAGGTAACCACTCTGTGCACTCAATAATTCTCCATTCATGTTAGTTCAACTAAAGAAGAGGTTTCACATAGGCCAAGTATTTCATTATGTTGTCTTGAACGCTTTGACCTTTCCCTTTGTTTCCATTTTGTTTTTACATTATGTCATAAACTTGAGAAATCGTTTAAAGCTACTGACAAATCGGATGAATGAAGAAGGCTCGCACTTGGAACATTTATTTTTTGTGCTTACGAGTGAAATGGTTAACCTGTTTTGATGTTGTGATGAGGCATCTAAACACTTTTCTGGCTGATACAATTTCACCAGCTGCGTACAGAGGTGAATAAAGTCCTGGAGATTGCTCGAATGGGGAAGTTGATTGGTTCCAGTTTAGATGCAAAGGTCTATCTACATACCTCCGATGAGAGCCTTGCGTCGAGGTTACGTGCACTTTGCAGATCCGGCAATGATGCAGACGAATTGCATCGAATATTCATTACATCTCAGGTAAGTGGTGCTTGTTTTCTTCAATTTGTTGAATATAATATCGATATGTTCATAATATAAATGGCCATCTGCAGGTAGAGGTATTATCTCGTTTTGATAGTGAGCTCATTCAAAGCATACCACACACTGGAGAGTATCTCATTGAAGGAAGCAGCAAAATCTGGATTGGCGTGTCGCGTGCAGATGGCTTAAAATGTGAAAGGTGTTGGAATTACACACCTGAAGTTGGTTCTTTCATTGATCACCCTACGCTATGCAACCGTTGTTATAGAGTGGTTGCCATTCAGCCAGAGCCTGCCGTAGCTGCAGTCAGTTAACCCCAGTTAGACCATAAGCAGGTTTCTTTAGTTCCCCTGTACTCCTTGCAGATCTTTAGAAAAGTTGAAGTATGAAATAGTTGGTACATCATTAACAGAGGGTGATAACTTGAAGAAAACAATTAGACAAGTTCAAGCCATCCAGTTCCGAGTCATTCATCCGTAATTAAGAATCAATGTCTCTAATAGACTTCCGCTGATCTGGAGAGAGTGATCAAGAGCTAATGGTGATGCTTTTGTCACTAAATGCAGAATTCAGAAATTGGCGAGGACCTTGCAACCATTAAAATGCTTGCGTCTTTACTTGTATCTCAATTACTAAAAAGAACATCATGAATGCTCTTATTCTAAACGCTTGGAATTTTTCACTTCTATCAAATTCATGGGCACTATTAGCATCTCCTACTCACAGTGAGTTACTTGGGACTTCAAAATCTTAAAATCATCTCTGGCTGGCTGGCTGGCTGGTACACTACGAAACGAGCTACTGGAACAGCAGTTCAAAACTTATATAGTTCTGGTGATAAATATGACTTTTATGATCAATAAAGACGTCCGAAATGCAATCAGGACTCGATCCAGTAAGGGGTTTATGAGTTATGATATCATTTACCAGAGAAATGACAACATACAAGAACCCTTTTCCAGATAAATTGATTCAAGGGTACAAATACATGCTATGACAAAATTGTTACACACCATCAAAATTTTGAGCAGGTTGTTGTATCAACTCAGGTTCCTGCAAATCCTCTGCTTGAATGGGTATATCCTGTAAGAGGCCAAAAAGCAATATCAGGTTGTTTTTACCAAGAACCAAGAAGGATTTAACCACGAGAATCCCAAGTCCTTTCTTTTGCTTAACCAGCAATTATAATTTTACAGGCATTAAATGCAATTCCTTAACTTCTGACAGTACAGATCCGCGATAACATCCACTTGGAAAAAACTGAAAGTATTCGTGTTTGGGTCCGAATCATTTGATTTGCCTCAGATATTTAGATAAAAACTTAGAGATGAAGGATGGATCTCTTCACCTACCTGCGCATTTATCAGTTGTGGTTGCTGGTCATGTGCCACAGTGTAAGCCTGTGGTTGAGACATCCTATAATATGGCTCTTTTAAGTCAAGTTTGCATGATGATGTCTGTAGTATTCCTCCTTGATCAGCACCAGGGCCCCACATTTTAGCTGCTTATGTTGTTTAGCAAGTTGCTCAAAATGCATGAAACATAAAAAAATGGAAACCAGCGCAAAAACCACCAACCTGACATTGTTAAGTATATCGTGTAACTCTGAGCGTTATGTGCAACCATGCGAAGCTGGCCGGTTATTTCTTGTCCTGCCATAACATACAGTGGCTGAGACAGAACACATCTTAATTGATACCAGTGGGTTGTAGGTGCACCAGGGGCAGTTGTAAGCCACCTTTGTACAGTACTGCATACATACATCGGTGAAACATAAATTGCAGACCAGCTGCAATGAAAATATTAGATAATCACCAAAGTCAAATAACTTTACCTCCCATTAAACAACACATCAAACCAACATGCCAGCCCATGGATCCTGGTCCCCACAGAAGCTATGAATTTGAGAGGAATTTCAATTTCGTATAGATCCTCTTCCTGAACAAAGTGTTACTAAACAAATTACATGCACTTAATTTATTTATAAAGAAAGAAAAGCAAGGACACATTTTAGATGTCATTATCGATAATTCTGTTATCACAAGGAAAAGCTTTTCCGTTTAAGTATATAGAACCCAGAAAAATCATAGATAATCATATGCACATCTCACAAGCCATGCAAATGTGTTCATTGAGGACTTTAAGCCTGATCCTGCTAGAGACACCAAATTAAGGTGTTTAAAAGTCCCAATATATTAAACTTCTGTTTTGTTTTTCAAATGCGATGGATTTCAACAGGTTTTGATGGAAACTTGTACAATCAATGTCAGTATGGCTCACTTCGGAACAGGCCAAATATGGCCATGGAAATCCCCAATATGAGGTTGGCCTAAGCCTTGATGAATAGCACAAACAGGGTGTAGAATGAGAATCCATGACAAGTAAATTGATTACAAATGATGAGAGGCTGAGTTTTGTCAGGCAGGACAGGCTAAAAATGGCTATGGAAATCCACAAAGTGAGTTTGGCCTAAGCATTGATTGATAAGCAGACCAAAAATCGGGAATTCATCGTGGAGAGAGCATTATTCATACCTTTATCTCAGAAAAATCAATCACATGAAATACAGCAGGAGCGACCAGTAATCTTGGATCAAAAGCATCTACAACAGGCTGTAAAAGAAATATAACAGACCCAATAAAAGGAATCAAAACAGAAATTATAAATACACACAAGAATACATAAAGATTAGCAATATAAAACTTTTTTCTGAAAAGCAGACATGCATAAGTTGGGAATCATAGAGGAACGGAACCAATTTTCATATGCAACCAAATACATTAAGAAAAAGATTGCGAGCTCATGAAGAACCTGAGAAAAATATCCCTGGAATGCAGATCCATATAATGATCTAAGATCAACTCCATAATAATTATGTTGCTGCCAAAATAAGGCCTGTATACCCAAAAAAACAGAAACTGAGGGACAACATTTTTAGCATCAATAAAGCCACTGTGATCTATTTCAATCAAGTTATTTCAGGAAATCAATATGAAGAGCTAATTAGAACAACATTATGCATTTGGCAACAAGAAAGCTCCACAAATAAGTGATACAAGCCCTCCAAATATTTGCATATTCAAAAGAAGGTGCAGAAACAATAGTGCAGAGTCAAAAATCACCATAGCAAACTACAATAAATGAATACCTTATTAGCAATTTCAACAAACAAATATTCATCACTAAAAGGTGCCATGTGTATCCTGCCAAAATAAGAAAGTTTGTTGATTCAATCCACAGTTGCAAATTTATTAAAGTTGATGAAATGAATAATGGAAACTTGGCTTACAGTTAAGGCAAGCTGAGAAATGGGCCAAATATAAAAGAAAATTAATGCAGCAAACCTGCTGACATCCTAATAATCATACACATTGCCATCTCAACACACCAATTAGCAAATCTCAGACTTTTAATGACACCAGTACTGCCTCCGTAAATCTAACATACATCACACATCCAAAAGTTACCAGCAAGTACTGATGAACTAAAGTCCTTATATTCACATTTGGTCTTCGTTGCACAGATGATGACTAGATTAGAGAGAGTGACCAAGAAAGAATATCAACTATCGAAAAGCTAAATATGATTGACTTGATTCACAATCAATATTCTTTTAATCTCAAACTGTACAAGTATTAAATTTTATATATGACAGAATAAAAGAGATATATTTCATAGAGGAGCAACGAGAACACATTTTAGCAACATAGACGAGCACAGAGCAAGTTGCCAATAGGAACCACAGGATATAGGAGCACATCCATTAATCTAAAGCAAACAATAAAAGAGAAAAATATCTGATGAGGACTAAGGTAATATCATATATCCATAATTGTTCTCAATATAAGTCATTCCTTTACCGTTGCTAGAATTGAGATCTCATTCAAAAAGAAAGATAACAAATATCTGGATGTGTTAAGAAGGAACTGGAATGTAATAATATCGATTTATACAGATTTAGAAGAACAGATTCATAGGCCGAAACATATGGTTGTCTGGTTGGTTAATTCCAACAGCATAAAAATCCATGCATAAAACACGTCAACTTGATCACTGAACCAAATGCAATAAAAAGGGAATCCATATGGAGGTGTGAGATATTTAAAACCTACCTTCCAACCGTAGGAAACATTTTTCCATTTGGTACAAGAAACCTATCTCTAGCAATTACATAGGACTCCAACATTCTTTCATTGACCAATAAGGTTCCTACAGATCAAATCCAAGAAAATTTTAGAGAAGCTTAAAACCGAATTTGATTCAACACATAATAATGGTAAATTATAAACTTCAGTACATCACTTTAGCTGTTGTATTTAGGCTGACCAAGCTTGTCCCCTCCTCCAATAAAGGGGAATTGGGGTTATTTGTATGTCAGAAAGAACAAATAGAAAAAGCCATTAAAGCCATTAACAAGAAAAGGAAAGTAAGTTGTAATTGTTGATGTTACAAGAAATGAACATCCCTCAGAATGACAAAAAGAAAGAAATTTACCCATTGGTTCAGATATAAGAATATCTGCTCTCTCTGGCAATTCAACTTCCTCAACTTTACCTTTTATTACCTATATCAGATGACAATGTGCCAAAATAGTAAAATGAGAAGTCGTTTGCAATATATAGAATGAAGAGACCAGACATAATCTCACTGTAATTCTTTCAGCCAAAGATGGGTTCCCAGCAATTAGTTTGCTTGCATATTCTGCCATTTCAGATGCTTCGATAGCATAAACATGCTTTGCACCAGCCTAATTGTAGTAGAAGAGGAGCATAAAATCAGTCTTACACCCACGTAAATAGAACAAAAAAAAAAATGGATGTGAAACCACAATACCTGAGCAGCAAATAATGACAAAATGCCACTTCCAGCACCGACATCAACCACAACACGACCAAAGAAATCTTCCCGATTTTCAATTACTGCAGCATAATAGGTTCCTAAAGCAAAAGATATCAATCCTTAGCGTCAGATATCACATCATTCAAATTTCTTGAGCATCACAATCATTTGTGTGGTTTTCATTATAAGGTAAAGTAATAAAGGTATTAGGATACCTAATCAAGCTAAAAATCAGACAGACAGAAACTGCATGCAACAAAAGCTCTAAGACAGAAGCAATTGCATTTAACAAACTCAACCTGTTCTCACAAAATCCTGTAGCATATTTTGCTGGTGTAACAGTTGGCCGTAATAATGAAAATACATTTTGGCAGATGATGGCTCTATCTTAACATCAAATTTGCTTTTGGAAAGTTCAACTGTTCCATTAGGGAGTGTCCCTGAAAGGGTAGAAAAGAAACAATCAGAAACAAATAACAGGCACCAAATGTGTTTCAGTGCATTAAAAATAACTTTTAGCAGAATGCTAATTGAATAGTGTCGAATCGTATGTGGTAGCAAAATTCAGTTAGATAACTATAGAACTAATTATATATCAAAAAATCAAGAAAATTTTCTGCTCCAAATCCTGAAAGGGCTCTTCCATCAAGCATACCACAAGCATCAGAGGAATAACCAATCAAATTAATGTTATTTCAATGCAAGGTGAATTTGTGGAAAATATTTTCCTCTAACAAGAGCCATCCTGGTTATTACAATAATGCAGTGAAAGTTGGAAAATATTTTCCTCTAACAAGAGCCATCCTGTTTATTACAATAATGCCGTGAAAGTTAAACTTGACATTAAGAAAATATTGCCACAGTTAAAAGTTCGAAATCATGAATTAAACACAAATTTCAAAATATATCATTGCTTCGGCAATGTACAAGGTTCAATGTTAACAATCTTTACCATCATTAAGTGATGTCCTTATATGGAACACGGCAATGAATGGAATTTTTTTCGTAATGATGCCATCTTGGTTGTGCATTCAACTTGATTTTTCCAATACAGTGTTGGTGACAACTTTCACCATTTCCAACACATCTTTATAAAATCATAAAGCAAGTCACAAATGACTGAACAGATGATCCCAAGTGCTAAAGTGTTCGGAAAGACAAAACTGAAATAGACATGTAAAAGGAAACAAGGATCAAAACAATTGGATGCCCTCAATATCTGTTACCACATGACATTATAGCACAGAATTATCCATATTAAGCTGGATGAACCTTCCAAAGAAGTACCTGGGACAACAGCTTCCTTCTTCCATTGCTCAAATGCACATTGAAAGGTTCTGCTCTCTTCCTCATTTCTAAATTGGATACTGCACCCCCTCGAAAATTTCTGGTAAAAAGTAATATGTTAAGAGTTGAACATCTAGCAACATTTACCAAGTCATCATATAGTTAGATGAAGCATTATAGCTCACATTTATGAAACAAGGTTACTTTCATCAATGAAAAGCAACAATCTTGAGAAGCAGATATTCACAAAATTACATAAAATATTAACATCGATCCAATTTCAGCACCTCTTTTCTGGTCTCAGAACTCGAGCATTCACATATGCAAACGGATTGAACAGGCCCTAACTTGAACAACTGAACAGAAAAAAATACAACATGGTGAGTGTTACACTCCAAATTCTAAACAACTATAGATCACAACATCATCCTTACATCACACATTAACAAGACGCAAATGCTCAAAACTTCTCACCACTCAGAAGTCAGATCATCAATAAACAAAACTCAATCTGAGGATAACCGGATTAACTACTACTTATACTCCTTCGAACTGTTTCCATTCTCGTAAAAAGGGTGAAGAAGAAGAACGAATTAGAACGACCTTTTTCACTTAAACTTAAATAATCTTAATAAATTAGCCACATATCCTTCAACCCGAAAACCAAAATAAGCACAGAGAAACAAAATAACAGTGAACTAACTTGGCATTTTTGTTTCAATTTTTTAACTATCCAATATTAAATAATCTCAACTCAGTATTTCCTAGTACAAATTTCCTTCGCTTACATCATCAGCCAGAACATAACAATCCAACAAATACCATCAAAACAGAAACTACACTTAGTCTGACGGACCTGAGCAGTTGCAAGATCGACAATGACAGTATCAGCCGGTCCGGACTCGTGCCGGAATCGGAGCTCGGCGGCTCCGTTCTCGACGGAAAACCTAGCAATAACTGGAGAAGACGGATAATCCGAAGGAGAAGAAGCGAGGTCGGTTACTGAAGATAAAGTCAACTCTAGCGGTTTATTAGGGTTTTGACCGAGGGGCACTACGTCCATTGTCGAAACTGCTTTCAAGGCCCGGTGGTCGAGAGAGAGAGGCGCGTGTGAGAAACGCGTGTGGTGGTGAACGGGCCAGAGAGTGAACTAGGATATATACACAGAGGTGGTGAGATAGAGATACAGACAGAATTAGGGTTTTCGGGCATTGAAGTAAAGTGAGTTCTGTCTTTGGTAGCTCGCGTGTTTTATTTAGTTCAGATGAACTCTTCCAAGATTACGGGCGTATCCAATAGTATATTTTTATTCAGTAAATAGAATTAATTTTATTGGGGAATATATAGAGATTACGTAATAATTTGTTTGGATTATAAATTTTTAATAATTTAAAATAGAAAAAAGTTATAAAACATAATAAATTTAATATTGAATATTGAACATACATCGGATCGAATTCCATACTAAAAGAATCTAAATTTATAATATATCTAGTAAATATATATATTCAATTATTCGCATAATGATATCAATATATTACATATTATAGAGAGAATATTTCAAAGTTAGTTGGTTATAAATTTTTAATTAATCATTTAATAATTTAAAATCAAATAATAACTTTTAAAATATAATAAGTTTAATATTGAGAAAAAATCAAATTAGATATAATACTTATAGAATTTATATTTGATTTACATTTTTAATTTGAATGTATCATAAAATTTAATAAAAATTTAGAGTGTTTAAATTTCGTTGATGCATAGAATTTGGAGAGATCTAATAATACGTAACTTTACTTTTAATTAATAAAAAGATTATTTCTAAATAACGGACATAAAAAGAGAAGAGAGAGAGTGCTAGGGAGAGAGAGAGAGATAGAGGGTAAATAAATAAATAAAATAATAATAAATAATAATAGTGATAAGAAAAAGATGAAGAAGGAGAAAGTTAATAATATTATTATTAATAATGTGATTAAAAATAATATAATAACTTTTTATTGTTATTGTTGTTGTAATAGATGCTATGGTGGCGGTGATATTAATAATAATAATAATAATTTGAACATATTAGAAATAGTTTGATCAAGTTAAAATAAGTCCTTTAAATTTTGAATTCAAGTTAAAAAAAGTATATAATATGAACTTAAATTCTATAAAATACAATTTATTTTATTGATTTTAGTAGGATTTGATTCAATATCTTATAATTAGTTTAATTCAAAACAAATTATCAAATTATCAAATTTTAATTTAATAATATCATTTTAGTTAAATTATACTTAAAGAATGATTTGCAATTGGAAATGTCAAAAAAAAACTCGACCTGATTTTGGCCTGAATTGACCGGGTCATAGGCCAAAGTCGAGTTGGAAGTTTTTCTTAAAAAAATGACGGGCCGGGTTAGGCCCACTCACTGTAGCCTGTTGGGCCATAAAGCTGGCCATGGGCCAATCAGCCTGTGGTCGGGCCGCCTGGCTCATTAATATCTCTATTTGTAATAATCCAAACGTGACTACATTTCGTCAAACTCAAACGTAGGCTATGGGCGTCGACCCAGCCCATTATCATCCTGTACGAATTTGTTAGGGACAAACTCGTAATTGCGCTCGAAACTCTTCCTGAACTCGCGTCTCACTGCGTGCGAGCTCCTCATTTGCGATACCTGCATCGGACAGGCCCGTCTTAGCTGAGACAAAGCACTTACGAAATGGTGACAACATCTCTCTGTCTCTCTCTCTCTGTTTTTTTTTTAATTTTCTTTCGTGTATGTTTTCATTTTATAGTTCTCCATCCTATTTGAGAACAATTATGGCAGAGCCAGTTGTGGTTTGTGAGGGAATTTCCCCTTTTTTTCCTGGAAATTTCGTCGAGGATTTGGGTTATTTCATGCACGATTGTTCTGTTAGAGATCTGGGTGCGTATACTAAGTAGTGACTGCCTCATGTTAAATGGTTTCGTTTTGTTTTTCTGTTTAAGCTTCGTCGTCCTGGTTACATTGTCCCAGTGTCTTTGCAAGTCCCTAGTGCAGTAGTGCACCCTATATGGTTCGATTGGTTTACATTTGTTTATTTGTGGAAATGGTATGGAGGTTGTGTTTGGGAATTGCGTGGATTGTTTAGATAATGTTTGGTAGGATGTAATGTAATGGAATGAGGTGTGGAAAAAGCTAAAAAGAGCGATTTTTAAGTATTTAACTAGACAAAATTATCATTACATTATATCAAACATGATCGAAGTGTGACGAAGCTTTTAACGAGAATTGGAAAATATTAAGTGGGCATTTTCATAAAAAGTAAAAAGGTTCTCTGTTGGTTATGTTCTAGGTTGCTTAGTCTGTGATTTTGTGAAGTTGAGAAGGACTTTTTTTATGGGATCTTGTCATGGTACCGGCGTGGTTAACCCATTTAACAGACAGATTTCTGCAGCGAGGTTGCTTTGATTTATGATCTAGTGTGTTCTGGGACAATGTTTATTTCTTTTGTTGCATTCATGTGATGCAGATGGTTGCTGGTGAATTGTTACATATATAACGTTGAGACTGAATCATTCTTCAAATCCTAAGAGGTTTTCTGATGATAGCTGTGCTTTTTTTTTTAAGATCTAATGTAAAGCACTTGGTTAATCATCATTGCTCGATGAGATTTTCCTATTGCTTCCGTTGCAAATGAAATGTCTTGTTTTTGTGTTGAATCATCTCGTTATTACTTTCTCTTGCTTGGCAGGATGGGCATGATGGGGAAGATGCTAAACAAAGCACTGCCGACATGACAGCTTTCGTAAGTTCATAACTCATCTTTGAGAATATCTTTGATGCAAATCCACAATGTATACCACAAATAAATTTAAGATGTTACATATGAGCTGTAAAATAGCTTCTGCTAGTTACTCGTTATGATTTTGATCCGGTATATTCTAGGCTTCCTTGAATGGCATTTATTATGGCACCGAATGTCCTAGTTGACTTCGAAATTCCAATAAATGTATTCTTTCAAACTGTAGACTGTTGTAATTATTCCCTAAGGTGCTGAGATTTTTGTATTCTTTTGCCCAGGTGCAAAATCTACTCCAGCAAATGGTGAGTCTCCTGTTGGTTTTTTAGCTATATGCATGTCTCGATCACATCTATCAGCAAATTAACATAGGTTACTGATATTGAATTTGCAGCAATCTAGGTTCCAGACAATGTCCGACTCTATAATTACGAAGAATATCCTTTTATTGTTTTATGCTTTAATATGATAATGTAAATTTAACACGAAGAATAGGGTTATTAGATCATTTAAAGGTCCTATGTCACATCTATCGAAGAGTCTTGCTCATTTTAGCCAATGATTCCCCTATACTTGTGCAAGGTCAACCTTATTTAAGCAATTACAATTTAGATGATCAGTAAAACTGAAATTTCAGTTTTAGAATTTTATTGTAGCATCTTTTTCTTAGAGATTTATCAGTGGCCTAAAATATCATTGTCACAGTCATGATTTTAGCGCTGGAAATGAGATTCTGAACGCAGTTTCCATTTAGTAGTTTAAACCTTTTGGAGGGAGATTCCTCTCCATTGTAGATATTGCACTTCTTTTCCTCCATAGCCAAGAGAATATGGAAATGTAAATGTTAATGGTTCTCCATTAGTTAATCTCAGGGCTTGTATCCAACCTGAAATGAATCACATTTTTCTTTTTCTGTGGAACTTGCAACTGCTACCTTCGGGTGAGCACCAAGTAAACCGTCACACACATTTGTTTCTTTAACTGTTGTTCACTTGATGAGATGGGAAGCAGGATAGATGAGTTGGAACACAGCATCAATGATCTTAAAGCTGAGATAGGGGGAGAGGGGTCTCCATCTCCTTCACTACCTCCGAAGCCAAAGGAAGAGGCTAAGTCACCGGGCACTGGTTCAGCCTAAAGTTTTCTTACAAGATACTGTGGTTTGGTCTGAACAAAAGATAAGATTTCTGCATATTTGATATGTTTGCTTGTGCTGCTACTAATGTAAATGCCTGTGTCTGTTATGAATTTGTTTATGATATGTAACAAATGTTCATTTTCGTGTGAAGAATGAAACTTTTTTTCTTCTAATGTTTGTCTTCTAAAGTCTTTAGTTCGACTATTTCTTTTTTTTAATAAATTGGAAATAATTTTGTTTGGTCCCCTTCACAGTAGTCACACTCACATCACCTTAAATAGTTAGGTATGTACACTGTGTAATGCCCTATTGCCTCTGTAAGGAGGAGATGACACACAGATGGCTGCATATTGCATGTCTTGGTCTTTAGCAACTCTCATGCAAGAGTACATGATGTGCATTTGCTCAACCACTTAGTAAACCATTAGGTGCACATATAGAGATGGCAATTTTGGCTTGGCCAGATTCGAAGTCAACAGGTTAAGTACGCGATTATTGCACTTTAGGCTGAGTTCAAATCTAGTCTGAGTCAATTTGAGTAAAATGATATTGTTTTGTTAAAACTTAGCAAGAGGACCATTTTTTATTCAATGAATGAAAAACTAATCGACTAAAACAATGTTGTTTTGTTAAGTACAATTGTTCTGGCCCTTGAATTGAAGAAAAAATTTGGGTTGGATCGTTATTAACCCTAAACGTAATAGTTTGCAAAACTAAAGGACATGTTCGATCTATACAAGTCCAACATGTTTCTATCCTATCCTTGATATATCATTCTCAAAGTTCGAATCTGAAAATTTTGAATTGGTAGAATTGATAAAAGACATAGAAACAAGCTAGCCCTTATAGCACCAGGGCATAAGTATTGGAAGTTTGTGAGAATGAGGAAGAATAATATTGAGACATAGTTAGTGGTGGTCCAGTTGGGCTATTTCTGAGGAGGGTTTGTTTGTTTTGTTGGAATATTGTGAATGAGAAGATGCTATTGTTGTCACCAATTTGTTTGTATACTGAAGCTGCTTTCATGGAGGAAAAGGAGAATTTGATTCTTCTAAAGTTTTAGGACAACTGATAAACACTTGCCCTTTTGGACTCCAACCGTAGGATTAAGGTTAATAGCATTTAAAAGTACTCCTAGTTAAGGAGTTAGCAACAAGACAGCTACATCCAACCAAATTACAACTCACAAAGAGCTTCAAACCTTGAGTTTACATGGTTTTGTGATGTACCATGTGGGCCAACTTAAGAACAAGTTGCTAAAGTTGTGCAAACACAAGACACTATCAATGTACCGTTAACAAGTAAAAGGCAAATTATGCTGAAAAGGTTGAATTAATGTCATATTTG
This sequence comes from Erythroxylum acuminatum, assembly GCA_026284645.1. Lineage (NCBI taxonomy): Eukaryota > Viridiplantae > Streptophyta > Magnoliopsida > Malpighiales > Erythroxylaceae > Erythroxylum > Erythroxylum acuminatum. Next base: position 40,077,690 of record JANKOD010000193.1, on the reverse strand, counting down.
GACTAATCTCGTCAAATAGTTTCAATTAAGAAAAAATGAAATGAAATAATTCTGGTGAACCAATTTTAATTTTATTATTAAATCAAGGCACAATAGTGTTTAACATGTATTATGTATACCAACATTACATAACATAAAAACAAACTCTATATATATAGAGAGAAGTAATAAAATCGAGAAATAAAGGAAAAAAGAAAATGTAGAGAGAATTATAAAAATAAAAACCAAAAGTAAAAATCAACCACGGCACCGAGTGATGCGACTGCAACCGCGAGAGTAGGGGTTGGCCTGAGCTCCGGGCCGGCAGTTGTAGTAGGAAGCGCCGCGTCGCGAGCAAGGCACACTGTTCCTCCTCAGCGCACCGTAGCTTATGTACCTGGACGTCGCTAAAATGCGCCTGCTGCTTTCCGAGTCCAGCGCGAACTCCTCCGAGTCCACCGCGTCAAGACACTCCGCGATGGATCCTCCGCACCGGGGCTCGAGGACGGGCATGAAGTCAACGACCGAGGATGACGCTGAAACCGCCACGTGGACAGCCAGGATTGTGAGAACCACCATTGATCCGTACGAATTCTTCCAGACTCCTACCATTTTTTCTCGTCTCTCTTACACCGCGTTCGTTGAGACAGAGAGAAGGGAAGTGAAGTTCTGTGGTTTATATCATACAACTCCGTGTAAGGCTAAAATCTAAAAGTGGCGGTAGAGATCTAAGTGCCCATTGTTTAGGATATTTATTACTGAAAATGCCATCCTGCTCTTTTCTTCAAGTATATGACTACTACATGTATATATTATCTGGTTAAAAATAAATAAATATATGTATATATATGTTTGGTATATAGACAAAATCATAATCAATGTGAAAATTGACTTTCTCGGCGCGTTTGGTGCGGGAATTGTGTTTCCATAATCATAAGGAACACGTAATGGTCTCAATTTATTGTTATTGAAACGTCATCATCCCACCCAAAAATTAAATAAGATAAAACAAAATAGAGTTTTGAGTTTTAATCCTTACGAAGAAGTTTAATTCACTTAAACTCAATATTATATAATTATATATATAATATACCAAAATAATATCTTAAAATAAAGGGTTAATTAAAAAAATTCAAACTTTCGTTTAATTTTTATTTAAGCCCAAACTTTAAAAAATAGGAATAAAATGCCTAAATTTTCAATATTTTTCAATTATAACCCAAACTTTAAAAAGTAATGATAAAATGTTCAAATTTTCATTTTTTTATTTTAGCCCAATGTTGTGAGTTGTTCTTCCGATGCCTTCAGCCCTTTACAGTAAAACCTCGATAAATGAATATTCGATAAATTAATAATTTTAATTAAATAATAATTTTATCCGGTCCCGACTTAGGCCAATGGGATAAAATAATAATCTCCCTAAATGCATAA
>JANKOD010000193.1:40044455-40061077 GCA_026284645.1 Erythroxylum acuminatum | reverse complement strand
AAAAATGTTAAGATTTAATTTAAATACTTCAAAACTTAAAATTCATGCTATATTCTATTGTAAATATTGTTCAAAACACATTTTTTGTCGATCATATTTTTATGTAACAAAATAAAAGGAGTTAGAGCACCCTGTTCTAATTAGGACATTTCAACCCTTTGTTATTTAATCTGATTCACTTATTTATATGAATCTCACGTAAATATGTAAATAAAATCTCAAGATAACACTATCTTTGGGATACCGACATCTCATTTTAGAGGTGGATTCGCGAATGGTGACCGACATGCTCTCTTCTTCGCAGGCGCGGGCTGACTCCCCCCACCCTTTAGTGTTGGCCATTCGTGCACTGCTTTTTCAAAACTGGGTTATAGTAATTCAACATATTTACTGGGAGGGCAATCGATGTGCGGACTGACTTGCACATTATGCAGTATAGTTCTCCTTCGGGATCACCAATCTTTAGCACTCACCTAGTGGCTGCATACCTATCTTCTTAGAAGCCGAGTCGGGAGTCTGTCACCTAAGAATTTCCATATAATTTGTTATGTTTTTCTCCCTTTTATTAAAAAAAAAGAGGTGTAAAAAGGAAAAGCAAAGTCAAAGACAAGACACCTGGAATCTAGGATCCATTCGACCACTTTGGTTTCACAAAATCGTCGGTCTTTTTGGGTCAAAATTGTCATATTGACTGCCGCCGCAATTAATTAATTTTGCTCCATCGCACATAATTAAACTATTAATTTAATTTTAATGCAAAAAGATAATTAAGCGCCCGACTAGATAGACTTTTTAATTTTTATTCCTTTTACACCCTTAATGTGCCCGGTCAAACGATGTCAAATCACTTCCAAATCTTTTATTTGTTATTTCAATGGGTTTTGAATTTATGAAAACGCGTAAAATATTTAATTTATGAGATATTACGTGAATTTAAAAATTAATGTTTTTCATATTAAAAATAAAAATAATTATAGATAAATTTAACCAACTTATTATATATATATATATCCTCATCCTGTGGTAATTTCTTGTATATAATTATATAATTATTTAATGTCCGAACTATTTAAATATTAAGTGATTAATAATATTAGTAGAATTTAGAATAAAAGGAAAATAGAAATGCTTAATTAGACTTTTAAAAGTCGTTTGACCAACTCTAGTTGTTGGTCAAACATATTACGAGTCTACTCGTTTCCTTTGAAGGTAATCCAAACAGAAAGTTTCATACTTCGCCTCAAAGGAAAATCAAAATAAAAACACAAACACAGCTTTGTTCTGTGTCGAAAAGATTCGATTTTTACTAAAACCTTTGTCGGAAAATGAGTCAGGAATCGTTCATTTACAGCTTCGTGGCTCGGGGCACCATGGTTTTGGCCGAGTACACCGAATTTACCGGCAACTTTCCGGCCATCGCCACTCAGTGTCTTCAGAGGCTGCCCTCCACTAACGACAAGTTCACCTACAATTGTGACCACCACACCTTCAATTTCCTTGTGGAAGACGGCTACGGTAAGTGGAAGGAGTTGAAAATGGAAGAAGTGGGTTGGATCTTGTTTGAACTGGTTGTTGGGTGTTGGATTTGTATGATAAAGGTTTCTTCTTTATTGGGTAGTTTGGTTGTTGTTTGATTTGTTGCTGAGAAAAGCTGAGTTAAAAATCTGATGAATAGTGGATGAATTTTCTTTTCACGTGTCTTCAAATGCAAATACAGCAGTTTACTTTGGTTTGGATCGGCTTGTGGATTGGATATATTTGGATATGTTGGATTTTGATTCTGTTTGATTATAGTGTAGCAACAATTGTTAGGTGACATAATTCCATTTAAGGAAGATTCCTTGTTCAGTTGTTCTCTGTTTTGATGTTTATTACTAATTTAAGGTCGAGACACCATTCCTGGTGATGTTAGTTCATCCTATTGATAAGTCTTACCAAGTTGTGAGTCCCCTGAACTCTTGGCAATGGAGTTTCTCATCCTTTATGGTTTGTATTATGACGGTGTTGAGACATGATGCGCGCATCGAAACAGGTTTAAGATGCCGTTTCTATTCTATTTTTGTTCTGTATTTAGCTGTTCTGTTAGCCATCTTTACAGTAGTCTTGCAGACAATATTGATTTATGTGATTAACACTTGCTGATTGAACTTATCGTGTGTGCTGTTACTTTCCACGTCTTTCGGAATATATGAAATTGTCCGTAATAGGACATGATGGGCAAACTTTTAACGTTTCTATATGTCGCCAATGTGGATTTGGAATGTGCAGCTTACTGTGTTGTGGCAAAAGAAACCCTTAGCAAGCAGATCTCTATAGCTTTTTTGGAACGTATGAAAGCAGACTTCAAGAAACGATATGGGGGTGGTAAGGCAGACACAGCTGTTGCCAAAAGTCTCAACAAGGAATTCGGGTATGTGCATCTATGAAAAGCTGTCCATTTTTACCATTGTTAGCACTTAAGTAGTTACATGTTCTTTTTTGCAATTGGAAGTAAGAGTGTCTGAGTTTAAATTTCAGGCCAATTATGAAAGAGCACATGAAATATATTATTGACCATGCTGATGAGATTGAAAAGCTATTGAAAGTGAAGGCTCAAGTTTCGGAGGTTAAAAGTATAATGTTGGGAAATATTGACAAGGTAAAGCAGCTATGCTGGAAGCATTTATTAGTTACTACACTTGATGTCTCAATTACTGCTTTTTAATTCTATTTTGAGCATCTTGTGTGCTGATTTCGGTGTTTCTTTGTAAATGCTTTTGATTCCATGTTCTGTTAAGGTTCTTCTACGAATCGATATCCATCCAACCCTCTTCCCTCCATCGCTTCTCTCCCTCTCCAACTTGACAATTGGAATTATTCTGCTAATTTCTAAGCCTAGATGCATTCATCCCCCTCATGGAAAATAGTGCACTTATATAACTTTCGTATGTCTTATTGAATGGTGTAAATCAGCATATGTTTTGGATGAATTCAAGAAACCAAAGTTTTGATTGAGGTCTGAAATGATCTTTACCTGCTATTCATTTGTATGCGTTCTTTGTTCTTCTATCACAAAAAGCACACATTTCAGACTCTCTTAATTCTTTGTGTCTTGCAGACAATCGAAAGGGGTGAGGCCATAACGAGTCTTGCGGACAAGGCTGAGAATTTGCGAGATCAGGTCGGTTAAATGAGCAGAATAAACACTTCAGTTAGTTTCATTCTCATTGTATCTAAGTTCTTACTGTGTTCCTTAGGCTCAAACATACAGAACACACGGAAACCAAATCCGGCGAAAAATGTGGTACCAAAACATGAAGATAAAACTGATTGTTCTCGCAATCGTGCTAGCTCTGGTTCTGATAATCTGGCTTTCCATATGCAATGGATTTAACTGTTCCAACTAGCAATTCAAAGCAAATGGAGAGATGGTAATTGCATCCGTATGCATAAACCGCTTCTTCAACCGATTCGTGTTCATCTTGCTCAGCAGGAGAGTCTTTGTTTTCATATCAACTGTTGCATACCTTTCCCTGGAGTTCCAGAGCTATCCTCAGAAAGATATAGGTGTATAATGTGTTGTAATATAGGTATATCAAAGAAATTATTTTGTTGTTTTTCCATTTTCTTAAAAAGGAATGAAATTGCAGAAACAGTGTTCAGTATTCAATGTATCTTCTTCTTTTTCCTATGATAATGGATTTTGCTGGATATTTACAAGCGGAGTAATCTCATACCGGAAAGAGACATAAGGATGAAGTAAGTTATATATAAAGATAAAATTCATAACTCGTTGCCTTAAAGTTTTGAGTTTAAATCATTCGGTAGTATTTTAAAACTAAAACATGAGATTTTCTTTATAAGTATAAATAAATAATTAAAAATAATATATAAAGAATATTTGGATCGAATTTAATCAATTTTTTTTGCACTTAAAACTTAATTTAAATTTAATTTAACTTAAATTTAATTTAATTAATTATTCTAAAAAATATTGGAGCACAAAATCTTATTATCATCCTTTCATTTAATATTTATTCAAAAACTGGTGAAGTATATGCTTTAGCGCTTATTTTCTTGTGAAATGTGACAGCATGGCATAACGTATAGTTGACAAGACAAAGTTCTGATCTTATCAAATCATCAAACTCACGAGAAGACAAAGTAAGATCTCTCTTGTCTTGCCCCATCCTTTCTGGATACGATCCGGCTCTCTTCCACCGGCTTAAATCAAAAGGTACTTTCCAGTCCCAAGTGAACGGACAAGGCTTGAGTTGATGGAATTTAAGAACATGTTTTAGTTTTTTTTTTTTAATTTTTTAATTTTTAATTTTAAAAATTGAAAATATTTAATCGAATTTAACCGACCTGATCATATTTTAAGACATTGTTTTTAATTTTAAAAATTATTTAATCAAACTTTACTTAAATTCAATGGGACTGCAAGTTAAGTTTAGGTATAAACACAAAATTTCAGACTCAAATCTAACCTGACCCATTACCAAATCAACCAATCTAGTATTGGCCTAGTAGCCTTAATTAGAGAGGACAGTGATTAACGAGTTTGTACATTTTGAGTGGATAACACAAATCAATTACGGAACAACAACACCTTCTTCACGAATCAACACTTCCCACCATATTCAGGTTTTCCCTTTTCTTTATTTGTGAGCGTCTTTTCCTTTTTCGTTTTTTTTGTCTATGATTATCGTTTTCTTTTAGATCCATCGTTCGATTTAGTTTCTCCTTTTATTTTCCCATCCTGTTTACATTTTTTTGCAATCAATTTTTTCTTTTCATTTTAATAATGAACTTTGTTTATGATATCACTTACAATGAAATTAGTGTTTATTATTTAATAAGATTATTTTTAGTCAAGGGTATAAATGTTATATGAAATAATTAAATTCATTTTGTTTATGTTCCAAACAATGTAATTGAATTCAATTCTAATATTACTGAGTTTGTTCGAAACCGTGTAAATTAAATTAAATTTAATTTTATTAATATAATTGAATCCAATTTATTAACAAATTCAATTCAAAAGTTTCAAAATGACTAGTCTACTAGTGGCCTAGTAGCCTTAATTAGAGAGGACAATGATTAACGAGTTTGTACATTTTGAGTGAATAACACAAACCAAACCACTTCCTAGAGAAACTCTCAATGACAATGCTCGTTGTCAAACCTACTTTTCCGAGCTACAGGAATGGACCCCGAGAATTGGGTGACAATTCAGGGAATAAGGTGCTTCACATGTATCTTTGGCATCTTTCGATTTATAGGCCATGCAGTTGGCAAAATTGTGCTCCAGCTGTCTCCACACATTCATCACCTTACGATTCATCAAAAATGGCTCTTCACTTCTCTTTATCATCCCTCGGACCAGACCATGCATATACAGCTTCCTTTGACCTATCCTCTTTGAACTTTGTGTAAACTTTGTCCATTTCCACCCAACTGATTCTTATAAAACACTCACTTCTGTAACTCCAAGACATGAAACCTTAAAACAGAACATGTTTTCCTACGAACCCTGCGATTGTTTTGATCAGATTGAACCTTTAAAAGGTATCGATTTAGCACACACAACACAAAAGCTCAATGTACTCAGGAAGAAGATCACAATACACAAAGTCAGTCACCAACCAACATGTACATAAAACAAACAACCATTACAAACTCAGAAGAGGCTGGTAAGAGAAGAGGATTATTAAAGAAAACCAAGAAGAGTTGTCACTTGTCTCTAACTTCAAACATGTTACGATTTTTCACGACAATATCGTACATGTGCAAGGGCTTCAACTTGCAGAAGTCTTTGGGGAGAGAGATGAGGTGAACTGTGGATCTTTTGTGGAACTGAAGGAGGTCGGGATCATCATAGTACCTCTCCCAACCAAGTGAAGACAGCTTGCGTTCAAGGCCAGCATAAGAAGTGATGACTTCATCGGTGGGTGTATGGACTAGCACTTTCCGGCGAGCACTAGACCCCTGCCGGCCCCCTTCCAACGAATCCGCACCTGGGTTCTCCACCAACCGAACCACACCATTCTTGAAGATCCAAACTCCGGACATTCTTGTCTAGTATTGGATCGAAAGGGAAGTGAAAAGGAAGAGACTGTGCTGTATGTGTAAGTAATGTAGTTGTAGAAGCTTGGAGATGGAGTTTGCTATGGGATGATGAGGGGTATTTATACTAAGTGATAAGTGGGGTTGGGACATCATGAGCATGCTTGAGGTGAAGTGTTTAGGGATTAGCTAAGGTTTGGTCCTACTTGAAGACGAAAGAGTCTAAAGATACAATATTTTCTCCTCACACTTTTTAACAGTCATTTTTACTAATTTAAAAGTAAGATAACGTATTATTAGACATTTCAAGATTTTACATATTGGTAAAATTTTTATTGTTATTTTTTTAAAATTGTTATTTATGTTATGTAAATTAAATGGATTGTTGGGTATAAACAATAAGTGATAAATTCGATTTAACTAATTTTTTATAAGTTTTTATGTATTTCACTATTCTATTTAAAATTTTAAGTAAATTTAAAACTCTCCTTATCACGATTTGAACTTACAACTCATTTAAATTGAGAGACTATTAAAAGAAACTATTGTATCGATAGAACTACCCTTTCAAGATAAGATTTTTGTTTTCTAGAGCCATAGTTGTTCGAGACAAATGTAGCATTGCATCAAAAAGGATTGAAGAGAATTTAGGTTAGGGATGTTCTCTTTTCAAAGTCTTTTAATGTGGGAATCTTCTTTTTTTGCTTGTGAAAGAAAGATTGGAATAGAACACATATTGAGAAGATGAATTAGACTTGTTCCAGAGAAGGCTAAAGGAAAAAGGACTTTGTGTACAAAGTTTGATGTGTTGGTGTATGTAGCTATCATAGACTTATTTCTTGCACTCTACGGATTAAAATTGCTGATATTCGTATCCACAAAGAGGAAAAAGAAGTACAAACGATAGGATAGAGTGATGAAATTGTAATCACAATTTTTTTTAGGACAATGAAACATAATCTTTTAAGAAGGATTTCACCAATCAACAAGCATCATGAATGAGACTCGAATTTGATACTTTGTCCCCTTTATCCAATTTGGTATATTTTAATCTTGGAATTTATTAATTTCTTCCAATTTTTTTTGATCAATTATTAGATTATTGCAATCAAGCATATACATCTTATGCATGGTTTCATTTTAAAGTAATTTAATAAACATATAAAAACAGAGCGTGCTAAATTTAAGAAATATTGAATAAGGAATTAATAGGATTGAATTGCAATTTTCATTAGTGCAAAGAAGGGGGACACTCAAGGTGAAGGTGTAGGTTCTTTGTTTCTTAAAAAAACATGATTATTTGGTTTACTTGTATTTCACTCGATCAATTTTTGCTGGACAAATTTGATGGTTGACCTATATTAGATTGTTATTAGTGTTGCAAAATCAATTTTAGTATGAATTTATAAAATCCAATTAAATTCATAGTATTAATTTATAAAATCCAATAAAATTCATAATAGACGAACAAATTAATTTAAAATTGAATTAATTCAATTAAAATCAACAAAATTGGTTCATCGTTGGCACAAATCCTAATATAGTGTTTTTTGATATAGAGATATTTTCACATCTAACATGATCATAAATTTGCATCATTCACTAAGCATGAATTAGTAATTCCCCTTTTCTATTAGTTCTATTTTTCAGGTGTTTCCCTAAAACTATGAATGGTTGGAGGTTTGTTAATGAAATGTAAAATTATTTTATTGTTTGAGAGAAGGGTTTATAATAAAATGAAATAAATAAGATGGAAGAGGAAAATTTCATATTATATTCCATTCCATCTTAAACAGTAAAAATGAGAACCTCCGATTTAGGGGGTTTTGGATGGTGTAAAATAATGAACAACGTTTATATTACATTATTCACCCTTCATCCAAATAACATTTCACTATATTACATTATAAACCCTTCTATCCTTCCCAAACATTAATTTTCTAATATTATATCTATTTACATTCAATTATATTATAAATTATTCCATTTTATTAAAAACTTTACGTCCAACCAAACATAACCTAAACTAATTGTTGGTAATTGTCAATCTTTATATTTTATTCATATAAATTAATAATAGCTTGTCCCACGGAAATTAAGAGCAATAAAGTAATTAGCGGTACCCTTAACTTTCACTAAGATATTTAAGTGATCGATATTGACTAGAAGAAATTGAGTGATATATATGTACTAATTCGAGACAACAAAAAACAAAGAGGACCCATTTGGTGTAGGGCATTAGGGTTGCATTCTTTTTCTCTACGTACCACCTTGGTCTCATGCATCCTCTACATCCGTAGCCTTTGCTGTATTGTCCTACGAAAGAGACTTGTAACCCGACCAAACCTAACATTCCTCCTCTCTTGTCAAACGTGTCTTCCTCAAAATACCTTGTTGTCTTGTGCCTCGATTGATTCTTGTTACACTATCTTTACATATAGGCTCTTTTTTCTTGTTCATGCAAAAATTTCAGGTGCTAAAGTAGTGCTCTTGATTGAAACAAGCACCAACTTGGGAGCTGCTCATGGAGGGGTAAGAAAATCTGAAAGGGATTGATTATGAAGTTAGAGGTTGGATATGAATTTTCCCTCTTCAAGATTAAATGTAGCTAGCTAGTAATACAATTTTCACTTTCAAGTTGTTGTATATATATTCTTATGAACAGATTATTCAGAGAATTTTAATCCAACTCCCCTTTCAAGATCGTTCATCCAAGGTGCAAAATGCTTGCAGAGTTATTCCTCCATTCTTTTTGAAGATGTCATTACAACAAAGTTAAGTTTTTGTTACGTTCTTTTCACGACGATTTCTGTCAAACATCACAAAACGCGAAAACGTTTGACGACGATCTCAAAGCTTTGGCGACGTTTATTAAAATCGTCACCAAAAGTCCCGTTTTGCGACGTTCGACACAAGCGTCGCAAGCCTTTGATGACACTTTCATCACATGTATATACGTAGATTGATATGTTCTTGGAAGGAATAATTGATCTGTCTTGGTACATGGAAAAAAGAAAAACTACTTTGAGACACATTTGTCTCTATGTTTTTGCCTTTTGATCTTGTCTTAAATCAGTGGTGATGAGAATTAACTCGAGGCTCCACATGAATTGAAAAGAAACAACCCTCGAGAATTAAAAAAAAAAGATAATTAAGTTTTCTCTCTAACTTAATATTTATTAATTTGATTTCTTTTACAATTATTATTACAGCCTGGATTACGACCCAACATTAGGTTTATGTTTAGGTTCCAACATTAGTACATGTGATTATTCCCTTAGAAAGGCCAACATTTTAAGATCCAACTTTGTAATGAGGTAAGATATTTGTATCCAGTTTATCTTTAATGAGTATAGGTCTTTTCTTCTTAACCTCTTCTTTTTTAAGAAAAGCACCCATCAATCTTAACCACCAGAGCACAATGTTGGCTTTTGTTCTTGAATTGTTATTTCTTGTAAGGTCTTGATGGCCAGGCATGTTTATGCGTTGTTTTGGTTCTTTAATCATCCATAATAAAGAAAAGCTTGTGTCAGGAGTTTTCGAATTATTTTTAGTTTCAAGTTAAGTTATTTGAAGAAGAGTTACGTACTGTACGAGTTAAGGTATGCTCTCACTTACATGCAATAATTATAAAGTAACAATATTTTGGGAAATTCTACAAAGGGAAAAAAATATTAAAAAAAACTATAGGGCTTGAACGAGAAATTAAATCTATAAGACAAGAGGTTTAAGGTTTAAATGGTTCAACTGATAACCGGTATTAAACTGTCATAAAATCGGTTAAAGATATTGAATAAAATTTTTTTAAAAAAAATATAATCGAAAGAGACTGTTCAGTTAGAAAGATTACGCAATGAATGGAACGATAGGCACACCAAGGTGTGTCCTCACGCTTTTCATATATATCAGTTGTAATAACAGAATTTGTTACATGACTGAGAGGAAGAGTAGCTTAGCCATACACGTGTATTGTAATGATACAATATGTACAGAAAGAATAATACAAAATGAAAAGATTTGATTCTATCAATGTTTTAAAAATCGGACCGGACATCAAACCGGTCGAAGGAAAGGTTTAAGGTTTAGAGGTTCAACCGGTAGTGAACCGCTATCAAACCGGAATATAATAAATAAGATGAAAATTTTATAAAAATAAATAAAAATAAAATATTTTATTGAAATGAAAAATACACCAAATTTTATTATTATATAATGAACTAAAAATAAATAAATATGAGTCCAATAGAAAACCTAAAATAACAATAAAAATCAAAATTGTATTTCTGAAGGAGGTTGCGTCTTATCATCGTTAAAAGCTCAAAATTCTCCAATGCTATTTAAAGATTCGTAAACTACGCTTTTTTTTTATGCAATGTAAATATATATTGCATAAAAGAATGACTGTACAAAATTCAAAGGGGCATACCCCAGTCCATGGTGCCTTCCGCAGTCAACAAGAACTAGGGGCAACCATTAACAGGGATCCAATAAACAAGTAACTCCCAGAATCCCAGTACATCCATAACGTTCACTACCATCTAACCAAGGCCTATAGAAATGGAGAAAATAAAGGGCCCCATAACTAACTCTCACATAAAGTAGTCTAAGCATTCACCAGTTCTCTAACCAAGAACCCCCAGTAAGACTAACAAGAAACATGACCATGGGACCATCAGAACAAGAACAAAAGCATCAGGCCATCAGAACAAGAGCAAGAGGAGCAATGAAGTATCCCACCCCTGTACACCCAGAACAAGTGTCGCAATAATCAAAACATAACAGAGGCACAAAAAGAGAATAAGCCATCCAAGAGAAAAAGTCAGCAAGCAGCCCAATGCAGCAAAATCATAGTGAGTAAGCAGCTATCCCACAGTCTAGGTCTACAAGATCCACACTACAGAGGCTCAATCAACAGAACCAACACCTATACAATCAAAAGCAATACGCAGGACTACAACCAAACACCACACCATGAGGTGACCAGCTATCCAAATAATGGGCCCATGCGGATGTCACTTTGACCTTGTTTTCCTATGAACACAAGGATCAAATTAGGAGAATGATGACAACTTGCATTCACTAGAAGACAGATTATGAGAGCTACTAAAAAATAAAAAACTTAAACTCGGCCAAAGGCACTAGAGTAACCAATGGCATATGCTCAATGTAGGAGATATGTAAATGATTTGAAAGAGGTGGGCAACATTAATGAAGATTCATTAGTCAAGCAGAAAAGTTACCCCGGCATATGCTATGACCCGAGATAAAGTTGCTAGATTTCCTGTGCCTTCAGCATATACACTTGCATGAATGAGAATTAGATTTTCTACCTGATCAAATAACAATGGGAAAGTATCACTACATTCTCAAAGGACAGTTAAATCCCCAGAACCCCCGAGGCACTGATAGCTACATAACTGAGGCCATGTTTCAAAAACTCCACCAACAAGTAGATATAATTACAAAACTTTAAGATTGAAGAGCCGCTATAATCCATAACAAAAGACCACTTGATTCTTACACTTGTCGAAGATTTGTGAGATTTCCTATGGTCCTAGATAGAGTTCCAGAGAGATATTGGCTGGGAGCCCCTCTGCAAAACCCAGAAAAGATCGTAGTCTTGTTCAAACAAAGTTTAAATCCTTATAATGAAAAAAAGGAAAAGCAGACCAAAAAAAGAAACGATCTTGAAGTGAGAAATAAATACACACAAGCCAATAAGAAGATTTTCAAGCGAGCAAGTGACCATAGCCCAGCTACATGGGTCTACAGAGTCTTCATCCCAATTGTTTAAAACACCATGTGGATCATGCAATGCTCCTTTAATACTTATCAGAGCCTCCACTGCATCAAAATCTCCACCAGATGTTAGAATCACAATAAAGCACAATAACTTCATCTATATTTCCTTCTAAATGGCTTGTTGTGAAGATCTTACCTTCGTGGTTGCGAGGCTCATAAGAAAGCGTGTGTGTAGTTAAACAGAGGAAGATGGCAGCAACAACAAACAGCTGAAAAGCCATGGCTAGTTCATGATCCTACACAAGCTCAAGTTTTTGCGAAGTTATCATAAGAAACAAGTTATAATGTCCCTCTTCTATATGGAAACAAGGGATAATATGTTATTCCTGCTCAAGTGTCCCTTTTTCACTTTCTCTTTGTTGGGAGCATCTGATCACTCTTCTCTCTTTCCGTCTCCGTCTCACACCAGCTTTTGCATCGCAAAACTCTTTTTTTTTTTTCCCTCTCTTGGGAAACTAAAGCAAACATATGTCTCTCTCCTCCGCTTCTCCTTTTCTTTCTTTTTTGATTAACTTTCTCTCCTATCAACTCTCTCTTTTTCAGTTACCATCTTTTGCCAACATTGGTTCACAATTCACTTCCTTTTCTCTCTCTGCGTGTTTGGTGTTTCGGAGAGAGAAAGTTTGAGTAAGAGAATCAGATGGGTTGATACGGCTTGTCAGGTGTGAGAGAGTTTGGACACTTTGGAGTGCAGAAATTGAGAGTGACGGTGGTGGGCCGAGTATGTGTGTAATTGGTTGGTTTATAGTAAAAGAAAACAAACAAAAGAAAATGTACCCTGCCCGCGACTGATCACAGCTGCAACCGAGTCTTCTTTTACTTGTTCTAGCCAAAACATGGAGGTGATTCAACTTCCCAGAATCAATACCCTTTGGTGGGTCTCTTGATTTGAGAGGCTACTCATGAGTTCTGAGATTTTGAACAGAAAACTAAAGAAAACAAGCAACAATAAATAAATACAACTGCGAAAAAACTCGTGTCCTCCTGTCGCCTCTTCAGGCTTAATTAGCACAAGAGATGTGAACTAACTTCATTGCCATTTCCATTCTTAAAGTTCTCATTTTTTCCTATTTCAGGTTAATCTTATGAAAAAGTGGAATAGATTCTCCTTCCTCTTTTTGATAAGAATTATTCATTTGAATTTGACGTGAACATAAAGATTCAAAGATCTCAGATTTCTATAATAATTATGAACCATGTTAATCCAAAACAGTTCCTACGGCTTGGGAGAAGAGAAGAGACTGTTTTTACTTTTTACCCCAAAAAAAAAAAAAGAGAGCGAGAGAGAAGAGACTGTCAATTACCTTAATTACAACCTTATCGAACACTTCCAAATACCTTAAACAACGTGAAAGAAAAATCTCCAATTCTCCGGCCGCCTAGCTAAGCTAGGCGTCTTATTTGATTAAGACATAATCATTAATCATCTCTTAAAAGTTGACACGAACTGGTGATTTACAGTTCCTCACAGTGCTCAATCACATCTAATTGGTTTAAATTGATCTCCTGATGTTTCTGTGTGCGAGCAGTAAGTACCAGAAGACAATGTACGTAGGTATACTTTGTTGATGCAACTTTGCATGATAGTAGAGTAGTCACACTAATTGGGGCCCTTAGGATTGGGGATCAACCTTTTGAGGACAAGAGTAGTCACACTAAATGCATGAATTTGCAGGAGAATTAATTATCTAAGGACAGGAGACCGTGGCAATTAACCTTGATTTGACTTATTATTTTAAAATTTTATAATTATTATTCAAAAAAGTTAATATAATTATATACTTTTTTTCATTTAATTTTAACGAGAATTTCACAATTTACATATTATATCATTTTATCAACTTTTTAGTACAATTTTTATATTAAAAATTTTGGATTAACAATTTAATTTTTTAATTTAATGCAAAATTTTATAAAGTTTTAAATTTAACCACTAACTTTTTAAATTTTGTATAAATTAGATAAAAAATTATTTTTAATTTTTCTCTTATATATTGTCTTCACTAAACATCGCAACAATTTTTTTACATAATTTATACTATAAATTTTGAAAAAAATTAAAAGTTTTAACACTAATTTGAAAAACAAATTATGGAAAATATGAAAAGAAATAATCCTCATTTATTAAAAGTAGTAAACTTATTTTATTATAGTCATAATTATTATAATTAACATTATTTGAATATTATGTAAAAAATATTTTATTCATTATAATAATGACAATATAGCTAAGTTTAATTTATAAATAAACATTAAGACTCAATTATATGTTCTTAATTAATTATATTATTCAATTAAGGCGGTTATTTTACATAATAAATTCATTTATCGTGGTATTTTCTTAAGTACTATCGATCATTTGTAGCATCTTCTTCTTCTATCTTCTATATGGAGTTGGAGTTGTAATGATTTGCATAAAGGATACCTGCGATTGTGACTCTCCATCTAATTTATAGGACAAGGTATTTTGGGTGCCAGCAAGCTAAGAGTGACCCTGCTCTTGGTCTTGGCATGATCTCAGCTCTGTACCTAACCTTGGGTTACACCACACCTTTCCTTTTCACTTGCATTTTGATATTATACATTACATTTCTCTAGTGGTTGCAATGGAGGAGAATAAGAATCTCGTTTCTTACAAGTTAAGATACTTTCTTAAACGATAATGCACTTTCCTTGAACCTAAAAATGACCCGAAAGGGAAAGCTTGAAGTTAGTGAACATGCTTCCTCAATCATGAACTATAAATATATATATATATATATCTATAGCAGCAGTAACCCACGTGAAGAGCTTAACTCATGATTTAACTTGGAAGGTAGCTACTTATATATTCTTTTTGATGCTAGGTTGAAATGCTTAATCATTGAGGCGAATTGCACTTTGTTATAAAATTTGAAATGATATGATTATGGAGTCGTTTTAGTGTCAACATTTTAATACAAATTGAGACATTCAAGACGGCTGGAACTCGATGGCTTTTCCTTAAAACATGGACAAGTTCCACATTAATGTGGAAGAGCCTCACGCTCTTGTCACTTACATAGGGCTCTCAAATCCTCTCTACCCTTACTCTGTACTTATTCTGTGCTCATTGTACCTGAGCCATCCATTTATGTAGGACCCACATAAATAGATGGCTCAGATGCAATGGGCATACAGAGTAAGGGTACAGAGGATCACGTCCCTTATATAGGAGGCGTTTGGAAAATAATTTTTCAGCTATTTTTTAGCTTATTGACTAAAAGTTAACTTTTTAACTATATTAAAAAGTTATTAATGTGTTTAGTGAATAGCTTGTTGGTTAGCTTATTTAACTCCAACAAGCTGATTTCCAAATGCTACGTAAAAAGAGCTTTTTAGATGATCAACCAAAATTTATTAGGTAAAAAACTAATTATACCCTCTTTTCATAATTTTTGAATTATGATATATATCGTATATGTGTCATACTATAATCATAGATATTTTTAATTTATTAAATATTAAAATTCATACATATTATATAAAAATACTAACATGATGAAGCTCGCTGCATCATTTGTATTAATAGATGATTTAACGTTGAGTTGTTGTTATTATTATTATTATTATGTTTTTTATTAAAATTATACACTTAATTTTTGTAAAATTAAATATCTAAATTTTAAATTTTTATAAAAAAATCAACGAAATACTAAAGATGACCTAATAATTTTTTTAAATTATACGTTTATAAGTCATTTTACACATCAACAGCTAATAATAAACAGCTAATTTTACCAAACATATTTAATTTGTCAAATATGACTATAATCTCATAATTTACCAATTATTACATAGATTCCTTAAACTTAAAGCTCCCGAGCCTCCGATGGTTAAGCCTCTACTGCTACTTCATGTTCGAAACACACAAAAACTATCGAGTATAACAACGGTGGAAGTAAGCTGATGAAGTCCAAGTTTGAGCTTGTCAGGAGCTATATGTATATTTGTTTTGCTTGAAGGAGGAAAAACCACAGGAAAGAGAAGAGGTTACCCCTGAAATATCCATATAGATAAAGATAGCTTCTGCTTTCCTTGTTGCCGAGAAAAAGGGCATTCAATCATGATATGTCAACATCTCGACAGTTCAAACACCACCCTGAAGTGAAGTGCATACGACACCATACAGATTATCTTGACCAAACCTTCAAGGCTTTAACCGCTCAAAGCAACACCCTAACTAAAGCAAACCATTTGGGAATTTGGGATCATTGTACATTTGATTGTAGTGGATTTTGATAAAAACATTATTTAATATTTACAATGTGTATCAATTCAATTATATATATAATAGAGCTATATTAAGTAATTTTTGGAATGTAAAAAATTATACTGAAAATATTATTTTGTATGACATGTCAAGAACTCAATTTGAATGACTTTATTTAATTGAGTTTGAATGTAAAAAATAACTGGTTTGAGAATTAGGTTATTATATTAATAAATTTTGATTAATTTATGTATAATATTTATATTGCATATATTTTCTCATGATTTTTAATTTAAGTATAAGAAAAGAGGTTTTTTAATTTAAACATTTGAAAATTTAGAAAATTTTCAAAATAATTTTTTAAATTGTTTAAATTAATAAAAATTACACTTCCATTATTCTTTCCCATTTTACTAGACATAGCTCTCATTTTTTTTATTTTTATTTTGATTACATTAGGTATCCGGCTTCGCCGGACTAATCCTAAGCCCCTACGACCCCACCCCAAGAGCCTAGAGGATGTAAATCTGGAACTCCAAGA
>JANKOD010000193.1:40020454-40043124 GCA_026284645.1 Erythroxylum acuminatum | reverse complement strand
CGGACATTCGTGTCCGTTTGACGGACACAAGCTAAACTAACATTCTTCAAAACATTTTCCAACTTTCCAACCTTCAATTAATCATCAACCACACTCCCAATTTTCCCAATCACAAGGATTACAATCCATTTCCTATAGGTTCAGTTAAACCAAACCTTTTTGCTCATATACACCATATTTTCCGATTCTAACCCTTATTAGGAGGGCGGGATGTTACATGAAGAGAAAAGGAACCTTTTTCATGTAGCCACTTTTGGAAACTCCAAAGAGGACGAAAAGTGGGCTCGACGTGCTTCCCTGATCAGGAGGTTTCCCGATGTTGCTACCTAGGATCATCTAGAACTGACACCCCATTAACACATAATCAACTAGGTTAACATTAATGATAGGTAAAATCCCCTTTTCTCATAACTTGGTAAATTCTTTGGTTGATTTCCATTGTGCGTGCTTATTACTCAATTGATAATTCCTTCATGTTTAACTTATGATTTAATTGGTTGAGTTCAATTCTCGTATTTACTTCCTGTTGCATCGTTTATTTTTAGTTTCATATATTTTCAGCCTTGATTTTTACGATTAGATTAATCCCCCCCTCATTAGATCGACATCTCTTATACTATAGTCGTGACCCGTGTGCTTGCGGTATTTAAAGGCTTATAAATTTTAAAGCTCGAGCGACACGATAAAAGTATAAATTATTTTTCATATGAAGAGGCATCCTTCAATGATGGCTCTCTTCTCAAACCCTCTCTCGATGAAACACTCTCATCAGCAGGGTTATTAGCTCTAGCATTTAGACCATTTTATTTTTCTCTATTACAAGAGAATAAGTCTTGATTATGTAAAGAATGTTCGTGACTTGGTTATTTGTGAATGCTCTTTAAATGCCTTTGTCCATAAGTATACGATGAAGAATCATGTTAATGATGCCCGAGACTTGACAAATATAATCAAAACAATGTTGTTTTACGAAAATAACCTCATTGTTACATTTTTAATTAAAAAATATAGTTCGCGTTGATCTGAGCTGAACTCGGGCTCGAGCTAGGCTGCCTCAAGCTTAGGCTCACTGCCTCGAGCCTGATTGGGCTCATTGCCATCCCTAAAAATGGTAGGGTTATTCAATTAGATTTCTTTTTTTTCCCTTAAATTTCTAATAAATTTGTTGAAATGTAAAGTTTTTTTGTGTGTATGTCATGCCAATATTGTTAAATGTAGTGTTAATTAAAAAAATTAATTTTATATTAAATTAAAAATTCAAATATTTTTATTATAACTTTTAGCGGTTCTACTTATTATTGCAAAATCAGTTAAAATTTTTAATTTAAAATACAAATTATCTTTTATTTAAATTGTTGTTTCTTTTCAACTGTTCAACTATCTAACTATTAAAATTTTTAATTTGTCTTTGAACTTTTTTAATCGCTATACATTAAGCCTTTGTTTGGATGCTTAGTTACACAAGGGGAAGGAAAGGAAAGGAAATCTTGCATTTCCCTGGTGGAAAAGGGAGGGAAATTGCAAGATAAGAATAAAAATGGCTCAAATTTTTCTTCCGTTCCTCTCAATTCTCTCTCTTATTTTTGTCCAAACAATGAAAAGGAAGAAAAATATAATTTCTTTTCCTTTCTCTTCTCTTGGTTTCCTCCGTCCAAACAAAGGCTAAGACTTTCATTCATAAATTTAACGTGAATCCAATCCTAGCTGCATCCAAATCAGAAATACAATTAAAAGAACAAAAGAATCAAAAGTATACAAATAGAAGGGACAAGGACAACGAGCATTTCAAACTTGAAAGCATTATGCCAATGCTCAGTCATTTTTATTAAATATAAAATTTTAACACTTTTTAAATCCTATCGTTTCGTTGCAAACGACACTGTTCTCTAACCACAAAAACCATCGGAGAATCCGACGTCATCCACCTCTCGCCAGGCAATGGAGTCCGTCGGCGTGCTCATGACCTGCCCACCATCATACCCTTATCTTGTTGAAGAGCTTGAGAAACGTTTCAGTCTCTACAAGTTTCAAACCATTTCAGACAAAGCCCAGTTCTTGAGTAGCCACAAAAGCGTCATACGCGCCATCGTCGGCAACTCGAACTTTGGCGCCGACGCTGATCTGATCGAGCAGTTGCCAAATTTGGGGATAGTGGCGAGTCACAGTGTGGGTCTTGATAAGATTGACTTGACCAAATGTAAAGAGAGAGGCATCAGAGTTACTAATACCCCAGATGTTTTGACGGACGATGTCGCTGATTTGGCCATTGGTTTGATGCTGGCTGTGTTGAGGAGGCTTTGTGAGTGTGATCGATATGTTAGGAGTGGGAAGTGGAAGAAGGATGACTATAAGTTGACTACTAAGGTCGGGTGGTTTGCTTATGCAACTTTTGTGTTTGTTGTTCAATTTTTTGGTTCGTTGTTCGTGTATAGTGTTGAATTTTTAACGATTTTCACATGGGTATTTACTTCTTTCGTCTTTTATTCTGTTGGTAATGATTATGTTTGAGAAAGTTCTGTTCTCCTATCAGCAGTTGCTTTTGTTGGATACTAGTTCAAAAATTTGCTAAAGATTTCATCTGTTGCTGAAAGAATTCCTGTACATGTTTATTCTTGCTACTAAACTCTTAAAAAACTTCTTATGTTAATGTGTTTCTGGTCCTTTGTTAAATAGTGATGTAAGGCATGTTTCTGTTACCTTAAATTCAAGAGCTTTGATGTCATTTTTGGCTAATATGTAGAAACTGCAAAAACTCCAGAGAAGCTCAGGTAGCTTTTACTAGTACAAGAATAATCCGGAGATCATTCAAGGCATCAATTTTTAGTGGGCGTTTGGTTGCACTTTGAGCAGTACTTGTAACTTCCCAAAATGTTTTCCTTTCTTTATTTGCTGTCTAAACTTAAGTGCAAAAGTCATGCGGGTATTGACATAGTTCTTGTCTTAAGAATGTTGAATTGCACCTAACTACTTGAGCTATATGCTAAATCGTTACTTCAAAGGGCTTTCACAGGTATTTGTAGTTGACCTCTAGTTACATAACATACTTCAGTATTCTTCCATTTCTTTAGGTTGGCTGCTTACTTTGTGTTCGTTTTTTATTGTGATGCTTTAATTTGCTGATTTCCTTTTTCCTTTCAACACTTTTTCCAGTTCACTGGGAAGACAGTTGGCATTATTGGTTTGGGCAGGATCGGCATGGCAATTGCAAAAAGAGCTGAAGCATTTAGCTGCCCCATAAACTACTACTCTAGAACAGAGAAATCGGATGTAAACTACAAGTATTACCCTAGCGTTGTTGAGCTGGCTGCCAACAGTCATATCCTTGTAGTGGCATGCGCTTTAACAGAAGAAACCCGACACATTGTCAATCGTCAAGTGATGGATGCTTTGGGTCCAAACGGAGTCCTCATCAACATTGGTAGAGGTTCTCATGTTGATGAATCTGAGCTGGTGTCTGCACTTGTTGAAGGCAGGTTAGGAGGTGCTGGAATTGATGTGTTTGAAGATGAACCCCATGTACCTGAGGAGCTGTTTGGACTAGAAAATGTTGTTCTCTTGCCTCACGTTGGCTCTGGCACAGTGGAAACTAGGAAAGTGATGGCTGACCTTGTCATTGGCAATTTGGAGGCACATTTCCAGAATAAGCCATTGTTGACCCCTGTCGTTTAATTGTGATGTGGAGATGTCTCAACAGAAGATTGATTGGAGGCTATTTCTCTTTTTCCAGATGCTTTGGAGAGCTTTTCATGAACATTGAAAGTTATTTATGAACAAGAGAGATATTTCAGCCTTCTAAGTTTTTGGGTCGCAGTTGGGTTCGTGTTCTTTCAATAAGTTGTTTGCATTTTGTATGCAGATAATTCAGCCTTCAGCGAACGGATCCTTTCTAAATACTACAATTTGTTGTGAGCTATATAATTATGTTCTTATGGTGCAATTCTTGGAAACTTTCACGGTTGGTTGTCCACAGGATCTATGAACATTTTCTTGGATGATAAAGAATGACTAGACCAGTTATTCACGCTAAGTCTTGAGACGAAGATTCATAAGCTATAGGCCACAAAAGGGAAGAGATAATCCAGGATTTTAAAGCAATAAACACACACTCATACCTTTTGTTGCTTGAGATTTTCGGGATACGAAAACCAGGTCTCTTCAACAATTACTTCTGGTGTCAGAGGTTTTCCACTATATGCAATTGATGCCAAGGAAGATGTTAAAATAACTCTCTTCGCAGAAGCAACCTTCAAACAGGATTTAAGGACATCAAGTGTGCCCTTCACTGTAAGATCAAGAATTTCTGCCTAGAGCATTGCATGAATATATCAAGTTTAGTCCAGCATAATAGTCCCTAACACAATTTATCAATCACAAAGCATACACATTATAATTCTATGTTGCAAGAAGCTAAGAAGGGACTCTGAAAGTAGAGTAGAACCATACATTCGATATCATTTAGTAAGAGCAACAGAAGGACATCTAGTTGATAAAAACCTGTGGATCGATGGGACTAAAAATCCCAAGGGATTCTGCGTGAGAGACACTTTCACACCCAGAAACTACAGGATCAAAAGACCCTTCTTTCAACAGGTCAGCTTTGAATAAAATGAAGTATTTCCTTAGCTCAATCGAGAGCAAGCAAGTGCCCGGTTCTATTTGGGTCGTCTGAAGCACAAACAAACACGATCTAACAAAAACTCTGAATGAGACATCAACTGAATGCGCAAGAGCCAATAAAGAACCCCCAGTTCGTCTTCTTGTTTTTTAACCTTCGATTTCTTCTCCATAACAACCGCTTTCTTCTACAATTTTGAGAACCTTCTGACTCCTCCATTACTATTCGATAAATATCTCAGTGCTCGTCCCATGAAGTTCACTTTCTCTTTGTTTCTCGCCATTCCTCTTTGACCAAACAACGAGTGGCAATCTAGTGGAAATATGAGAGCCAGGAGATGTGAGAGCCAAGGAAAG
Organism: Erythroxylum acuminatum; assembly: GCA_026284645.1. Classification (NCBI taxonomy): domain Eukaryota; kingdom Viridiplantae; phylum Streptophyta; class Magnoliopsida; order Malpighiales; family Erythroxylaceae; genus Erythroxylum; species Erythroxylum acuminatum. The sequence goes on along the minus strand of JANKOD010000193.1, from coordinate 40,038,153 downwards.
GAAAGAAACTGGTTCCACCGCCACTATTTTCTCCGGGGGAGTTCTCTCGTGATTTACTATTAGAGATGACATCTTAAAACTCATTCGTGCAGTAGTCGGCAATGCAATAGTTTAGAGGAAGGGTGTCCGAAGCTGGAGATTGTGGCACGTTCTAGTGCGGGGTTGATTCACACCTGATGCTTAGATTTGGAATTGAATTAGTTCTGGCTTTGTCACGGAGCCTATGCAAGTGTATATTGAAAATAGGAAGTGAAAGAAAGGGAACTATGAGCTGATGACCTGCCCAATGCACCCATACCTTGAACAAGAAATTGAAAACCGCTCCAATCTCATCAGACTCTGGCAAAACCACTCTTCCTTCCTTCAGTGAATTCATGAAAACTACCAACACACGATTAGGGCAGTAGCGGCTAGCACCAAAGTTGGAGCAAATGCTGAACTAATAGATGCGTTGCCCAATTTGGAGATTATGGCAAATTATAGTGTAGGAATTGACAAGATTCAGTTGAAGAGGTGTGAAGAGAAGGGTATCAGAGTCACCAACACCCCAGATGTGTTGACTGATGATGTTGCTGATCTTGCAATTGGGTTTGATTCTAGGGGTCATGAGGAGGATTTGTGTTGGTGATGCGTTTGTGAGAAGTGGGAAGTGGCAAGATGGCGACTTTCGATTGACAACAAAGGTTTACTTTCTGGGCACTTGCTGATTTCTTGTTGATTTCATGTTCTGTTGATTTAGTGTTGGTAATGTTGGCTTCCTATCGTGTTTGTCTCGTGGACTTGTTGGACTCACTTATAAATTTGATATGGAAGATATTAGCTTAATGGTTCTGAAATAGTACGACCAACAACTTTTTTCCTGGAGTTGATATAATTGGAAAACTGTGCAAATATTGTACTTATTCATTCTTTTTAATATACATGCATAAAAGGTAATCATTTGAGAAGATGGCAAATCCTTGTATTTGTAGCCTGAAAAAAAGATGTCGTCTTTCACTGCTTGATCTTAAGTTGCAAAGTTCAATGGGCTGAAAAGGATTGAAGACCAAGTCATACACAAACAACTTCACCACTGTTCTATTTGATTTTGACTTGTATTGTGTAATCGAGAACCTGGCTTCCCTATTGGCTTCTGGTTGTTGTCACTGACTATTCAGGTTAAGTCATAAAATGCAGACTACAAACAGGAAATTTCTGATGGAGCTTCATTGTGTGTTCTACTTGACTTGAAGCTGAACAACTTCTCTTTCATTTTTCTATTGCGACTTGTATGTGATGCGCTGACACAAATTTCTCTATGTTCCAGTTCGGTGGTAAATCAGTTGGAATTGTTGGATTAGGCATAATTGGTTCTGCAATTGCAAGGAGAGCTGAAGCATTCGGTTGCTCCATAAGTTACCACTCAAGATCTCAGAAACTATATCCAAACTTATAAATACTATCCGAACTGTCATTGACTTGGCTAAAAGTTGTGAAATAGTTGTTGTGGCTTGCTCATTAACAGAGGAAACCCACCACATTATCAGTCGTCAAGTCATTGATGCATTGGGTCCAAAGGGCAATCTTATCAACATTGGACGAGGTGCTCATGTTGATCAAACTGAACTTGTTTCTGCATTGCTTGAAGGGAGGTTAGGAGGTGCAGGCATGGTCGTGTTTGAAAGTGAGCCTGATGCACCAGAAGAGTTGTTTCAACTTGAAAATGTCGTCCTCCAGCCTCATGTGGGAAGTGACACTACAGAGACCTGCCAGGCAATGGCAAACCTTGTGATTGCAAACTTGGAGGCACATTTCAGCAACAAGCTCCTCTTGACTCCAGTTATATGATGATTAGGAAAAGTTAGAAGAGCTGGCTGAAGTGATGATGCAGAACATAGCTATTGATATTTATATTATCATCAATTATCTAATTATTAATATACAAACAAGCTATTTGATAAGAGCTGGTTATTAGGCGGGAATTGATAAGGGTCTGGTCTGGTGCTTCAGTGTCTGATGTACATTGCTATATTCTTCACTTGAAGGGCCTACTCCATGCGCTCAAGTGCATCTTTAGACCACTGATTTCTGTAACTATGTAGACCCAACCAACATAATATCATTACATGAATGAATATATCTCCTTAGCTTTCTTCTGGTTTGGAGGCTTAAGTGAAAAGGGCTTCAAAACATCAAATTGTGAAGAATTGAGTGGGCCTATTGAGTTTGAATTTTTCAGGGCTGCAAATAATGAAATATCAAAGTGACTGACTTAAACTCTAAATAAGAGACTGAAAAATAAGATAACTAGATAGTAGAAAGGGCAAATGATCCTTACCTTTTTAAGTTCTCACTTTATGCAGATGTTTCATGGAAGAATTATAATTCTACCATGGAATTTAGATTTGTTGAAGTAAATTTTTTATGATAGGCTATATTTGTTGGGATATTTGTCCTATTTTGTTATCTTTTTAAACAGAAAACTGATAAAGATTGTTAATTCTTGCAGATAAATAATGTGTAGAAAGTAAAGAAGACCAGATTTACTTGGTTTGATAGTTTAAAACTATCTACATCCAAGGTTCCCACTTTCAGTGGTGCTTTTCACTGGTATGAAGAAGAAAGTGAAACAAAGTTTATAGAGTTTGAGCGATTTTTTCAGAATCACTTGCAGGAGTCTCCAAATCTCCTAGTACTCACTATAAGTACTCTAGCACACTCTCAAAAACCCTTTTTCACACTTAATCTTACACCCTCAGATATTGAATATTGTGAAAGAAAATACAATGTTTGTGTATCTCTTCTGATGCTTGTGTTTTGTCTTTTAAATGAGTTGCATGCATGCAAATGCTTTTGAATGAGTCTTGAGTAATTGTGGCAGCTGCTCCTCACGTGACCAACTAATAACCATCCTCTGCGTTTTGAATGTATTGGTTGCATTTTTTATTTGCTTCAGTTGTAAGTAATACGACAGTGTCTTGTGTCTTATGTTTCTAAATTATAATGTGAACGACTGCGTATTAACCTCTTGTTTATGACTTTGAGTTTTGTCACGTGAGCATGTCTTAGACTAAGTCATTTAGTTTCTGACGTAGTAAGAAACTTCTAAAGCTTATCTCTCTTCGATCTCTTTAACCTTCAGACATATTCTTCCTTGATTCTTCACATATACTTCATTTTTGTTGTTTCTTTGTTGAGGTTGATGAAGTATATGTGATTTCCATCACATATTTCCCTCCTACTCCATCAATCTTCAGCTCAGAACAAAAACCCAAGAGTGATTTGAAATACCCGAAACCCTAATTTTTGCCACTTCAGTGAGATCGGATGGATCTACCTTCGGAATCAAGGGGCTTATGAAATCTGTAAGTAATCCCTGCAAAAAATGAATTTCTTTTAGATTAGTATTTTTGTTCCAAAATCCGAAGGGTTTTGCTCACCTTTGATTTTTTCCAGGTTGAAGAAGCCTTGTGCTATCTTATCCCTCATAAAATGGAGTATGACATCGACGTGCTTCGACCTTTCATGCAAGACGGGGTCTTTATTCAGGTACATCGCACTTTGACTACCTGTAAATATTATTGTTGTAGCTAGGTTAGCTTTAATTTCTCTTAGGATGCCTGACAGCCATGTTAATTCTTTTACCCCTTCTGTTATTGCATAAAACTCTGCTTCTGTGGTTGAGAGTGAAACAATTGACTGTTATTGTACCTTCCAACTTATTATGTTTCCTGCTAGTATAAAGTAGTATGCAGACATTGATTTTCTTGTGTCTCTATTTGTTCCTAGTCTGCATCTACATGTCCATGTAGGCTTAGACTGTTAATTTTGGCTAGCTTGGTCATAGTGAAACACAGTCCATGGCTTAGGGTTCCAGCAAGGTATCTAAAGACATTCTTCAGTCCTTGCCAGTGCTCAAAGCCAAGATTGGGCATAAACTTGCTTAAAATGCTAATAGCTTGAGCAAGATCAGGTATGTTACAGAGCATCATATACATGATGCTACCAACTCCAACATCATAGGGGTATTTTAACATAGCCTTCTTTTCTTCTTCAATTTGGGGGCACTTATCAACAACCATCTGAAGATGTGAACTTATAGGAATAGAAGTAGGTTTTGCCAATTCCATGTTGAAGTGAATTAATACCTTTAGGATGTAGCTTTTCTGATTCAACCATAGTTTCCCTTCCCTCCTATTCCTTATAATTTGCATCCCTAGCAACTTCTGAGCCTCTCCTAGGTCTTTCATTTCAAAGTGTTTGCTCAGAGTATTCTTTACTTTAATTATTCTACCTAGCTCCTTTCTAGCAATAATCAAGTCATCTACATAGACTAGCATGAAGATGGCTTCTGTCCCTCCTAAGTTCTTGTAGTATAAGCAATAATCATAGGCACTTCTTACAAAATTCATCTCACTAACTATTTCATGGAACTTTTTGTTCCACTGTCTAGGTGCTTGCTTCAGCTAATATAGGGACTTCTGAAATAGGCAGACATAATCAGATTTCTCTTTATCTACAAAACCAACTGGTTGTTTCATGTAGATGATCTCCTCTAGCTTTCCATATAGGAAGGCTATCTTGACATCAATTTGATAGATTTCCCAGTCATAGACAGTAGCTAGCACTAGAATGAGTCTGATTGTCTTAAATTTGACTACTGGTGAGAATATTTCTTTGTAGTCAACTCCTTCTTTCTGCCTATATCCCTTAGCTACAAGTCTTGCTTTGTAGATTCTTAGTTCAGCTTCTATCGTTCCTTCTTTTAGCTTGAATAACCATCTGTTCTCCATCAATTTGATTTGAGGAGGTCTAGGCACTAAAGTCCAAGTCATATTCTTCATTAGAGAAGAATACTTTTTTTCACAAGCCTTCTTCCACTGTTTAGCATCACTTCTAGTCATGGCTTCTTCAAAAGTTTCAGGAGCCTTCCATTCAATACCTTCAGCCACAAGACAAGCATATTCAACAAAGTTTGAGTCAATGTACCTCCTATTAGGGATTCTCTGTCTTGACTACCTATCCTTTGTGAGTTGATAGTCTTGTATGCTTCCTTGTTCATCAGTTGAAGTTGTTTGTGGGGTTTCTTCTTCACCCACACCTTCAGTCTCTTCTCTCCTTTAATCATGATGTGTTGAGCCTTACATAGGCTCCACATCAATAGGTTGTGGAGTGCCACCTTCTTCAAGTTCTAGTGGCACATAGAAATGGATTGATTGGTCCAATGACCCTAAGTTCTCCTGAATTTCCCTTTGATAGTCTGAATTTGAGAGATTCTTGTTCAGCAGAGGAAATTCATCTTCCTTGAAGATGACGTCTTTGCTTATGATAGTTTTATAGCCTCTCTTTTGGAGTAGTAAGATCTTGTATCCCTTAACCCCCTCTAGATAACCTAGGAAAACTCCCTTGATTGCTCTAGGTTCCAATTTTTCCTCTTTCTGATGTGCATAAGCTGCACATCCGAAAGTCCTAAGATGGGTAAGGTTGGGTTTCTTACTATTCCAAACCTTTTGTGGAGTCTTATAATCATTAGCAGATATGGGGAGCCTGTTAACTAGGTAAGCTACTGTCCTAATTGCTTCTCCCCAAAGAGAGTGTGAGCAACCCGAAGAGAGTAACATACACCTTGTCTTTTCTAAGAGAGTTTTATTGATTCTTTCAGCAACTCCATTCTACTGAGGAGTAGCTTTTATTGTTTTATGCCTTAGGATTCCTTTCTTGTTGCAATAATCTTCAAACTCTTTATTACAATTCTCCAATCCATTGTCAGTCCTTAGGCATCTTAATTTCTTCCCAGTCTGATTCTCCATTAGTGTATGCCATTTCATGAAATTTTCTAGTGCTTCATCCTTTCTCTTCATCGGATATACCCAACACTTTCTAGATTTATCATCAATGATAGACATGAAGTATAAATTGCCTCTTGCAGTAGGTACTTGAGCTGGCTCCCAGAGATCACTATGAGCATACTCCATGATCTCTGTGGCCCTCTGAGCTCCCTTTTGGAAACTGGATATGTGATGCTTTCCAAACACACATGATTCAAAGGATTCCAACTTCTGTAGGTTTTGATCAAGGATTAATCCTTGTTTAGAGAGTAACTTGATTAACTTCAGTTGAGCCTATAACACAGTACAATCCTCCCCTCTCAATTCCTCTAATAATGACTCACCATTCTTTAGGATTTCTCTGAGTCCATCTTTTGATCTAATCTGAAACCCTTGCTTGTCAAACAAGCTTTCAGAAATCAGATTTTTTCTTATTCCAGGCATAAATCTGACATTTGTACGGGTCCTTCTCTTTCCATCAAACATATTGATGGAAACACTTTCAATCCCCTCTATCCTTTGCTACCCAGAATCTGCCATTTTGACCTTGGCAGTGACTGGTTCAAATGTAGTGAACCAGTCTCTACGTGGTGTCATATGCATTGTACACCTCGAGTCAAAAATCCATTCCCTACTCAGGTCTCCAATGTCTTCAATGACAGCCAGAATCTCATCACCACTTGAGTCTTCTGGTTTCTCCATATTACCTGCATCTCCACTTTCTGCAGCTTTATCTCTCTTCTTCTTTCTGCAATCCCTTACAAAGTGTCCCTCCTTATCACAGTGAAAGCACTTCTTTCCTTTTCCCTTTTTCTTCTTTTCTTCACCTTCCTTGGTGTGTTTTTCCTTTCCACTTCCCTTCTGCCTCTTTCCTTTCTTGCTATTTTTCTTATGAGATTTCTTGTCATGATTGTTCTCTACAAACATTACTTCTGCCTCTTTCTTAAATGGATTTACATCCACTATTTCTTCTATTAGAGAGTCTAATACCCTCTTAACCGTGAGGGATTCTCCACTAGCATGTTTAATTACCTTCTTGAATGTATTGAATTCAGAAGGTAAAGCCTTTAGAATTACTACAGCTTGATGCTCCTCAGAAATTTTTTCATCTGTAGCTTTTAAATCTTAAACTAGCTTAAAGAAATAGTCTAAGTTGTTATCTAAGGAGACAGAGGTATTCATCTTGTAGTTAGCAAGATTGTGGAGAAGTGTCATCTTGTTAGGGAGACACTTCTTTGCATAAAGTTAATCAAGTTTGATCCATAGCTTCTGTGCATTGTTATAATTCTACACTTTTCTTATCACAGTAGGTGATAAGTGAAGCATTAACTTGCAACGTGCAAGTCTTTGCATTTTCAGCTTCTTTACTGGATCAGTCTCAAGATCATACTGATCTTTTATAACTCTATAACAATCATATGATTCAAGAAGAGCTTGTATCTGAACTTTTCAGATGGTAAAGTCTTCTTTTCCAGTAAATACATCCATTTCTTTTCCTACGATTGTGACTGTAGATTAAAGAAACAAAAGAATTTTACTTACTGCCAGATCTTGATGATTCTTTGATGCTTGGAGTGACCAAGAAATGCCCCAGGAGGTTTCCAAAAGCTCTGATACCAATTCTGTTGGGATAGTTATGTTGTACTGTTACCTTTAAACCTTAAAAGACTAATAAAGATTCGTTATTTGCAGATGGTATAACATGCAAAAGTAAAAGAACACCAGAATTACTTGGTTCGATAGTTTAAAACTATCTACGTCCAAGGATCTCATTTGTAGTAGTTCCACTATATCAAGAAGAAGAAGAAAATTATACAGAGATTGAGTATTTTCAGTAAACACTTGCAAAAGAGTCTAAAAAGCTCCCCAGTACCCACGTGTTAGTACTCTAGCACTCTCTGATAATTTTCCACTTTGATTTTTCCACACTCACTGATTTTTCTTGCAATGTAATGAAAAATATAAAAGTTTTTTAATGCTTGATCTGTGCTCCTTTTATAGACAGAGAATGGAGTTGCTCTTCGGATGAGTTTGCATGGACCAGACGAATGCCATGTGCCTCCCACTTAAGTTATTAATGAGTTATCGTCTGTGTCTGTTTTGTATGTCTTAAGCCAGACGAATGCCATGTGCCCCCACGTGAGTTATTAATGAGTCATCGTCTACTGTGTTTTGATGTGTGTCTCACGTGGGTTCGTCTGAAGCTAACTCATTATGTCTCCGTCTGATAGAACCATCCAGAACTTCTCTTTCTTCATCTCTTCGACATCTCCCAACATCTCTTCGACATCTCCCAACATCTCTTCTCTCACCTTCTATTCTTCGTGTTTTGTTGTATTTGAGTATAGATTAATGAAGAATAACATGATTAACATCACAATATATTATGATATTCTTATATTCTATATGTATAACATATTATATTGAATTTCTCTCTCTCTAAACTCTAAGAATAGTTAGAGTATTGGTGAGGTGAGAAAATGGTGAAAGATGAATGAATTAGTCATTTAAATATATCCTAAAAATTAATAGAAAACGATTTGTTTATCTTTGATCAGGTTTTGTACCCAAATTAGAATTTTGATTAAAAGAACAATTAACAAGTTGCATGAGAATATAGTGCTAAACCTATGATTAATTGTACCGGCTTAATCGATTTAACCGTGACAACCTTGAACCCATCAACTTTTCAGTTTTATTTACATTAATAACTCTTCCTGTTAAAAATTGATTAGTTTGTTAATTAATCCGTCGATTTTCATAAATCAATTGATCTTTATAGACTAAAATAAACTAATTAATTTTCATCTAACTGTCTACTTTTTCAGTTCAATTTTAAATTAAGAACAACTTCTTTTAATCATAATTTAATCTTTAATCGATTTTATGACAGTTTAATGCAGGTTGTACATTTAAAATCTTAAATTCTTGTCTTACTGATTTAACTACCGATGATTTGGTTTTTAAAACATTAGTTAAAACGTTTGGAATTTAGGATCGGTTCTATCCTAATTAAGAACGGATTATAGGGTACGAGTGGGGTTTAATAACTTTATTTTTGAATAAAATTAAAGAATTTAAAATATGATTATCCTTACTCATCAAAAAATTTGAAGTTTAATTTAAAAAGAGATTATTAAATAAAAATTATTTTATATTGGTTTATAAAAACTTATTAATTTAATAAAATTGACCTACTTAATTAATAAAATGATTTATTTTTAATAATAAGATTTATTAAAATAAATCAATTCAAAAATTGATCAATTCAAAATTTTTACAATTGAACTAATCGAACCAGTTGAATTTTTTATTCAGTGGATAAAGACACTAAAAGCAACATTTCCTTTAGTACATTGTAGTTCAATGCCTTCCTCCTTGTGATTTAAATCAAAGTTAGTCTTTGCTCATTGGCAATAAATTAGGTGGGTCTCAAACCTTTCGAGTTTAATTTATAAGATTGATTTTAACTTGAAGTCGATTAAATTTCAAATAAAAAAGAAAAATGAATTCAAATATCGTAAGATCTTTACTTCGTTTCAAAGTTTTAAAACTAGTTAAATAACATTGGTCGTACACAGGACGGTGGCCAGTACTGATCTTCAAGTGACCAAGTGCTTTTTTTTTTTTTATTACAAAGAGGACACTACGGCACTGAATCAGCGTGGGGATAGACTGCGCCGTGCACATCCCGACGGAGAAGCTCCTAGATGCCAAAAGGGGGTTCCTGAAGAATACGAAAGTCCGGACTTAAAATGTCAGCGAGTCGAACGAGACTGTCTGCGCACTAGTTCTCTTCTCGATAGACATGCTGAAAGTTAATCGTCTACGCCTGGTGCAGCAGCTGTTGGATTCCTGTCACCAAAGCAGAGAATTAACCAAGTAAGCAAGCATGCATGCATATGCATAACAGCACATCCCACATTAAGAACAGAACTTGGAAGTTCTAAGAACAGAGATTACAAAAGATAACCAAGAACAGAAGGTTCTGTTGTCACGTCTTCCTAACTTCAAACAAGTTAGGATTTTTAAGGAAAATATCGTACATGTATATGGAGGTGAACTTGCCAAAGTCTTTGGGAAGAGAGATCATGAGGTCAACGGTTGATCTTTTGCGGAACTGAAGGAGGTCGGGATCATCATAGTACCTCTCCCAACCAAGTGAAGATAGCTTGCTTTCCAGGTCAGAATAAGAAGTGATAACTTCACCGGAGGGTAAGAAGACTAGCACTCTCCGGCCTCGATCCGTTCGACGACTTTGCACCTATATTCTCCACCAACGTCCTAACCCAATCGTTTCTGCGTCTGGACATTCTTGTCTAGTAATAATTCTTGTGATATTCTTATATTCTATTTTTATAACATATTATGGTGCGATAAAATAATAAAGGATGAATGAATTGACCTTGCGAATATACACATACTCAGGGGAATACAATTAAAGTTGATAGAAAATGATTCCCTTATCTTTGACTAGGTTTTATGCCATGGAATAAGGCCATCAAGAATGGTATAGAGAATAAAGTGCCAAAAAATTTAATGATTAAGAAATGATTTTTGAATGGTTTGAAGGTTATCTTGCTTAAGCCAACATCTTGTATATTTGAATATTAAAATGTTTGTTCTTGATTTAATTTTTGAAAATAAATTAAAAGAAGACAACTTAATTTATTTAATATGATAGACCAACTTTTTTAGGTTTATGGGCTTCATAGCCATGTAAATTTGAAACCAACCTAACATATCTAATCCAAATTTTATCTATGACATTTCACAGGGATGGCAACTGGGTCAGGTTGTGGTTGATTGAGCCTTGAGCTCAAATTTTCTGAAAAGCTGACCTCAAGTCGACCTGAGGATCGACCCTTGTAAGTAAAATGACGTTGTTTTGTTAAAAACGATATTATTTTATATTTTTAATTTAAAAAATAGGCAGATTTATACTTTGATTGCCCCTGCCCGGCTCGGCTCAAGGTCCAACCCTTATAAGCAAAACATGTCGTTTTCTTGAAATTGATATCATTTTGTATTTTTTATTTTAAAAATTTGAGTAGGATTTAAGCTTAAGCCGGGCTGTACAAGACCCTATCACCATGGTCGTTTACAAAAATTTATCAAAATTTTCAAATATTCCTACTTCAAAATTTCGAGGGTATTGATTATAAATTTCAAGTGTTTAAAAGCTTTATTCTTTACACCAATGTTGATGCTTTCATTCTATCTCTTTTTAGTCAAAATTCAAAGTTAGGCATAAAACCTAATTAAAGGTAAGCAAACCATCTCTATTGACTTCAATTGTATTCCCTTATGTATGTCCATATCAAATGGCCAATTTATTTATCTTCCATCATTTTCTCACACCACCAATACTCTTAACTATTTCTAGAGATTAAAGAGACAGTTATACAAAGGGAACTCAATATAGTACGTTATACATATATGATATATGAATATAAAAAATTACATTTATAATATTTTCACTTTATATATCTCCAATATGTATTTCCATAATCCTAAAAAATAATATTATGTAAAATAAATCCGTGTATAAGAGAAGGACCATTTATAAATTCCTTCTTTTTGTTTTTAAGGAATCTAAATTTTATTAAAATAAAAATATTTTGAAGAACATTTACATAACTATTATGGTAGTGATCATCATGATTACTATGGCCAATAGTATTTAAAATATCTTTGCACACCAATAAATAATTTAAAGTGTACAAAAGTAATTTAGATAATATTAATCTTAATGTCTATAAAAATTATTATTTATTATCTAATATGAAAAATTCACTTTAAGAGAGAATATTTACTTTAAATTAAAGATACTTTGGACATAAATAAGAAAAGCCCTATTGATTAGAGGAAAGATGCTTCTCCACTTGGCAATAATGATAGTATTTAATTGATAACTAATTACATTTTCATATTAACTTTGTACACACAAAGTCCTAATCCATACCCTTATCGTGTTATATATTTAATTCTTTCTTTCAAAAGATTCCCATATTAAAAAAAATAAATAAAGTCCTTTTTTCTTTATTCCATACCCTCAATGTGTTATATATTTAATTATTCCTCTTTAATTCGACCAAGAGCAACCTTACATGCCAATGGTGTTCCAACCCCTCCTCTCACTTGTATATATATCTCCAAGCTTTTGCAACTATATTACTTACACATACAACAAAGTCTCTTCCTTTTCACTTCCATTATAATTAATCATCTAACTAGTTCCAATACTACATAACAATGTCTGGAGTTTGGGTCTTCAAGGACAGTGCGGCTCGGTTGGTGGAGAAACCAGGTGCAGATTCGTCGAAGGGAGGCCGGAAAGTGCTAATTTACTTACCTTCCGGTGAAGTTATCACTTCTTATTCTGACCTTGAAAGCAAGCTATCTTCACTTGGTTGGGAGAGGTTCCATACTGGTGATCCCGACCTCCTTCAGTTCCAAAAAAAATCAGCAGTTGACCTCATCTCTCTCCCCAAAGACTTTGGCAAGTTCAATTCCATTTACATGTACGATATTGCAATAAAACATCCTAATGTTTTTGAAGTTGGAGAGATGTGACAACAGAACCTTCTGTTCTTGGTTCTATGTAATAATCTCTGTTTTTACTTAGAGCTTCTAAGTTCTAACAGGTTGGTCGTGCTGTTTCCTTAACATGGGATGTGATGTCCTGTCATAAAGTGGGCTTGTAATTGGAATAATGCATGTATGTTTGTTTGCTTACTTGGTTATCGGCCGAAATAGAAATAAGACAAATTATATAAAAAGATAGGGTTATTGTTCCTAAGTCGTATGCAAAATAATATTTTCTAACATGCCATCAGTTAAAAAAGAGATAAATTTTAAGAAAAAACGAACGTACATATTGACTTGGAAGACGAATAACTGTAAAATTCAAGAATCACGTTATTTTCGTATATTAAGGTATGCTTCTGCGATAGATCTAAATATTCTTAATAATTTGACATGATTGTTTATATGATTAGGGATATTTTTCACTATAAGAAATTAAATTTCTATCAAATAGTATCAGAGTCTCTTTTATATTAGATCATTGAGACTTTTTTTTTAATTATTCGTCTTCAACATGGACGAAGTATTTTTCGTTTCTTTGGATCTGATTATTTGGGTATATACATAAACCTTTGAGTATGTTTCGGTTAAATCCTTTTGAAGTCTTACAGCTCAAATTAAAAAAAAAAACACTAATCCTACGTTGACGATTCGTTGGTTTGAAAATGTTGTTTTCTGATTGTTTTCAAAAGCCTTCAATCATCCACCGAAACAGAACACGATATGATGTGTTGTTAAAAGCTTTTAATATCTATCCAATAAATGTTCCTTTCTGTTGTTTTATTGGCTAGGCTGGAGAGCATTCAACGTCGCATGGTGAATGATACTGCTGGTCCCCTCCTGGACTTAGAGGAACATCTTAGTGGAGAACTTCAGCAACCCCTGTGTGAGGAGGAAATTTTTTAGCACCAGAAGGCGCGTTGTGACTGGATCTCGTAGAGCTATCGGAATACCAAATATTATCACACTCTCACCCTTTCCCGTCGTAAGAAGCTCAAGGTGTGGAACGCCTCTTTACGTCCGATGGTATCCTGGTTACGGATCCCGGGCAATTGGGCCATGTCGCCAGGGACTTTTTTGTTCAACTCTATGCTGATGATGCCCACCCAGCTCACAGCTTCCCAACCTGTGGAGAGTTCCCGTCACTTTCGGGGGACAGCATCTACACGTTATCCCAACCCCTTCATGCTCTGGAAATTAGGACGGCTGTTTTTGAGATGAACCCTCACAAAGCTCCTGGAATTGATGGCTTCAATGCGCTCTTCTTTCAGAAGCAATGGAGCCACATTGGTCCAAAAGTGGTGGAATACACTCAACAAGTGTTCCGCTTGGAGCGCTGGGTTAGGGATCTCAATCATACTATTTTGGTTTTAATCCCCAAGATCCCTTCCCCGCAAACCTTCAGTCAGTTTTGTCCGATTAGTCTGTGCATGGTGCTGTACAAGCTCATCTCGAAAATAATTGTGAACCGGTTGAAAAGCCACATGGCTTACCTAGTTGCAGCCAATCAATGCAGCTTTATTCATGGCCGACAGATTACTGAGAACATTATCATCGTTCAAGAGATTATCCATTCGATGCGTAAAAAGACTGGAAAAACTGGATTTCTGGCGATTAAGGTCAACCTGGAGAAAGCGTACGACCGTCTTTGTTGGGACTTCATCCAACAGACCTTACTGGACATCGATCCGACTTCGCTCATCCAAGTCATTATGCACTGTGTCATGGCGGTTTCTATGCAAGTGGATTGGCAAGGTTCCTTGACGGATGTCTTCCACCCCTCTCGTGGTATTCGTTAAGGGGACCCGCTTTCCCCTTATTTGTTTGTCTTGTGCATGGAATGTCTGGGACACCTCATCTCCCAAGCAGTTCGCTAGGGGCATTGGAAACCGATCACGTTGAGTCCTCATGGGCCCTCGCTCTCCCACCTGTTCTTCGTCGACGATCTAATTTTGTTTGCGGAAGCCGATGAGTCTCAAACGCATGTCATTGCCCAGACTTTGGAAGTGTTTTGTTAGGCGTCTAGTCAAACAGTGAACACGGACAAGACGCGGATTTTTTTCTCTAAAAATGTTAGTCCTGCGAAGGCTCGTCGAATTAGCCAGGCGCTGCACATCCCATGTACTAGCAACCTGGGCAAGTATTTAGGCGTGCCACTGATTCATGAGCGCACTACTCAGTGCACTTATCAGTACATTCTAGACCGAGCTCTTCAGAAACTCGTTGCGGGCTGGTGCGCTAAAGCTTTGTCCCTAGTCGGACGAGTTACCCTCACCCAGTCTGTTCTATCCTCACTTCCCCTCTACATGATGCAGACAGTGTGATTTCCGCGACACTTGTGTGATGAGTTGGATCGCCTCAGGCGGGACTTTATAAGGGGCGCTACAGCTGAGCAGCAGAAAACGCACTTGGTAAAATGGGACACTGTCTGCATGCATAAAAAAACAGGGGGCCTAGGCCTCAAACGTCTTCGGTCCTTAAATGATGCTTTTTTGACCAAACTAGGCTGGAATTTGCTTTCTCAACCCACAGCTCTTCGGGTCCGAATCCTCCGGGCCAAATATCGGCTAGATCCCCACCCCATCCCCGATACGATCACTCAACGAGGGGCCTCGATCATATGGTGGGACATTTCTTCCGTTTGGCAATTTGTCTGATAGGGCATGTCCTGAAAACTGGGCAATGGCCGGCGTATTCTTTTTTGGTTGGATAAGTGGGCTAAGGATTGGGGTCCGCTACTTCTTTTGGCAACGGCCCCCATCCCTGATAGCAAGCTTCATGCTACGGTTGCAGATTTTTTGGACGACAACGACCAATGGTAGTGGACCGAGTTCCAACAGTACTTACCCTCCATGGTCTGCCTGGACTTAGTTGGGTTGCAGAGGCCAGGGAATGGTGTGCAGGACAATGTGCTGATATGGGGATCCAATACTCCTAGCCGCTTCACCGTGGCGTCAGCCTATGATCTCATTGAAGGCTCCTCCCCGGTGGCGCAACATCATATTTGGGACCTCATTTGGAAGTGGGTTGGACCCCAGCGGATTAGGGCCTTCCTTTGGCTGCTGGTTAAACAAAAGTTGCTGACTAATCAACATCTTTTTTTTTTCAAGGGAAAAAACAAGATTACATGTCTAGTTGTGGGGATGAGTCCCGTAACATATCCACGAGGGTATATGAGTTACAACCCGAAGGTGGATACTGAAAACAAAAAATTCCTACATGATAAGATCCAGCTTCATGGGCTAACCAATCCGCACACCTATTACCTTCCTGGAATATATGACGAAAGCTAACCTCCCACTATCTATCCAAAAGCTCTCGGATGGCCATTCCCAAAGCACTATCGCCTAAGCGCCAGTTCCCGGAACCGGATAAAATGTTGATGACCTCCAGAGCGTCAACTTCTAGCTCAACTTGTCTATATCCCAAATCCCGTGCCAAATTTAGACCAGTATGTACGCCTCACATCTCAGCAACTAGTAGCCTACAGAAACCTATATTGTGTACAAATTCGCCCAACCACTGCCCAAAACAGTCCCGCAGAAGACCTCCGGCTGAAGCGCCACTAGAACCCGGATGAACCGCTTCGTCTATGATTAACTTCACCCAACCCTCTTGAGGCTTTGTCCAGATCGCACGTTGCCTATTAGCTCCCCTTCTCGTGTGTGTTGCTCGAGCGAATGTGGTTTCTGCTTGTTTTATCTCACCAACATACTCTAGTATCCTGGTAAATCCATCGATCGAACTTGGCCATGTAAAGTCAGGATCAAAGACTGCTTTATTCCTCCAATGCCAAATATACCAACAAGCAACCCTGAATATGGTGGACCAAGCAAAACCCCTTACCTCTGTAGCTTTTCGTAAATTCATGGTCAGCCAAGCACTAACGTCTCCTGATATGTGCTTAATTGTTGATATTTTTAATTATTTGCACTTAGCGATTAATAGTATAAAAATGCTTAAGATACTCACTTTAATTCATATTTGATTTTAGGTACAATTCGGGAGTAAAGAAATTAAAGTGAGTAAAATACCCCATTTTAGACATTTTTCGAAGAACAGTACTTATTTATCTACAAAATAAATTAGTGGAGCCAGCAGTTACAAGGAACGCATGTGGAGGACACGCCATCATGGAAGCTACGGACACAAGCAGCAGGTTTTGAGGTTGCATTTTAATTGTGAAATTAAGCAAGCAAATCAACGCACAGCACACAAGTGGAATTAAAGCAAAGAGTGGAGGCCTTTTAATTGTAAATCAAGAATCACGCAGCTGGCGCAACATAACACCACATGGACGATGCATGTTGCCTGCGTTTTTGGGGACACGAATTAAATGACTTAGCTACACAAGAGAACTAAAACAGGCGTGATGGCAAGAAATCAATTAGCAAGTTAAGAGACAGTCACGTAAGTGACGGAGGCGCAAAGTGAGGAACAAATTAAATATCTCAAGGATTAAATGAAGCTGGGCTTGCGCTGGAGGTGCTTTGGGAAATAATCAGCTTAAGTAAATCAACGTGGCAGTCCAAGAGAGGAGGATCCATCCACGCAAGTCACGTACGCAGTCACAGATAAGAGGAGTAAAATGAATTAAAGCAGGACAGATGTGGGAAGCAGCATTTAAATGGCCACACATTTTAATTGATTGAGACCTTTAATGGTCCAATCAAGGC
Organism: Erythroxylum acuminatum; assembly: GCA_026284645.1. Lineage (NCBI taxonomy): Eukaryota > Viridiplantae > Streptophyta > Magnoliopsida > Malpighiales > Erythroxylaceae > Erythroxylum > Erythroxylum acuminatum. Next base: position 40,021,082 of record JANKOD010000193.1, on the reverse strand, counting down.
AATAGCATCGGCGTTAAACACGTAGGCATGAGCAGCAAAACGTAATAGCACAAGGAAGCCTCTTAGAACGTAAGTGACGGGGACAAATTAAATTGAAGCTAGCTGGGCGTGAAATAGGGAGGGGCAGCATTAAAATAAAGAATCAACGGATAAGGGCTCCAGTCAACAAACGGACAAGCCAGTGGACGGCCCAACGTGGAGAGCTAAGAAGCAAAAGAGCACCGCCACAGAATAAAGGGGGGCAGCAAATCAATAAATCAACGCAAGAAGACAAGCAGCGTGTTTTAAGGCGGCGTTGAATAAAAACGAAAATCAAGAGAGACACAATTAAATAGGGAGCTAGTGGACGGCGCAACCATGAGGAGCAAATCAGGTGGCATCAATTTTGTAAATCAAACAGCAATTAATCACGCAATTCACGCATAGCAAGAATACATGAGACACACGCAACTCCTGGAGGCGCAGCGAACAACAAAATAAAAAATGAATTGGAGAAGCTCACTAAGGAGGGACGAAATGAAATAGGAAGAGAGCAGTGGAGTGAGAAGCTGAGGCAGTGAATAAAAATTGAGGGTTTTTGGCTAGGATGAAGATGAGGGCTGAAGGTATTTTCTGAAAAATATCTATG
>JANKOD010000193.1:39991054-40010318 GCA_026284645.1 Erythroxylum acuminatum | reverse complement strand
AAATAAGACAAATTATATAAAGAGTTAAGGTTATGATCCCCAAGTCATATAAGCGATAATATTTTTTGATATCCCACTAGTCAGAAAAGAGATAGTTTTTGAAAAAAACAGACAAATTTATTGACTTAAAAGACGAATAACCGCATGACTCAAGAATCACGTTATTCTCATAAATTCAATTATGCTTCTGCAACATATCTAAGTATTCCGGACAATTTGACATGATTATTTATATAATTGGTGATGACTTTCATCATAAGGAATTAAATTTCTATCAAGAACATGTTAATTTATTGCATTACTTTCATCGTTAGGAATTAAATTTCTATCAAGAACATGTTAATTTATTGCATTACAAAAAAGAAGAACACCACATATAAAAACAGTAACAATGCACATAAAATAAGAGTAACAATGATCTCTCTAACTTTTATTAATCCTCCCTCCAAAGAAAAAGGCAAAGAAAAAACGAAGGTCGTGCTCAGAACTTCATTTCCGATGAAACTTTGACAGTTCCAGGCCTCGAGGAAATGGTGTCCCACCAAGCGCTGACGTGGGGACGAGAAGTCACGACAGTGGCATGAGGTGACTTCATGAAGTAAACAAGGTAAGGAATATGGTGTAGATCAGCCAACGTGTACTGCTCTCCTGCAAGATACTTGTTCTTGGACAGCCTTTCCTCGTACACATCAAGAACTTGTCCTAGCTTTGCCAGTTCAGTTTCAACGATCTCCTGGTCAGTAGGTTTTCCGAACATCGGATTCACGAGGGTTTGCTTGATGATCGTGCTCATGGGAGGATTGAATTGCTGAGACTCCACTTCCATCCATAAGTCGATAATGGTGGATTCCAGGAAGCTAGCAGATTGGAGTAGGTTTGTTCCCACGTCCTTGTACTTATTAGCCAAGTACTTACTGATTGCCCTAGATTCTGACAGAAAGAATTTCAGACAGAAAATGTTGGTTAATGTGTGACCATGAATTTTTGTTATCTGTTAATGGCAATCTAGCATACCGAACAGAGTAACACCACCATCTTCAAAAGCTGGGATCTGTCCAAATGGCTACAAAGGAATAAAACAGCAATCAGCTTCTATAAACTAAAGGATCTTAGGCTTGTATCTTAAAAAGGAATTTCCAAAAAAATAAAAACTATAAAAAATCTTTTTTAATTTAAGATTTAAAGAGTTTTATAAGAGTTTCTTAAACTATAACAAAGTTACTCGTGAAAGCTAGACATGTGTATCGAGAAGCTAATAGAGCTGCGAATCGGCTAGCTAACAGCTAACTAAGTCAGCTCTCTTAAATTTGGCATCTATCTATTTTAAAACTCGCCTGAAGATTGTCTGTCTATCCTTCTGCATAATATCTCGGAGTTTCGTAACTTAAAGTTTCAGTGTATTTGTCTTTCTGATAAACAAAAAACCTATATCTTTTAACTAATTTTTCATACCCTAAATCTAAAACACATTTGAACCTTTACTTCAGTTTATATAGAAAGACAAACATAGAACAAAAGCTAGTGTTTGTGGAAACCTACATTTAACGACAGATAAGGTTGTCGTTTATGTTCTGCACCCATCACGTTAAGCTGAACAAGGTCGTACTCCAGGCCTTTCTCCTGAAGACAAAGCAACACTCGTGCAACAGCCGTAGAGCCTGGAATTCCATGAACCTTAATCGTCATGTTAAATATACTTGATGATACTAAGCCAAGAATCTATGAAAAGATGATTAGGAGATGACGATCCTGCTAACATTATATAGATGCGAGAAACTGACAGGTTCATGTTTGTTTTACGTCTGACGTATCGCTTGATCTGTCGTGTCTTGGCCGGCTCTAGCAAGATTCTGAGGTTACGATGAGGCCGGCTAAGTTTGTATTCGCATGTTGATATTTCCCCGTGACTTCTGCAACTTCAAAGTTGGACAGAACTATTGTCTTCTATCATCATTTTCATGTTCATCAATGAAGGTTTTGTCTTCCGTGGACCCGAATGCATATCTTGCAAGAAGAGGAAAGTTAAGGTCCTCTGCACTTAGGTATAAATTTAAATAAATTTTAAATTAAAGTGAATTATAATTATATTTTATAAATATGATCTTATAATATGTTAAATCCAAAAATTAAAAAGCTTAAAATTTAAAGATTAGCTCATAAATTGAGTTTGGACTTAAAATTTGAGTTCAACGAAATTTATAAGTCAATTTTGAGTTTAAAAAAACTATAAAAAAATGCAATTCAAATTTATATTTATAAATATCTTAAACTTAAGTGACCTTATATTTGTTATTTGATATTTTTATTCACATAATTATTAAGAAAAATAATAAAAGTTACAAAGTTTTTTAAACAAGTATTTTATTTTTAAATCATTTCTATATTTTAATTGTTTATTACAGTAAAAAATAATGATTCTTCAAGTGATGATATTGAAGAAATCTAATTTAATTACAATTTTATTTTATTTTAGAAGTTTATAATTGTTTTTATTTGATAAATGATTTAAGTTTTTTAATTTAATATAATTTTTACACTAATATAAATACAATAATAACAACACTCCCGCAAAAATGCAGAATTTTGGAAGTTCAGTAATGCACTACCTTATCTTTACCAAATAAAGAGGTTGTTTTTTTATACATTATAATCATATTTTATATAATTATTAAAATTTTATAAAATATAAAATTGTGAGTTAAATTTCAATCTAGAATTTTTATAATATCGATTTTGAATTTAAAAATAAGACATATTTTATATATTAATCTAAGCCTAGACTAAAAATTTTTATTTTAAAATTAAATTTTAGTTAAATTCGATCCAATGCAATTCTTCCCACCGCATCTAGAACATTCAATTGTTATTTATTTTTTTGAAAAGCATACACTATTTGAAGTTGAAAGTGTCTCCGAAGACTAGTTTCACAATTGACTATTCAATTACTTTCTAGAAAATTTTCAATTCAACGCCTTAGGACAATTTCAACATCTGTAAGCTAAGCCGCTTATATTATCTCATAAAAGTCACTAGAAAGAGATTAAATATTCTAAAATTGATTATTAGTTTTTTAAACTTTGCATGATTTAATAAATTAAAAAAAGTCAAGTCATGGTCCCAATATGACTTGATATTTATTTTTTGAATATTATTTTATTAAAATCAGATCCGCTGTTTTAGTTAATCAGTTCCAACCCTGTCTCATTAAATCTCATTCACATAAATGTATCAACTAGATTAAAGAAAACAGGATTAGAACATCCTAACGGGAACAACGTGTTCTAACTCTATTCCATATATACAAGTACGCATTTAATGTAGAGATGACAATAACTTAAGGCCAAGGTCAATGAATTAGGCCCTATTTTTAAAAAAGCTTAGGTAACCCGAGTTCGAGATTAACTCAAAGCCCGACATGTATTAATAAAACGATATTATTTTAACATTTAAATTGAGAAAACAATTCGAGTCTGGGTGAGTTTGGTCTACCCGATCTGATCTATTGTCATCCCAAACTTAATGGCCTAGTAATCCTTTGAAATCTTGATTAGTTGGATTATTGGCAAGGTAATTTTTTGACGGATTTAATTATAAAAAGTGCTTACACGTAATTACAAAAATTTTAGATAATTATTAATTACGATGCATTATGTATTAAAATTTATTATCAATTAATTAAATCAATTTTGTAATTTGTGTTTTTATTTTCAAAATAGTTATTTTAAAAATATGATTAATAAACTATTGTGTAATAATTTAATTTTAAAAACATGATTAATAATTTATTATATTAAAATAATTGTTAAGTTAATTGTTCAACAATTAACTTAACAATTAACTTAACAATGATAAGAAGGATAAAAAAATTGAACAATATAAATAAGAAAATAAATAAATAAAGATAATATATGTTGACCATAGATTCCTTAAATTGTCGAGAAACGGTGAAAGAAAAAGTCAACGTTGTAATCAACAACTGTCTCTTTCTCCTAAGAATATCTGTCTGAAAATCTGAAGAAGAGAAGTGACGGCGATGGCGGCGGCGGCGAAGAAATATCATTTCTAGAAAATACCCTCGATTGGAATTCCTCCATCTTCTTTCTATTTTCCAGGTTCCCATCTTCTCTCTCTCGCATTTGATCCTGAACTTTGGCATTGTTTTCTTCCGTATCTGTTTGTTCTTGATGTTGTTGGTTGTTGTGTTTTTGATCTTTTCTTGATGGATTGGTGTTTTGTGGGGTAGCTTAAAGAGGGCGAGAGACAGGAGGGAGGTGGCTGTTGCGCGGGAAATGCAGGAGCCAAACCGCCTTAAGCAGGCGCTGATTGAGGCAACCGCCGGAGCCACTGCCGGTGGTGTTTCGCGTACTGTTACCTCTCCTCTTGATGTTATTAAGATCAGATTCCAGGTTATTTATCTCGTCCATGCCTTAATTTCCATAAAGATCTTTGCATCTTTTGTTTTGTAAATGTATGTATATATTTGATTAAGATTCATTGACATTTCGTTAAGATTAGAATCATGGATGGCAGTTGTTTAGTGGATCTTCGACTTCTACATTGAGATGGATATACAAATTTGGGTGATAAAGAGAGAAAATTCTTACTTCTTAGGATTTAGGGATTAGGGTAATTCAGTTTGTATGCAATTATTTGATAGATTTATGTGCCTTTTCATGTAGTTGTAGGAGATTCTCAAGCCTACTGATATGTATATTTGATACAGGTTCAACTGGAACCCACGTCTTCGTGGGCTTTGCTTCACAAAAATGTGCATGGACCATCCAAGTACACCGGAATGTTGCAAGCAACAAAAGATATATTCAGAGAAGAAGGATTGCCGGTATGGTGAACTCTCTTCGTGATTTGACGAATGCATTGTCGAGCCTAGCTTTTGACAAGTTTTCTGGTTTGTGCATCCTTTCAAAGCAAAGGGAAATCAACCAAAATCTTTCAGAATATAACTTTTGGGAAGTAGGTGGCTTTTCTGCAACTAAAATATGTTTCTGATTTTGATATTCTATCCAGCTCTAAGTGTAGCAAGAAAAAGGAATGTTCTTAGGGAGCTATAGTTCTGTTACTGCTAGTCTGCAGAGATCTTTGCTTATATTGTGCTTTTTCATATCATGTAATTGCTTGTTTCAGGGCTTTTGGCGTGGTAATGTCCCAGCTTTACTCATGGTTATGCCATATACATCCATTCAATTTGTGGTGTTACAGAAATTGAAAACTTTTCTGGCAGGTTCTTCTAAGAAAGGTATTGGATGAACAGATCAGGAATTTTTAAAATTATCTGTTCTGCAATTTTATCTCATTTGTGGCGATTATATTTATGGTATTGCACATTTAGATTGCTATTGCTTCGGTGTCTTACATGATTGTTATTGTGCTGTAGAGGATCATGAAAAGTTGAGTCGTTATGTGTCATATGTAAGTGGATCGTTAGCAGGCTGTATGGCTACGCTTGGATCATACCCGTTTGATCTTGTCCGAACGATATTAGCTTCACAAGGTGAACCTAAGGTATGAAATATGACTGTGATCTACCATGTGGTATCAGATCGATTTTTCTTTAAGTCAGTTAAATGGCCTTCAATTGGTGGGGTTTAAGATGTCCTTTTCTGTTCCTTTTCCTTTCTAGAGGTCCTTTGTGTTCTTCTTTCCATTTACCTATCATAACTTGATATGAAGTGTTGGTGAGGATTAAAACAATCCTGACAGCATAAAGAAGAATGTCTAAGTGGTAGCTACAAATCTTACACGGTTAACTTGCCTCAGTCAAGTTTAAATTTCATTATATAATTTTAGGACCAAATCCAAATGTTTAGCACATCATTTAGTTGTTGTGTTACTGTTTGGCTAAGAAGTGTCTGCATTAGGTTTATCCAACAATGAGGTCTGCAATTGCTGAAATTATCGGAACTCGTGGCATCAGGGGATTATATTCTGGATTATCACCAACCTTGGTGGAGATTGTTCCTTATGCTGGCCTTCAGTTTGGTACCTATGATATGTTCAAGCGTTGGACCACGGTATGAGTTTTAGTTCTTGTTCTCTGTTTAAGATGCTACTCTATAAAAGTTACGAGCTCTTTGTAGGTCAGAAGCAGAACTGATACTTGCACATTTATTCTTTTTCTGGATTGTCACCATTTTCCCTTATGTATTCTCAAGTTATGAATCACTTACCAAATACTAATAGGAATCCTTGGAATTAAGCAATTTGTTCCTCTAAAAGATTTATGTCAAATTTACTACGTGCGGTTTACATACTCGTTTTGATCATTGGTGAATATTTCATTCTGATTTGTGTAAACATATGCTTAGCTAGTTTGAATTGTGATCCATTTTTTACTGGTTTGATTGTAGGGCTGGAAACGTTACATCTCACCTGAAGTAAGCTCGGCAGACACTGAACTCTCAAGCTTTGAGTATTTTGTATGCGGGTTTGCTGCCGGGACATGCGCCAAACTTGTCTGTCATCCTCTCGACGTCGTCAAGAAAAGATTCCAGGCAGGTTTCCGGTCTTATTGAGGCCTCACTTCATAGATTCTTTTTTCATATGCTCAGTTTCATCTCAGTACTATAAATTGTCTCGTGTTAACCTTATCGGAAGTTTGTGAGCATATCAATCTTTTAAGCAGTAGCAATAGGACCAAATCAAGGCAGTCACTAAGTAATGGTCATAATTATGCATGACTTCTGAATAATTTTCACTTTTTGGTCATCCCTTTGCAGATTGAAGGGCTACATAGGCATCCAAAATATAGTGCTAGAGTTGAGAACCACGCCTATAAAAGCATGTTTGATGCATTTGTCCGAATCTTAGAAGCAGAGGGTTGTGCTGGTCTTTATAAGGGAATTCTCCCTTCTACCATAAAGGCCGCACCGGCCGGAGCCGTAACATTTGTCGTTTACGAAGCTTTGCATGATCTCTTAGATGCTACTTTGAGTTGATATCTTTGAAGAACTTCATTCTTTGTATAAGTTTCTCTATTTTTCTATTTAGCCCACTTCATCATCCAATTTTTGCCATTTTTGCTCTCTGAGATGAGGATTAGATAGCCTTATAGAAGGAAAAGAAGAATCATTGTTGAAATTAGAGCATTGGAGATTTGTGTTTGTAGATTTAAGGGTGTTATGTTGGAATATCATATCACTATTGAGTTTTGATTTGTGCATAATCTTTTATTTTATTACCGTTGATCCTAAAAAGGAAAAGAGTTTGTTTTTTCCAAGGAAAGCAATTTCAGACTTCACTAATAGAGTAGATAGTTCAATACCAAAAATAGTAAGTTTGAAGGGCTACAACAATAAGTCCGCCCAGACTCGAATCTTAAGCTCAAACCTGATAATTGACTTTAAATATGATTAAGCTGATTTTCAATGATTAGTCCAACCTAAAAAAAGATTGTCAAACTAGACTTGACTTGTTGACTTTAAGTTAGATCGAACTCGAAGTTCAAACTAACTTGGTACCTTTAGAGGCACCCACATGCACTTGAAGATCAGGAGCAGTGATGAGGACAACAATTATAGGTTGGTGCGTGACATAAAATTTAAAAGGCCAAAAGGGGCTATCGAGCAGAGAAAGATGAAAGAAGGCAAGAATGGAAATCATCTCAAACATTCAGTAACAGCCAACACGATGGCATAGTTTTGTACTTCATGGTATCTGCAACTTCTGTTCATCTAATCAGTAAATCTATTTCAACTTTTTGTTATTCTGCAGTTCAATGGAAAGTAAAATCTCACTTCCAATAGTATATCCAAGTGAACTTTTGACTCTCATCCAATAGCAAGTATGCAGTTCATGGATGATGACTACTAACCCCCTGAACAACATTCTAGTGTACAAACACTCCTACAAATGAGTGATGACTGACTACATATTTGCTCCTTCAATGGCCACCGACCGATACCAAGAGGCTGACAGAACATTAAAATTTCGTTAGCTACTCTCCCTTATTCAACAGAAAGTTTTCTTAGTGATGTAAAAGAGAAAGCAAATCCTGTCGCTGTGATTGTCAATTATGGCTTTTCCCTTCTTGGCTGTCTTCTGGAGGCAGTGATATCGATTGTACTATCCTCTCGACTTGTGCAACTTCAAGTTGAAACTTCTCAGCAATTCGGTGGATGCTCATAGGCCCTTCGTGATCATCAGCCTTGCCTTGATGTAAGAGTATGATGTGGCGCAGCTGCGTCACATTTAGAGTCCCAGGAGGCACAGGTCGGTCTTCATACCTTCCAGAATCAGTTTTTGTGTTTCGCAGCTTAGGCATAGGCCGATTGTACCTTTCTACCACTGATGCCTGTTATCATAAACCCAGCATTAACTCACCTCACCCCTATCAGAAGAAGTGAATGTTATGATAAAAATGTCCCATATCGGTAATACAAGGAGCTAATGTGAGGTTTATAGGCTTGTGAGCTCTCCCACCCTTCAAGCTAGCTTTTGGGGTGGGCTCTCTCATAAGTTCTATAACAATCTACATAACAGTGAAAAGATTAATGAGCAATGGTAAGTGAAACAAACACTTAACTGTCGTTTTTACTGTAACTCACCTCACCAATCTCAGCTTTTCCACCCGGTTTTGATCTAATTCGACCCACCATTTGACCAAGCATTGCATCATATTGCGGATCTCGTTCTTGAAGAACGTTCTCAGGGTTAACTCTTGGAGGGCCATCTCAACAAAACATTAAAACAACAAATTTGAGGTAGTATGAAGTTAGCATACCCATAAACAGCTGCTAAATACCATGAACATGCACTCATTGTATGTAAAAGCAAGTTTCCAAAACTTCAATCCTTGCTATGCCACTTCCAGTGCAAAACAAGATTGTATCATCAAATATCAAAACAATACTCGTAAAAACATGATCCTTACTCATCAAAAAGAAAATACAACTCCCCGTTGTATAGGAAAAATCTAGTCGCTGGTGTCATACAAACAAGCATTTCCAATATAGTAATACCATCTTGGGGGCGGATGTGCATTGACTCAATCAAAAGAGGGCAAGGGCTTGAAAAAAGACCGTTATTCAAGCATGTGCTCGTGACAAGGAAAAGGGTTGAATATTTAGTATCCATTTGTAAGCACACAAGTTTCAACTAACATTATCTTCGAAACCACAGAGACGCCTCAACTTATCCAACTAAAATACACAACATTAAATCCAAACTCTCGTCTAAACCTCAAACTTTGATTCAAACCAGAGTGAACCTCGACAGGGGAAAACAATGGTAAAAACAGCTTATTTGAACTAACGTGAGCTTTCCTGTTTCTGGGATTTTTCCACCGAACCGACCCAACTCCAAAAAACTCAATATTTCAAGTTAATCTCATCCTCTCCATATAAGGCTAAAACAAAGGCCGTTAAGAACTAACCAGAATCAACACCGGTCTGGTTCTCATTGTACAACGTTGTTGTCCTCGAAATATCCACCTTGTCTGTGGAGCCCACCGGGGGCCGTCGGTCGACTGCAGTCTTCGGAGAAGGATCGGTGGCTCGGATTCTGCCAGATGCTCGACGAAATGCCTGACCCATAACCTCTATTCTGAGAAGATCACGAACTAGTGGGTTTCGAGAAAGAGAAGAAGCGAAGCAGAGCTTTTTCGTCGGGAAATGGTTGACATACGTGGCGGCATTCTCCACATTCCACGTAATACTATTGAAGTTTTATAATATTCAATTTTAGTTCTATTAAATTATATATTTTATTAAATATTTTATGTAAATAAAAAATCACATCTTTCACTTTTATATTGTAAAAAACTAAGTAATGTTTTAAAAATAAATATTAAAACTTATTTTATCATGTTAAAATTTTTAATTTTTTTTCAATATTTTGTATAAATAAACACTACACCATTTACTTATATAATATCAAAAAATAGTATATAATTTAAAGTTTTAAGAATTCTTCAATTTAAAAATAAATAATAACAAATAATTTATCTTTATTAAACTAATAATAATACGGATATTAATGTATTAAATTTTTGATTAAAAATAAATTAAAAAAGAGCATATGAAATAATTTCATGAAAAATTATCAAAATAACATTTTAGGGAAAAAAATTATCATGTTTCATTTACCTTTTTGTATCTAAACAATTAACTAAGGATTATGACAGAAAATCTTAATAAATTTATTAAAAATAATGCTTGTATTAAAAAATAATATTAAGTGATAGAGTTGAATAATAAATATTTAAATAAATATTTTTATTCAACTTCCAATTTTTAAAAAGTCTTAAATTCATTCCTAAATTTTAATATTAAATGCAATTTTATGCCTAAATTTTGTTTTTTATCAAATTAGCCTCAAACATTTATATAATTATTAATTATATAAAAAACTAAATAAGGGCGATATGAATCTAAACGATATTATTATAAAATGTCAAAATTACTTAAGAAAAATAAAACTAACAGATCAAAATACACTTAAAAGTCAAAATTTAAGGAAGAATTTAGAAGAAACAAAAATGAGTTGTAGGAAAAACATGGCATGAAAGCTATGAAAAAAGTCATATATATTTGATTATGCTCGCAACCAATTTCAGCTGGAATTGAGGCATAGGCTGGTATAGACATCTTACAAACTTATACTGCTCTTTTTGAGTTTCCTAGTTGGTCACCTCATAGTTTACAAGAAACAAAGATATTATAGTAAAGACGTATGAACAGCCACCAAATGGTGAAAGGAAAGATTTTCCAAGTATTGGTTGCTGAAAGGGAAAGTTCCAAATTGCAAAAGAACTTCCTTTTCTTGTTTCACTCCAGCCATGGATGTCCCTTTGAGGTCTCCAGTCCCAGCAGGTTTTTGCAGAAAGAGATAAGAACTGCTATACTCTTTGGATCCTGCTGCAGCTAAGAAATGGTTTTTCCTCCTTACTTCTTGAGGCAGAAGTCAGATTGTTGAACTGCAGGTTGAGAATTCATCATCCTACCATCTTTGGAGCTTGACTGGAACTTGTTTCTCTGCGAGTGAAAGCTCACATTTGCTCACTATATCCTGATTATCCTTTCCATGCTCCATTTTCTCTGCCACCTTCTTTCAGATCTTCAATGCCAGAGCTAGACTTTTTGGTGATCCTCGCCCTGCTACGGACACGCTTTGAAGGTCTTGATATTGAGCTGTCGAGAGAAAATTCATCCCTGCTTCTTCGCTTCTGCTTCACACCTAAAAACCCACAAGCAACAGCTTCCAATGCTTTAGCAGTAGGTGGCCTATTTCTGATGCTTTGTCTGCGTGAGTTCATGCTATGTTGCTGATCGTCAATTACAGATTTCGAAGTTTCAACGGTATTAACATCATCTGTCTGCCTCTGCTCGTCTATTTGATCAGTCAAATTTTTAGCCATTTCCATTGTCAAAGGTTCAGTTTCTGTATCTTGCACAATAGGTACATTCAGGTCAATTAATACCCGGTTTTGAGGTTTCTCCTGAGCAATTTCAACACCAGAAGTGTTACAATTGGAAGAGCATTCATCACCAATGTTTGGACTGCCCATAGATGAGTGTCTATTGGTTGATAACTTCTCCTGAGACAGATTCTCATGCAAAGTGATGATTTCTCTAACATCATGCCTGCCTATGGAGCATCCAGCCTCATCTTGCTTTGACTTGGAACTAACAACGGTGTCAATTGTGCTAGACTTCGTCTCTGATTTCTTATAAGCAGTTAACCTCTTTCGAGGGTTTGTACCAGGGGCTATTTGCAATCCATCACCATTTTTGGTTCTGCATGTCACATGGCGCTTGGTAGCATTGACTTGTTCCTTACGATTCCATTTGTCACATTTCCGGTCATTAGGAGCTCGTAAAGCAAGAACGACACTCTTTTCTGGAGCATTACTTTTCAAATCTTGTTTATCTGTCTTATCCACATTAATCTTCATAAACCTGGACAGTTTGGACTTATTAGTATCAAAAGATGGAGGATCAGATTCGTCTGATACCTGTCCCTTGGAGGAATCTCCCCCACTTTCTTCAGAATCAGTACTTGAGCTTGGGATGTTCAGAATTTCATCTGGAAATCTTCTCAATTCTCTCACCTTTGTTATTTCCCCCGTGGCCAGACTTGTATCAACAATGGTGAACTTCATAGCATCTTTGTTTCGGCTTGGGATTCGAGGCTTCAGATAACAATGGCGTTGTTGATGAGGAACATCTCCTTGATCAATATTTGTTTCGCTGCTGTAGCCTTTCTCTTCTTTGTTACTATAACCCTCCACTTCATCAAGCTCAAGAAGTGCTGGATCTGCAGCAACTTTGTTTAACACATCACTAACAGAATCAAAGAAGTGAGTTCCTTTCACAAGTTTCCTCCTTGAAAACTTCTTGATACCAGGGATGAGAAATACCAGACAATTTCTGGAAACTCCAGCGAACCCATGATCATTAGGCTGCTCAGAATGCCACCCTCTTGCAAGTAAACGGGGCCAAACAGCTTCCCAGAAGAGATCATTTGATCGAGCTTTACTCAAACGATAGCCTCCAGTTAAGAAATCCGTAATTTCCAAAGGTGTAAGCTTGGAACATGCCTTGCCAATTGGTATTTCTGGGCGGCCCCCAGAAACTTGATTAGATTTTATAGGTTCCATGGCAATGCTAGTAAGGTCCTTCTTCCCTTTACCAATTGCCACTGCCTCTATAAGGGCACGCAGACCAACTTTAGCTTTCACAGCAAACACATATTCTTCAAGTTGCACTCTTCCTTCTCCAAATGAATGAGCAAGCTAAACAAGAAAATAAAATTAACAGTAAATAAGATGTCAACATAACTTAGTCAAGGCCTGAGATATAACTTCTTGGGGAGAGTCGAATAGAGAAACCATTTGAGGTTTAAAAGAAACTAAAGAAACTTTTGGCAAGTGTTCAAGAAAAAGTTTGAAGACAATTGGCAAGACACATTTGCTATAAAGCAATTTACTAGTTAGGTGATCTGTTGTAAGCTCTGATTTGTGAGTTTGTCATTTATTGGTCTATGCTTCTCGACTTTATGCATGCAAAGTGTTCTCCAAATGTAACCATTTCCCCTTCACTTTACATATGTTACAAGTCAGAAAATGAGCAAAATTCAGTAAAGTATCAGAGAATACCTCCAGCAAAGTCTTTTTGTCTTCCTCTGACAAATTCTGAAGCAAACGGGATAAGAGTTCCTGTTGTCTCAACCCTGTAAATATTCGTTGTCCGTATATACTTCTTCTGTTTCTCATTTTTCGGCACTCAGACCATCTATTATATCTGTCCGACCTATAAAACTTCCCATAATAAAATGAAAGTAAGTCACCCATAGATTTCGTCTCAAGAAAATTTTTTACTTGAACAAGATTCTTCCCAAAAATGTACAATCCAAGGAGAAAACCAGCCTCCTCCGTATCAGTCCATGTGTCACCAAAGGAACCAGGAACCATGTAGAAACTTTTGCCTTCACACTCCTGAAGCATTTCAGCTCTGAATCCTTGTTGTAAATGCAGGACTCTAGAAGGGTCTACTTTCACTACACCATCTAGTGCTTCATCTATCAGCTCACCCTTAGGTCTTAGTGCACCATCAGCAAAAGTCTTTGTCTCTCTGCTGCTTTCAGGTTGTATGAACTTGTTTTGAACAGACACATTGGTCAAAAGAACAGGAAATTTTGGTCCATCTTTGACAATGTCAACTTCATAGCTAATCCACATTAATGATATAGGTAATCCAACTAAAAGTTCACACTTAGTATTAGAAGACATTGCATCATTTGGATTCTCTGTCAGTAGTATGTATGCAGCTTTTGTCAGCAGTGGAGGAATTTCAACCTGATACTGCTCTCCAATCCGAGGAAGCAGCTCAGGATCATGAGAACCGTCAGATACACCAGGAGCTCCTTCAGATGATGGTTGATCACCAGAGTCATCATCAGTGAAGCTTTCACTATGATTTATATCCACAAGATCCATCTGTCAAGGAAAATACACAAACCAAACATGGTTGTTCAGCAAATAACAAAATATCTCTGTTCTCTTCCCCATTTCCCAAAGAGAATAAGCAAAAACTACATCAACATTTTGGAAAGGAGAAAGAAAAAATTCTTCAAGTATTTGCATCTATAGTGAGTTACTCGTAGTATAATAAGTAGGTTTTTGTGAAATTAACATTTTTACGTCCAAATTTTATTTTAAAACAATAAAATATGTTTTGTTAAATTAAAATTTTGATAATTTGAAAATATTCATTTTAAATAATTATTTTATTAAAAAAATTCCAACTTTACCCTATCCCACATCAAAACCTCCACAGGATATCGAAATACTTTCTCTAAATATATATGCTATAATTAAGTGCTCAAAAGTCCAGATGAAACTAAGGTGAAAAATGAAAAAAATAAAAAATAAAAAATTTCTTATTTTATAAATAATGTGAAAATTTAAACTTAATGAAAAGATAATTATTGATCAATAACTCCTTCTCAGTTATTGCATGTCCTGAAAAAATCTGGAATAATCAGAGACATAAACGCAAATAAAATATATGAAGAAAAACAAATTGTAGAATATCACCAACCCCACAAAAACACAAAGAAGGAGAGTTGCAGGTAGCTATCAAAGATCAAATAACCAAGAAACCAACATTCCCAGATCCATTTTCAAACCCAAAGAAGCAAGAAGGCAACTACCTATACACCATTCTAAGAACAAAAACAAAGGCTTGAGCTTTCCACAGAAACACAGTGACCCTTTAGCCACATTGATCTCCAGAAAGAACCAACTTCAAACATATCAAACATAACCACCAACATTCCAAAGCTTTGGCATCGCCTCACATAATCCAAGAATTCATTAGAAGGGAAAAAGAGAACCACGAAGCTATGATTAGAATTACGAAACGATCCCAAAGAATTCAGCTGTTTTATACACTGGGAAGAAACCGATAACCCATAGGAGAAAACCAGCATTAAATTGCTAATATAGAACAAACAAGCAAAGACAAAGGCAGAACACAGAAAGTGTGAGCTGATTGAAACAAACAAACAAAGAAGCAAAAGAAAACCATGAAGCTCAAATTTTTACTATACAAAACTCACCCTCCTCCTCCACTCATAGAAACGAAAGAGAAAGCCGTAAAAACTGAACCCAAGTGAAAAAAGAGCTAACTTGAGGAAATGGGTGTCCGTGTTTACGCACCGATTCACTCGGTATGAACTAAACAACAAGCAAAAACGTGACACACACACATACAACGACCACACACACATATATACATACATAACACAATCTTCACAAAGTTAAAGAAGACGAAGAAGAACAAGCAGAGGTGATAACGTACCTGTGTAAAAGAACGAGCTTTAATGTCCAAAAAGACTTGATTTTTTGTGAAGATTTCTGAAAGAGAGGAGACACAGAGAGTTAATGGCACTGTGGAGCCAAAGAACAAAGTCGTTTCTTTCTTTCTTT
The DNA here is from genome assembly GCA_026284645.1 of Erythroxylum acuminatum. Classification (NCBI taxonomy): domain Eukaryota; kingdom Viridiplantae; phylum Streptophyta; class Magnoliopsida; order Malpighiales; family Erythroxylaceae; genus Erythroxylum; species Erythroxylum acuminatum. Next base: position 39,994,873 of record JANKOD010000193.1, on the reverse strand, counting down.
CTCGCTACTCGCTCCAAGCCGTGCCTTTTATATGAGAGAAGATGTATAATAATAATTTTTTATTATTAATTAATTATTTCTAAAACCTTTTTTTTCTGATTTAGAGTGAGAAAGGTAGAGAGAGAAAGAGAGGGGTGTCTCTCTGGGGGTCTGGTCTGGTCCGGTCTCTTTCTTTTTAAGGACCAAAACGGTAACTGAACGCGCGAAGGCTTGGCGCGTGTGGTTAGGTTGCTTATATTACCTTCCACCTGGCATGCTATACGTAAGATTCCTCTTGCGTGTGATTATACAATGAGAAAGGTCAAATAGCAGTTTATAAGAATAACAAGTTAGAGTAAATACTAGCTTTTTTATTAGAATATTTATAGTTGTTAAAAACTATAGTTGCAACCCTTACGTCCCGTTTGGTTTATGTTCTTATAAGTGGAGACGGATGATAAGGACATAAAAATTTTGTGCCTCGTAGTATTTACTTACTGTCTTTACCTATTTTTATTTTGTATTCAAAGGATACGGGCAGAAATTTTTTATTCCTTCCAAGACTATAGTATGTACTAATGTTAGACCACATAAATCGAGAAGGCTACATTTTGGTAATTTCTGATTTAAGATATGTAACATTGTTAGATCACATGAATTGATAATAACTTTTTTCTCTATGACTCATGGCTCTTAGAACATCTCACCGATAAGCTTCAAAAGATCTGTATTATGAGTTTCCAACTTACATATCAGTCTAAGTAGTTTATAGAACGATTTTTATAAGACACCACAAATAAACAAAGATTGACTGTAGCTTAAATTTTAGGTATGCTAATCGAGACACAAACTCGTTTCTTCTATTCGAGCATTAATTTTCAAAGTTTGTCTTTCAAATATCTAAACTGATTAATTTTTTTTGTTTAATATATTTAAAAGTGTCTTAACTTTTAAAAAAATCAATTAAGCTTTTAAATTATTCAATTAAGTAACTAATCTTTTAAAACTTTACCATTTTAGTTTAAAAGATTAATTTTAATGATGTGACATGTTCACTAAATATCATGCGAATGTGGGGTAATTAAATCTTAAGAAAAAATATATATGTAGAGTAATTAAATTATACATCGAATGTGGCGCGTGATAAAGAAATAGACTGACTCAGATAGGATAGTCTCCTATGAATAGTGAATGCTAAAGCCGAGAAAAGAGAAGAGAGGATAGAGCGCGTGTATCTCGTGGCACATATTTGTTTCGTGAATGTGGAGAATTTCATCAAGCGCGTGGGAGGGAACGTGGGCTGGAAAACTCTTCAGTAGGTTTGAACTCCAAATAGCCAAACTAACGTTTAGCACACCTGTTCAATGTGTTAAAATAAAAGGAAATTTCGGTTTTTTTGTATTAAAAAAAAGTCGCCTCATGGCGTGGACCAATTGGGTGGACTTTCATAGGTTTGAGTTAATATTAATTTATCACTTAATTTTATATTATTAATTTATTTAAATTTTGTTTAAATTTATATTTAATAATTTTTAAAGGATAACAATTATAAATTTTATCGTATTAAAAAACTAAAATCTAAGTTGATAAGGAATTAAGAATATTTTTAATTTAAGGAGTTAAAATAGAAACTATTTTAATTAATTATTTATTCAATTATTAAAAAATGATGACGTTAATATCATTTTTCTCGGATTCACTTATTTTTGTATTTTAAAAAAGTGTTTTTTATTATATTGTTACGAACGTGAATAATTAAAATAAACATAGTGATTACTTACAAATATTGGTTTATTATACTTAGTAATATTAAATGTTTGAATAGTGCCCAAAGCTTCCTAGGGAGTGGTCGAGTTGGTAAAATAGGGGGTATGGATCAAAAGGTTATGTGTTCAAATATGTCTGCCTATTCTCTCTCTCTCTATTGAGCCTGTCGTACAGGGTTTGCCTAGTATGGAATACCTGGTTGACGTAATTTGTAGATTATTGCATCAATCCGAAAATTTACCCGGTGCATATCTAAAAGATAGCGACTGCGGTTCCTCCGCTTCAAAAAAAAGAGTGCCTGGAATGTATGTATCTCATTTTTAGCATATCGCATGATGAGTATAAATAAGTTTATAATTTAAAGAAGTGGCTTAAGTCTACTTATAATAATGTTGAAGAAACTAATTCAAAATATTTAGTTTGAACATTTTATAAATCAACAACGATAATAACAATACTCAGTATAAATTAAATTGATCTGTAAAGTTTTGGAAGGTCTAATAATACATCACCTTACCCCTAATTAGTAAAGAGACTGTTTCCAAATAACCTATATGAAAAAGAATTAGAATCGGATTAAGATTATAATTATAACCAATTATAATGGAAAATTTACTTGAAAACAAGTCTTTAAATATTTTAGCTAAAAAGGTTAAAAATAAAAATTATCTCTAATTTAATATAGGTTAAATATAAATAAGGAAATAACAAAAGGAATAGAAAAATAAAGATACAAGCAAACAAAAAAGAGAGAGATAATCATCAAGAATAACATGGCAGGCGATCAAGAGAGAGGTTCCTGTTGGTAAATTGCACGCGCCGGCGAGGAGCGTATGGATAAGATGTTTGAGTTGAATTAACTCCACGTCGCTTTAGGCTTTTTGGATTTATTTAAAAAGGTGAAGTAAATAACTAATAAGTGTTTAGTGGATAATGAAAGTGAAAAAAAAATCAAATCAAAATTCATATTTTAATCAACGCTTTAGTTTTCTAGAATATTAAAAAAAACGAAGAACTGTACGGAAAACTTGATGTACTTTTGGAAGGTTAATAAATACTCTTTTTTATTATAATTTTTTTTTAAAAAATAAATATTTAACTATAAAGTAAAAAATATTTATTTAATAGATTTGATTTTTTTGGTAGTCAAAATACAACCTTTTAAGAAGTTCAAATTTGGAGCTTATAAAAAAACTCTCAAATGATTTTTTTGGGTAGATTTTTCAGATCAATTAATGAGTTTATTTTTAGTCTCTTTTGCTCTTACGTTTTACACATAATTCTCACAACACCCACAAACTCATCTTCACGTTTTTCTTATAAACTCATCTTCACGTTTTACTTATGTCATAATCCATATAAAAGATCTAGTTAAATATATTTTCATTTATGTTTCGTATGATTTAAAATTATATAATAATTAATATATTTTGCTTTACAAATTGTTTAATATACTTTAAAAATATTTATATGCATAAATAATTTTTATTACAAAATAAAATATAGTTAAATTTAAAAGTGTTTTTTATTTTTATGTTTTCAAACAGTCTACTGTATGAAGCTCTTTTATTTTTTTTTAAAATGACAGTCAAATAATTAACTGGCTTCCTAAAAAAGTTCTTTTCAGAAAAAGATATACAGAAAAAAAAAGCTCGATTGATAAAAACTTTACTGATATAAGCCTAACTAAATAGAGATTTTAGTTTGTACAGGTATAATTAATTTAATTGATAAATTAAAATTTTAATACATTTTGTATTGCAGTTAAGAATTTTAAAGTAAATAAAATTTAATTTATCGAAACAATAGACATTCGACGACAAATACGAAGAGGTGTCATCGGTAACTAAATTTATGGTTTTACGTGTCTTAATTTGTCTGGAGTTATTTTTATAAAATTTATATTTAATGCTCATTTTCACGTGTTGAATGTGCACAACAAACATATTATTTTTCTTTACTGAAATTTTTAACTAGGGATGGCAACGAGGCGGGTATGTCATCCTCCGTACCCCCGTTACACGGCCTGACCGTGTAACTCTCGGCCAAGACTCGCGCCCCTCACCGACGATT
>JANKOD010000193.1:39966600-39976876 GCA_026284645.1 Erythroxylum acuminatum | reverse complement strand
AAGAACAGTAGAATATTCTCTCTAATTACTTTAGAGTGACGAATCCTTTATCGACTTACTCAATTATCTACATATGGGTCATATTGTATCCAATTACTACCGACAGAATTATCCTTGGACAATTCATAAGTAGTATCAAAATACAATAATTCCTATACTAGATATATTAGTAATCTCAAGTCTGAGGATTAATTATACAACCATCGTTAAGAGATAGTCCATAGACGCAGAAGTCGCAGCTGTCGATTTCGCCGTCAAGGTTTTGTGATCTCTCTGTTTTTTTTTTTTCCAATTTGCTATCGTAAGTTACAGTGTTTCGTGTTGTTGAGCGGTAAAAACTGATTGTGCAATGCAGAACGGATACCGCCATATCGATTTTGCGAAAGTCTACAACAACGAGAAAGAGGTAAAATATTTAGCTGCATTATCGTATAAAACAGTGATCGGAATTTACTTTGAAGTTTTTTTTCCTTATCCGTTTGATGATTATGGGTATTTAGTATAATTTGATCACATGATCGGTGTAGACTGGTACGGTTTTGAAGAAGCTGTTCGACGACGGTGAGTTGAAGCGTGAAGATATGTTCATTACTTCCAAGCTCTGGTTTGTCTATTCACTATTTATTCGACTTATTTCTTATCATATAAAATGATGATTTGCTCATGTGTTTAGTGTTTAATTTGAGTCCGGTTTGATTCAAACAACAGGAGCAAAGATCACGCACCAGAAGATGTACCGATGGCATTGGAAGGAACTTTGCGAGACCTGCAACTTGATTATATTGATCTGTACCTGGCAAGTATAGTTTCCTGAAAGGATAGTGTTTAGCAAATTCAAGGTATGATGGATAAATTCGAGGTTTGATTTTGCAGATCCACTGGCCAGTTCGTGAAGAAGGGATCAACTGGGTTGAACCCTGAGAAATTCGTGAATCCAGATATTCCTGGCACATGGAGGGCACTCGAAGCACTCTATGATGCTGGGAAAGCTCGAGCTATTGGTGTGAGCAACTCATCAAAGAAACTCGGGGATTTGCTTGAACAGGCACGTGTGCCTCCTGCTGTGAATCAAGTGGAGTGTCATCCTTCATCGGAACAAGCCAAGCTTCGAGCTTTTGAGTTGTTAAAGCAAATCCAGGGGAGTTCACCTTTCTGTAAGTAGGAAAAAGAAAAACTAACGAGCTTTTGAGTTGATAAAGCAAATCATTTCTTAATATGAAATCTTGTTATAGGGATACTCACCTCTTGGATCACCAGGTACTACATGGTTCAAAAGTGACGTTCTATACTAAACATGTGGCTGAGAAATTGGGGAAAACTCCTGCTCAGGTTGCCCGGAGCTTGCAAATGGAATCCAGATCTCTTGTTCAATTTTATTGTGTTTTATTGTGTCTAGTAAATTTAAGTCATTTATTAGTGCGGGTCCCACGTGGATCTCACGTGGATCTCACGAAATAAATAGCTGAAATTTCATGAGACAGAATAAGACAGAGTAAAATTAGACAAAAGAATCTGGACTCTTACAAATGGATCATAGTCTGCTCCCTTGCTCCCTAAAAGTACGCATGAAACAAGGATTAAAGAAAATTTTTGTCTTTGGGATGGTCTATTCTCCTAAGGACTTGTTTGCCAAGTTTTCTGAAATTGATCAGGCAAGTTACTTCTTCTAATTACACTAACTTTATTTTATCTTTATTTTTTATACCGTTTTTATCTTAATATTAATGAAATATTCCTAATTACACTCACTTTAAAATTATAAAAATGATAGTATAAATAAAGATGAGAGTTTATTTAGGTTTATTACGTAGAAAAAAGAGAAGAACATAAGAAAGAAGAAGTTATTGATTGCAAGTTTCTAAATAATTTTCTTCAAAATGACAAATTTGCTTTGTCCAATATAAATAGGTAGGTGTTATTTTTGAAAAAGATAAAAATATTTTAAATTTTGATTTAAAAGTGAAATTTTTATATTTTGGTATTTATTAAATGAACGGCATAAGCCAGCATTCTACATTCTTAACATTTAATATCAAATAATCGTATCATTTGTACGAATTTTATTTAATTATAATATCACATAAAATAAATTCATGATTTGTATATCAAAAATTGATAAAATTTTAATTATTTTAAGATTTAGAGTACTATTAATATTATTTTAAGATATTTAAATATAACATAATATCATAAATAACCATAAAAATTTAACTTTACTTTTATAACAGGGACTATTGCTTAAACCCAGAGAGGCCAAATCCATTTGGAAGTTTGTAGCTATTTCTTCTAATGCATGTGAAACTCATAGTGACTGACTTTGTACCTTGGACCAAAAGGTTGAGCCCCAACCCCAAGGGCCCCCGGTCGCGGGCCCGACCACCGACGGGGGAGTGCATCACGGTCTGATCCCCAGCAGTCCCCTCACAGAGCGGTCCATTCCTCCCTTTGCCGAGAGTCGAACCTAGGACCTTGGACCAACTTACCCTGTGAGAGAACCACTTAGGCAACCCGTGCGGGCTCCAACCATATCCTTGACCTTATACATATAGACTTACGGCGACCATATAAAACAATTTCTATTACTAGTATTCGTTATGTTCTGACAGTAGTTGATGATTGTAGCAAAGCTACTTGGACTTTCCTATTGCAGAATAAAGCAAAGACCTATAAAACACTCGCAAACTTGATCCCTCTAGTTGAAAATCAATTCCAAACCACTGTTAATGTTGTTAGGAGTGACAATGGTACATAGTTTATCAATTCAGATTGCCGAAGACTATTTCAAAACAAACGTATATTGCATCAAAAGTCATGTCCTTATTCTCCCCAACAGAATGATGTCATGGAATGAAAACATAAACATCTTCTACATATTGTCAGGTCCCTAATGTTCCAATCTAAGTTGCCAAAGAAATTTGGGTAGATTCCATTAGTGTAGCCACTTACATTATCAATTGACTACCTACTCCCTTACTTCACTGGAAATCACCTTACGAAATTCTATACAACAGCCCACCAGATTACACAAACCTAAAACCATTTGGATGCTTATGCTTTGTTACAAACACCACACCTCATAAAGATAAAGTTTAGACAGTAGCTTTTAAGTGCATTTTCATAGGCTATGTCACATACCAAAAAGCCTTCAAAATTTATGATCTCCATTCCTATAAGATTTTTGAATTCAGAGACGTTCTATTTTATGAGAAAATCTTTCCTTTTCAAATTATACCTCATAGTGACTCTACCATAACCACACCACTACCCTTTGTTTCTCACCCTGATACTGTTGACTTGCAATCAATTCTTGACTCACTCACCGATCTTAAATATCCTAACCTTACTCTAACAACTCAAATGTTAAGAACATGTCCTCCCTTTTACCCCAAACACTGAACCGTAGCCTATAGCCCAATGACCCAAACCATATACCAGACAAAACAACATCTACATCACCAAGAAAGAGTTCTAGAATCACGACTAGATCTGTTTGGTTACGTGATTATGTCTCCAATGCAACTACACCTAACGCTACACTTCATTCAGTACAGATTCTCGAATTAGTTAATTCACATACTCCACCTGCTTTTCCTTACGTTAATCCCCCATGTTTCAGCTCTTCATACATGTCATTCTTAGCTAACAAATTTGTATCTGAGAACCCAGGAATTATAGTCAAGCAAAATTAAATGCTGATTGGATTAGGGCCATGCATCAAGAATTAAAAGCCTTGGAGGAAAATCGTAATGACATTCACATCCAATTAGGACTTTATCTAATAGGATTAAACTAAATCACAACAATAAGATAAAAAAATTACACCTATCTAGTAATGATCTACCTATATCTACAAAGATCTCCTCTATCTTCAGATGATCCTTCCTCATGATCTTTATCTCTTAGAACTAATGTTCATCCACTGTGATCTTATCCTCTACATTATCCAAAATCTTCTCAATTCTATCCGTTGATGATGAGTCATCCAAGCCAATAGTAAACTAGTCCGATCCAATACTTACTCATGCCAACTTCATTAGCTATGGTCCGTCCATTTAAGCACATACTAAGTCTTTAGTCCATCAAGAACCCAACCTTAGCTAAATCAGCTCGTACAAGGTCTGAAACTCTCTCAAAACTTGTTTCAAGCTTGATCTACTTGCTAAGTCACCTTGGAACTCTCGCATATTCCTGTCATGCATGTGATCCAGCTAACCTTCCACTCGATGTCCTTCTCAAGCCTTCTTTTGGTCTCACATCCGAATCTTGTATCTCATCGAAGATTTCCACCAATGTGCACTAATGCATACCAATGCTTGACATTACCCCTTTTTCTCCTTGCTTCCTCGCAAGTCTTTGCCATGTTCCATTGTTCCTCGTATTGAACACTGGTTAAGGCTTGCCAATGCCCGCACGATTCCGTTATTACGAATTAGGGGTCTAATAGTAATCCTCCTACTTTTCTCTCCAAAACTTATCAATTATTTTCAAAATTTTTAATTTTTAATTTTCAATTGACAATCAATCTCATTTGTTGTTGTAATTATAATAATTATTTCAAATTTTATGATTTAACTTAAAAATTATTGGCAAAAAAAAGTTAGGGTTTACACAAGTCATTTTTACTAGTTTAAATCAACCTAATTAATTTAGATAAGGTCAAACCGTCTCTAAATATATTAACAATCCAAGTTCCGAAAGATCTATAAAAAAGCTAAAAAGATTGGTTAGCAAAATTTTTAGGTATTAAGAATCAATATCCTAGCATTGCACCTATTTTGGAACATTTATGTTTTGTTACATTGGTAAGAAATTTATAGATATGAAAATAATAACTTTCCTTTTTACTCACTCAGCTGTAGCAAGCTTGAAAAACTAAATATCTAGAGCCGTTTCATGTGACTTGCTCAACTAGTCCCCTTACTAAATTTGCTATCATATCGAAAACAACTTCTTTATTAGTATACCATAAGGCTGCTTATTTATGAGGTTTCCTTTATCATGCATTTTAGTGAAATTTTTACTGGAAGTTATTATTGTTGTAGTACTAAATTGCCACTAGTTTGGGGTTCTAGACCTCGTAAGTCATTCCCACTTTAACTAATCTCTGGCGAGGTATGCGCATAACTTCATCTTGTTGCCTCACACATCTTGATAACCAGCTATAGCAACTATCAATGGCAAATTTCTTGGCAAAGTTGGAGCTGCTTGAAGCCACCACCTCTCCTTCACCCATCAGATAAACAACCCCACCTTCCCTCAATGCATTGTCCACCATTGCCAATTGCCTTGATGCTTCTTCTCTATCAGTTTCATGTAATTCTATGAACTGCTTCAGTTTATCCACCAGAATCTGCTCTAAGCCCTCCTTGTTCCTTTCAGGGTCACAGTAACCATACCTCACAACACATCTGAATATGAGATCAGAAGCACCGACCCGTTGGAACAGGAATCGATCTTCAGTGGAAACTCTGCTGATAGGCAATGTCTTGACTGATACGAATAAGAGAATTGAGTGCAGTGCAGGAACATTGGCTACGTAGTGTGAAAATATAGGCGATACGCCGTGTACAAGTTGGGTGTAGAACAGGGCGAGACCAGGTAGACGGTGTATTTTCGTGTCAGAGGCTAAGTTTGTTAACTTATCTGATGAGACCTTGTTTTCTAGCTCGTACTGGTACTTCTTTCGGTAACCATACTGCCATATGAACATGATGATCACCATAATGAGGGCGAATGCGAACGGAAGATATCCTCCATCAACGAACTTGTAAAATACTGAGCTTAAGATGATCAACTCCATGGCGCATATCGTTATCATGTATAGCAGGACTAGAAGGGGGTGTGTCTTCCATATCATGACCATCACAAGAATAAGAAAAGTTGATGTGATACAAAACACAAATGCCACTGCAAGTCCTGTAAGATGACCACCAAAAAGAAATGTTCGGGCTTAAATGAATACAAGAGTGCAGACATTCTTCAGTCTAAGTCATATTGAAGTATTGTTAGATTACCGTATGCATTGCCAATCTGTATTGTGCTTTTGAAACCGAGAGTGACTCCTACACAAGCAATCATAAGAAGGAAGTTAACCTCTGGAACATACACCTGACCCTCATATTTTTCGGATGTATGCACCACCTTAACCCGTGGAAAGCACCCGAGAGCTAAAGATTGTTGAACTATGGAGAAGGATGCTGATATTAATGACTGACTGGCAATGACTGAAGCCAATACTGCAAGAACAAACTGTGGCCAATACAATGGACCTGTGAAGCATAAATTCATATTAATGTTGTCAAGAAATTATATGATATGAAATCTTGCTGTTCGGAGCGAGTTTCAGGAATGGATCACATATGCTAATGAAAACCAGCTAACGTGAGGACAAGTATGTCCAGGCAAAGTTTAGAACCAATATAAATACCCACCTGGGATAGATTTGTAAAAGGAATCAAGAATGTCATCATTGTGCTTGCGGAGATATGAACATTGGCCGAAGTAAGCCAGCAAGATGGAAGGCAAAAGAACACAGCATGAGCTTAACTGGATTGATCGAATGTTGAAGTGGCCCAAATCAGCAAATAAGGCTTCAGAACCTGAAACAAAAACCAGAGGAATCAATAAATTCTTCCATTCCTATAATGTTTCAGTTTTCATGTTTTGATTGGAGATAGTAATTATGAAACTTGGAATGACAAACTTTGACTAGATTTATTTACCTGTTAGGCATAAAATCACACCTCCAAGAGAAATCCATCCATCTTTTTTGTTCCTCTTGAAGTACATTACAATGTACCATGGATTTAATGCCTTGATTACACCAGGATCGTAGCGAAAAAAGTTGTAGATTCCAATGCAAGCGAGAAATGCAAACCATATCACAAGAATTGGAGCAAAAGCATACCCAACTTTATCTGTTCCAAACCTCTGAATTTGGAACAAGAAAATCAGGATTACCACTGAAATCCACATTATAGCATCCTGCGAAAGGGAGCTCGCAGCTAGCTTAATTCCTCCAACCGCTGATAGGACTGCACCAAGAATGAAAAGGGAATGAAACATTGCTACTGCTTTGAATCAATGTAATCAAGGTTTATCGAATATAATTGTATAAAGAAGAGCTAGTTTTCAATACCTGATATGCAAGGTGTGAGAATACCATCTCCAAGGACCATGGAGACAGCAGTCAGGGTCATCATCAGTAAGAAATAACTCCATGCCTTGGAACTCTCAAGCTTGGACTTCACAGCTGAAGCCAGCCTAGTTCGACGATTTGGCATTTCAAGCTTGAAGTTGGACACTTCTCTGTCTTCAGCCTGTTGATTTGGCATCATGCTGATCTTGACATGCCGGCATATCAGGGAATAAAGGGCAAAGGTTCCTCCTGCAATCACAAGCAATACCAAAGCCTCTGCTTATTGACAGAAATAAAGCTATCTTTGAGAAATGGCCTTGGTTACCATATGCTCAAACAACATAACGAATGGCATCTATTCTGGTGAGTTACAATATCTCATAGAACAAATTTTGAACTAGTTGAGATCTGTTGAAGCAAAGATTCATACACTTTCTGCTATTCTTCTGATGACAAACTGCAGTCAGGTTAACCAACTTACTTAATTGGCTTTTCGAAGCAGTTTTGGCCGTATTGCAATCAGGATCGTCTCATAAGGAACGATTTCCATCAGACAAAATCTTAATCTACACATGAATTTCATATGAAAAAGCAACTTTCCATTCCCCAATAAACTTGTCGAGATCATATTACTGTCATATGGATGGAAAACTGTAAAGGGTAGTTTTGTTTCCTGACAAGGAAAGAAAGCTTACCGTCCCCATTATCATTGGCTGCCAGCACAATCAAGATATACTTGATTAAGGTTATGAACACGATTACGTAGAATATCATCGACAACGCCCCTAGAAGATCATCATTGTGTTTGATTCCATCTGGAAAGATTCCAGGAAGCGTATACAGTGGAGATGTACCAAGATCACCAAATACAACTCCTATGCACTGAAAAGCAAGAGCCAAGATCGTGCCCCACCCTTGTACCTGAGCAACATGGTAAGGTAGCTTAGCTTAGAGCATAAACTTCAAACTTTCTAGTGGCCTCAATTTATCTGTCATGCTCAAATTTCTTTGGAAATCCTGTTTGAATAGTATACAATTTCTGCCTATAAATCAATTTCAGTAGATGGTAATTAAGAATAAGAATACTTCTCAGAAGAAAAAAAGAATTCAATATATTTAATTTATTGAAAGCAAGAGAATTCAATATCTGGAAGAACAGGTAGATGCCTGTCTATGACACTTATCCATTTCTCCAGTAGACTCCATATCGAAAGAATCTTTATTCCTAAGCTTTTTCCCACCCACATAATCGATCTCCTCCATTATTTCATGTTCCTTTGGAGATCTGTTCTCCATTTCTGCAATTTTATTTCCATCTTCCATCCTGTCAAAAATGAACAACAAATTAGGCACCTTCTTGTCGTCCTCTGAACTTCCCTCTACTGGTTTCTTTTTCCATTTTAAGCAAAACATTACAGATAACTTGGAAGAGAAGTGAAGAGTGAAAATGGCCACCAAAAGATCAAAACCCTTTTCATCTAAATAAAAAAATGTAACAGCTTTTAGACCAACTTCTTAGACACAAAGAAAAAGTTAAACGTTCTTCAGCACAGAAACACGAACTACTGAAGGACAAAAAGGGAAATCAATGTGCTGGGGCAAGTGTTAGTGAAATACAGCTCTATAGATGATATTGGAAAGATGGCAATATATTATAACAGTGAAGAAGGCCATGAACGAACCAACCTGTGTGTCTACTGCTCTCTCCTCTTGCTATAAGGTTGATGATGCCTGAAAACGGAGAATACACACACGCACACACACATATATAAGGCTTGCTCACGCGGGGAAAACTCGGTATCCTGATATGTGGAAGAATTAAAACAGAAGATCACACAGACCCTGATATTTACACGTAGGATGAATTTGATGAAGTGGTAAGATAATCAAAAAGGGTACTGATCACTTGGCTGGGCTTGGCAGGCTTGCATGCGTTGCTAAAAATGGCTTCTGGTGGTGGTGGTCCTGGAGTTTAGCAGAATTAACTGAGGTTTGAAAATAAGCGAATTTGCTGGCGCGTCACTGATGTGTGATACCTTTCTCATTACCAAAAAAGGAGAAACCAGATACTGTCACGTTTTAAGGATGACATCACGTCATTATTAGAAAGTTAGATCATCATCATCATTATCGCACCGATTCTGAAATTTTACAGTAAAACGAGGTTCGAAATATTTACGCAACATTAAAAATTAAATAGAAATAAATAAGTATATTAATACTTTTTAATTAAATAATTTAAAATATAAATCATAAACAAAAGATTTAAATAATATTTAATTTAGAATTGTACAAACTTACCTAATTCATTGACTTTAGGTTAACTATTGTTACTACTTACTACACACTAATTATTGTATGTTCTAAAAGACCATTTATCTTTACATTAAACAAGTAATATAATATATGTGGTGAAAATTATAATTTGTGAATAATATAAGCAATTCAAAATTAGATCTCCATATTGTTATTTTGGAAAAAAATTATAATTAAATATTAATTTATTAATACACATGTTATTATATAAAAACGTTTAATCAAAAAAACCTTTCAATCAGTTAACGATAAGGTTACGTATTACAAGACCTTCTTAAATTCTGTAATTTAGTAAAAACTTTACTGAATAATTGTTGTTGTCATTTTATGATACATAATTTCTATAAATTTACTTATTTTTGTATGTTTATAAAAAGATTATTTTTGTGATTTGAACATTTGACCTTATTAGTCGTACATAAGTAATTTTACCAATTGCTCTAAAATTCATCTTGTAAATATAAGAGTTTATAATTAATTTTGGTTATTTATAAATAGAAAATATTTCTAGTTTATTTGATAAGTCGGTTTTAAATATTAAGTAAGATAAATAGTTAAGGAGTGACATGTTTAATCTATTTGTGTTTGAAGCCACAAAAGAGAAATAGTCATATATTTAATATTTATCTATTTAGGTTGCTTGTTGAAAGAGTGGAAAGATTATATTTATAATCCCATGGCGCAGGTGAGTTGGTAAGAAACTCTTTTGGCTTAAGTGAGGTCGTGGGTTCAAATCTCTCTTATATATGCAGCTGTTTAAAACTTTAAATTAAAGCTCCCCCTAAAAAAAAACTTTAAATTAAAGATTTGCCTTCCGCAAAG
>JANKOD010000193.1:39940569-39963948 GCA_026284645.1 Erythroxylum acuminatum | reverse complement strand
CATTTACCTTTAGTTAATTAAATTAGTGAACTTTTATTTAGTACAGAAATATACACATATTACTGTCAATATCTTTTCATTAAAAAAATCAAAAGTTAAGCATAAATTTTTAGTTTACAATCTAACTTGAAAAGTTAAATATAGCAAGAGATGCTAAAAGCTCAAAAATCGAAAATGAAAGTCAATATATTGTGACTTTTGTGGAAATAATATTAAAAACAGGGGATCATAAAGAACTTCAATTTTAGGTCAATGTCATTAGCGTCAATATCTCTCTCCAAAAAATAAAGGGAAAAAATAGGAATTAGGAAACCCAAAAAAAAAAGAAAAAGTGAATGAATAATAGAGGATCCGAGACCCGCAGCACATTCATCATTTTCTCCTCCATAACAATCTCTTTAACTCCGGTCGCCCTCCGTCGTACTCCTGCTTCCTTCTTAGTTCCTCCTTCTCATTTCAGGGATTCCTCTCTGCTTTGCCTTTTAGCTGGGTTTCTCTCCCTGGATTTGTGCCTTTTGCTTGTCTGTGTCGATACGTACTTTCTGATTCCGATTCGCATCTCTCGATCTTTCTCGGTCGATCGTCTTTTTAGTGCGGATTGATGGTTCTTTGATGGATTTAATGTATTTATGGTTTGTAATGTGTTGTTTGCGAGCTCCGATTAGGGTTGTTGACCTGTTTTTTTGTGGAAAATCGAGAGACGTGGAGCGAAGCTGGAAGCTTATAGTCTTGGAGCGGGTTCTCTGCTTATTTAAGAATCGAGGATTTGGAGATCTCAGTTGTTTTTGTGGTTTTGTTTGCTACCTGATGGTGTATTAGGGCTCTTATGACTTGCGCGTTTGTTCTAGGTCCGGAAATGGGAAGGGATATTTTGGTGATTGTTGTTAAATTAGGGTTTTAGTTATGTTTTAGTGTAATTTCTGCCGTTTTATGACCTGGAAAATGGGAATTGTGCTGGCTTTGGTTTTCCATGGTCGAAAATTTGGAACTTAGAAGTTGATTTTGATTTAAGTGCAATTGTCTGTCATTTTCGGTAATCTTAGTATTTCTTCTTGCAGGATTGGAAGTTGGATTTATTTATACTGTTTTGCTGTTGATATTTTGCAGATAGTGGCTGATTGTTGTTGCCAACATGACTATGAACGAGCGGAAAACAATTGACCTGGAACAAGGATGGGAATTTATGCAAAAGGGGATTATAAAGCTGAAAAACATCCTAGAAGGGCTACCTGAATCACAGTTCAGCTCCGAGGACTACATGATGCTCTACACGTATTCATTCTTTACCAAATCGTTTTATTTCTGTCTGCAAGTCCTTATTTTTACCTTATTAATTGTGATGTGGGTTTTAAATTTACTTCGTCATTTTTGTTCACAGGACCATCTATAATATGTGTACGCAGAAGCCCCCTCATGATTACTCACAACAGCTATATGACAAATACAGAGAGTCTTTTGAAGAATATATTATGTCAACGGTGAGGAACACACTGATTCAGCTTTTTCAACTTATGTAATGATCCATACACGTAAATATTGTCTCTTCGTCAACATAATTTCTTTGTGCAGAATTAACCTGCAAGGTGATTCATGTATTAAGTTGACTACTTCCATAATTTTATTATTGCTTTGTTTCTTGTTAAGATTTTCTGGGAATTTATGAGATCATGGCAATCTTGTAATCCAGTTAATTGATTGGATTTTGTTGCATTCAGGATAACGAGTAACTTTAAGTTTTCTCTTTGGGTACCCTTGAGCTGAAGATTTGTGCCTAACTGCCTTTTCTCCATCTAAATATGCATCACAATGATTTGGTGAAAGAGTCTTAGTACATTTTTTTCTCATCCATTCGTTATTTCTCTTTCCTCTAATTCCTTCAGTTAACTTCCTCATCATGGAGGATTGAATATCCATTTTCAACTTAGTATGTCAATAAATTGGCATGCATGCTGTTTCTTGTTACAACTTTATTAGTCTTAACCAGCAGATTTTGTAAAAAATATGAAATTATCATATATCGAGTCTTTATTTACGGTTTTTTTGTTAAAGTGGTGTTTTTATTTAAGGCTACATTCATGGGGACATCGCCAATTGTTTTACATCTGTGACAATGAGTACCGCTTGTAATTCCTTGTTCAGGTATTGCCATCATTGAGGGAAAAGCATGATGAGTTCATGTTGAGAGAGCTTGTCAAAAGGTGGGCAAACCATAAAGTTATGGTTAGGTGGCTTTCTCGATTCTTTCATTACCTTGACCGATACTTTATTGCTCGGAGATCACTTCCACCTCTCAATGAAGTTGGACTAACTTGCTTTCGTGATCTGGTGTGTCAATGCTGAACTTTTTCACAGGAGATTCTTCTTTCCATTGCTACTTAAGATGATAGCAGACTAAAACTCCTGTTTGCTTTCTGATTTTTTCTCCAATTGTTTTCCAGGTTTATCAAGAGCTGAATGGAAAAGTGAGGGATGCTGTAATATCTCTTGTAAGTTAATGTATTTTGTGTTCACTGTATTATTTACTTGCTAAGTTCTTGGCCTGAAGAAGGTTATAGTGAATTTATTGGATGGTGCTGAGTAACCTCACCTTAAAACAGATCGATCAAGAGCGGGAAGGTGAACAGATTGATCGTGCTTTATTAAAGAATGTTTTAGATATATTTGTTGAGATTGGTATGGGGAAGATGGATTACTATGAAAGTGATTTTGAGGTAGCCATGCTTAAAGATACTGCTGCCTATTATTCAAGGAAGGCATCAAACTGGATTCTGGAAGATTCTTGTCCAGATTATATGTTGAAAGTGAGCATATGATTTTTTGTACTTCATTGGAGCTCATTCCACCTGAAAAGTTGTCTAATTATTTGTCTTGGTCGTTCCAGGCCGAGGAGTGTTTAAAACGGGAGAAAGATAGGGTTTCTCACTATTTGCATTCCAGTAGCGAGCCAAAGTTGCTAGAGGTTTGTAGTTGCTTTTGTTCTGAGTTCACAGTTTCGGGGGTGAGTGAATTGTTAAATGAAATCCAAAAATTTTATTTGACGTGGGACATTGTTAAAAGTTGATGCTGCTTAAGCAGCTTTACATCTACTAAGCTGCACAGTTATGATTGTGTCCCACGATTTTATTCTTCTGATGTGTTTGGTTTTCATATTGGTTGTTTCTACTCTTTGTAGAAAGTTCAACAAGAGGTGTTGTCTGTCTATGCAAATCAACTGCTTGAGAAAGAGCACTCTGGATGCCATGCATTGCTTAGAGACGACAAGGTGCATAGTGTTTATATTTGAACCTCTGTATTTTGTGATTCAAATGTAAGAGATGGAAAATGACGATTACTGTTCTGTTCTTTCTAACACTTGTTTAGGTGGAAGATCTATCAAGGATGTTCAGGCTATTCTCCAAAATACCAAAGGGCTTGGATCCTGTTTCCAGTATCTTTAAACAGGTTGGCATACTTGAACTCTCTTTTATTTATCTGTCTCTTTAGTCATGAACAAATGCAGCATTTGTTTGTATTATACTTTGCCTTCTCCTTTATTTTGATTTCTCCATCCTGTTGTGCAGCATGTAACTGCTGAAGGCACAGTCCTGGTTAAACATGCAGAAGATGCAGCCAGCAATAAGAAGGTTTGTGCTATTCCTGTCCTTATTCAATAATTTGTTTCCTTTTCTGCAATGGTTACATGAGCTGCTACTATGTTTCCATACGATTGATATGTTGGCCTATTTCTTTCCATCGAAATGGAATCAAATTTCCCGTGTAGCAATCATCATCCTTCTATTTAGGAGAAAATAAAAAGAAAATTATCCTCTTGAATGGAATTTTTTAAGGATTTGTCAAGGGATTTAAGCAGCATGTGACAATGTTCCTTATCTTTGAATGAATGACATGAATTATGCGACAAACTGTCCCAATATGAAACCATCATGATTAATTATATTCAACATATACAATGTTTCTGTGGACTTTCTTTTCAAAAAACCAAATGTTTCCGTAGACTTTTTCTTTGTGCACTTGGATTGTTGGATGGCCAGAAAGAGCTCCATTTCCAGTACCTTATTAATCATAACTAATTCAATCTAAGAACCTGAACTGGTGGTTTTAGAAACCTTAAAATTGATGCTTAATAGACTGATGTTCAATCTAAGAAGCTGATGTGGTGGTTATAGAAACCTTAAAATTAATGCTTAAATAGACTGATGTTCCATTGATAAAGACGATGTATCGCTTAAAGATTGCATTTATTGATTGTCCCGTCTGAATGGAACTCTAGATATCTGCATGTCCTAAGACAAACTTCTACAATTGTGCTCCGTTGATAAACTTTTTCTGTTGTTTTGATCTTAAACTCATTTTGCAATTTGTGTTTGCTATGGTACTGCATAATTTTCTCTATTATAAAGATAACGCTATCATTTGAAGACTTTTGTTTGAAGTTGATTCTGATGCCAATGTTTCTATCTGTTTCATCTTGTTTTCTTTGACAGGCAGATAAGAAGGATGTAGTTGGCTTGCAGGAACAGGTAAATGGTTTTTGATTTTCTTCAACCACAGATTGCTGGACAGCTTAAATGAGTTGAAACTGCTTTTGGTGGTGTTCAGGTTTTTGTTAGGAAGGTTATTGAGCTGCATGACAAATACTTGGCATATGTCAGTGATTGTTTCCAAAACCACACTCTTTTTCACAAGGTTTGTTAGGCAGATAGTTTAATTAGTTGTTGGATCTCAGTCTTAGTGGTCCATTGTGTTTGAACTGTCTCTGATCCACTGTAGGCACTCAAGGAAGCTTTTGAGGTCTTCTGCAACAAGGGTGTGGCAGGAAGTTCAAGTGCGGAGTTACTAGCCACTTTTTGTGATAATGTTCTTAAGAAAGGTGGTAGTGAGAAACTGAGCGATGAAGCGATTGAGGAAACACTGGAAAAGGTTAAATTCATAATTCCTCCATTTCATGGTCGCATTACATTCAGATCTTTGTTACTGAATTTGCTTGTGTTATGCAGGTGGTAAAGCTGCTTGCTTATATCAGCGATAAAGATTTGTTTGCAGAATTTTACCGGTAAATGAATAAACTTCTCCATGAATCGTGCTTTAATTAAGTTCTTGACATAGATTTTTTTTTGACTACAAGTGATGAGTTTGGTTTAACAATTATTCTTAGGAAAAAGCTTGCTCGACGCCTTCTTTTTGATAAGAGTGCTAATGATGATCATGAGCGAAGTATTTTGACAAAGCTGAAGCAGCAATGTGGTGCCCAGTTCACCTCCAAAATGGAGGGCATGGTGAGCTGTTGAGGAGGAACCTTATTTCAGTTACATTCCTAACGTTTCTATAAATTGGGTGCAATTTTCTCTCACAATAATGGTTTTCCTCCTAGGTTACGGATTTGACATTAGCAAGGGAGAATCAAAGTAGTTTTGAGGAGTATTTAAGCAACTATCCAAATGCGAATCCAGGGATTGACTTGACAGTTACCGTGTTAACAACTGGCTTTTGGCCAAGTTACAAATCTTTTGATTTGAACCTTCCCTTAGAGATGGTATGCTAATTTGATGTGATTTCTTGGCACAAAAGATTAGAAATCTCTTGCTGGATTTGTTACATATTTGCTACTCACTCTTTTCTCTCGGGTTTGAATGAATTTAGGTCAAATGTGTTGAGGTTTTCAGGGAATTTTATCAAACAAAGACAAAGCACAGAAAACTTACCTGGATATACTCATTGGGTACTTGTAATCTAATTGGGAAGTTTGAACCAAAGACTATGGAGTTAATCGTGACAACATATCAGGTATATCTCCATAGTTAAATACACTTCTATTTGCTTATTTTCATCAGATTGTGGTGGTGTAGGCAGATCAGCGTCTCTGATATATAAAGTTGCTTTTCCTGTGTTGTCATAGGCTTCAGCACTGTTGCTTTTCAACTCTTCAGATAGGTTGAGTTATTCAGAGATAATGACTCAGCTAAATTTGACTGATGATGATGTTGTCAGACTCCTTCACTCTTTATCATGTGCTAAGTACAAGATTCTAAACAAAGAGCCAAACACAAAAACAATCTCTCCTACAGATTACTTTGAGTTCAACTCAAAGTTTACAGACAAGATGAGGAGGATAAAGGTAAGCGTGGACCTTGAAGAACAACTTGTGTGATTACGTGATTGTGTTGAGGTGTTTCACACTTGGGTAATTAAATTCAATTTGTAGATTCCACTACCTCCTGTGGATGAAAAGAAGAAAGTAATTGAAGATGTTGATAAAGATAGACGTTATGCCATTGATGCCTCCATTGTCCGTATAATGAAAAGTCGGAAATTTTTGGGTCACCAACAGTTAGTGATGGAGTGCGTTGAGATGTTGGGCCGCATGTTCAAGGTTTAAAATTATCTTAAATTATTCCAAGATGAATTCTGTTTCTTTACCAATTCTAGTACAACCATTTTTATCGACTTGTTCATTTTTTCAGCCTGATTTCAAGGCAATTAAGAAGCGGATTGAAGATCTAATTACTAGAGACTATCTTGAAAGAGATAAGGATAACCCCAATTTGTTCAGATACTTGGCATGATTTGGCCTAGTTGACCAATAGTTGTTCTGTCCATGTCTACTGCAAATTCCACCAATGGATGACTGCATAGCACCACGGATGTAGCAGCACAAGGGTGTGTATAAAATGCTACAGGCCGTGCAGCTTTTGCCGGTTACTTGGAGACAGAAGCTCAGAATTACATGTACATTTTGTCTTCAGAGCCAGGTATGGAAAATTTTTATATATTGTGCACACCCTTCTGGCGAAATTTTCAAGTCGAACTGTGTCGAGGTCCAAAAGGGGGGACAATCTTGTATCAATGTCTTCTCATCTCTAAGCTATGGCATGACTTAATTAGTACTTGTTTGTTAATTGTATTTGCTGGTGGCCTGCAAGAGAAGAAAAAAATGTAACTAATGCTCACTCAAATTATCGTTTCTGATGTTAGATTTAGATGCTGCTATCATGTAATAGCCTGCCTTTGATTGTGTGCAATACTGTTGCTGCTGTTATGTTTTTGCCCACTTCCACACTTTTAACAGGAAAACATAATTCCAACTGTTGTGTGATTAGGGATGGCATAACTTACTAAATGATGTTGTCTCGGTCGATAAATTCTTCAACTCATTGATCAAATTGACGGCCTTCGGCCATCCCTCCCAAACTTTAGCTGGATATATTTTAGTAAGTTTTTGTAGCCAAATAGGTCATTTGATTATCGATTAATGGCGGTGAGTCAATGGTAAAGGAGTCGTACTCGTATAGGAAAATGGTATATATGAGTCATACGCGTACAGGTAAAATTGATAAATAAGAATGTCATAACTTTAATTAATCACAATTTTGAATATAATTTTGATCGTCATAGATCATTTTTAACTTAAATTTGAAGTTTCAATTATTAAGTTAAAATTTAATGTGTTCTTGATAGATCAAATTAATTTACAGTCTACAGATAAGATTAGACATAACACGTGTGCACTGTTTACTTGAATTAGAATCAATGCAAAAAATGATTATGACGCGCATATTTTTTCTTCTCATCTATCTAAGTGAAATGGAGAAAATCACATTACTTTTGAGTCATGCCAAAATATCTATTTAGCATTAAGTACTTGGATTTGCATAATTTGAACTTTCATGCAGTGTGGATGGCAATGCCCAGGCCTGAGACAGCCGGCCCTACCTTGAACCCGACTTGGCTTGAGCTGGACTAGGTTTAGCCCAATTTTTTTTTATAAGTTAAAAATGCAGAATTGCTTTATTTTACTTATAAGGTTCAAACCTCAAGCTAGGTAGGACTTGGGCTCAGGCTGGATCTTTTAAAAAAATTTCCTGGCCTGTTGACCCAAAATGGGTCATTTTCTTCTTTTGGGTCTCTAATTCTTTTTAAATTCCAAGTTTTTAGTCAAAAAGGCTATTGTTTTTAACAAGTCATGATTTTAACTTATTTTTACCGCTGAATTTCGAATTTGTGTGGTAAATTCCAAAATCTACAGTGTTATTATTCAATTTAGGAACTCAACTAGAACGTTTGTTAAGAGAATTCATATGGTGTCTCTCAGATGTATAAATCCACAAAAATTTAAGAATTCATATAGTCTACGTCCAGCCGAAAGTGACAATCCGACCTAGCTAGAATTATTGTTTTAAGAAAAAATCAAACATTATTTTAGACAAAAATAATGTCATTTTGCCGTTCCTCGTCGGACCTCGGGCAGGCCGAGTTTGACCAGGCCTAGAAATCGAGCTTAACCCGTTGATAACGGGATGTGCTAGGCTAAGCCAAAACTGTCATCCACACCTTCCAAGAAAAAAAAAAACTATACTTCTTATTATAGAAATTACAGGCTTTTTTTTTTTGAAACAAATCAATATCAATAGCATTAATCAGAGAGTTAGGGAAAAATCCCAACTACAACGGTTAGCATCTAAATGTAAGACCCTTGCTAAGTTAAAAATAAAAGCTGCAACTTTTCGTATTATATAAATTACGATTTGCCTCTCGTGTCCTTCAACACGAATGTAGTCATTGCAAATAACATTTCTTTGTTCAGCAAATGATTATAGTTTCTTTTTCTCACAGCAAATGAGTATAGTCAATGCAAATAGCAGCAATGCTTCAAGTTCCATTAATGAACATAAATCACTTGGTAATAGTTATTTACATCAGATGCTGCAAACATCTCAACAACTTAGCCTTATGCTCCTGAAAGCTTGCCTTCCTGACACCGGCCGTCTGCCCTCACGGTGGGACAGCCGGTGTTGGGCAAAAATGTCCTGTTGGGCAAAAATGTCCTTTTGATATTTTTAGCTGAACTAATTCTGATTCATCAAAAAGAAAAATCTACTTTAACATGAGTTTTTCAAGCTCTAACAGATGAGACAAAATTAATTTTTAAAGAGAATCTTTTTCTGTTTAGAGGCGATAATTGTTCTTCAGTACCGGACCACTTGTCTGAATGCTTAAACTAGACCCGAACCAGTTTACTATTTCTACTAGTTATAGGATTGTAACTCAAGCTACTTCTTACATTTCATGCTCTCATCATATTTATCATAAAAAACTCTTCCACTCTTGTTATCATGTACATGCATCTTCTCTTTCTCTTACAGATGCTTTCTATCATTGTGATTATAGTGGAAACTGTGCACACATATACTACCCTACTTAAAGAGGCCCTATGTAATTCTTTTAGAAAGCTAACTTCTACTAGTTTGAGTCAAAGTACATGAAAAGTGTTGTACTAACACCACAAAAGCCTTTCACATAGGTTTTCAAGGCTTCCCGTTTCGCCATTCGAAATGTGGTGTTTGTTACTAAAAACACATGAAAGCTGCACATTTAAAAAAAAAAAACACTTTTCCTTTTGAGCACAAGTTGGTGTCAGTGGTGTTGCCTAGATGGATGCACATAAGACTCCGTTGGTTATACTATCCATACACTCTAGGTATGCAACTGAAAAATGCACAAGTTCAGGCAATAAAACTCTAGCATACAAGCTTATCATAAACAACTTTCCTACCTCAAATCCTTCAAGTCCCTCGTCAACTAGAGAGTAACATGAAATTTAAGATCAGGTTTTTGATCCACTTGCTACTTTAAGAGAAGTACCTGAAAGCATAGAAAATTGATGAAGTAAAAAAGGAAGAATGATTATTACAGTCAAATGCTGATTCTTCATATATTTGTATTTCATAATAAATTCATCAACAACAATGTCCAGCATTTCAATTGTCACAACATAAATATGTACCTAATCACATGTAAAGGTAAGCATTCAGATGCCTCCTTATGAGTCTCTGTAATTACTCTCTTTTTCACAAATAAACCCCAGACAAAATGTGGGGGGAACAAGAAAAGCTTCAAATTTCCTACTAGATAAATTGGAAGCTTGTTCCCAGATTTAAGAAAATCAGGAAAAAATGATAAGATATGAAGATGCAGCCCACGGAGAAGAGGAACAGTGTATGACTTTTTTCCTTTTTGGTTTTTGGAAAAGAGGGGAGCATAAATAAACACAACAAGCTCCAAAAGAATTGGAGACGTGGAAGCAAATTTTGCCTAAGGGAACTGCAGATCCTCTCATGATTATTCAAAAGGAAGGCGGAAGGCTATATGGGGTTTGCCGGACCTTTTGAAGGTTGACCAGAGCTTATTCATTATATGAACACGGAAACTATCAGAACTACGGTGTGCTAGACCTGAGTTGTGGAATCATCATAGCTGGGAAACAAAGTCTTCTATTTGTGGGCTAGAACAAAAAAAGTATGATGTCATGAATTTGATTCAAAGAGAAATGGAAGGCAGTTGTTTGATCTGATTCCTCAACTTGATGAGCGAGCCTCTGTGCTACTGCTGCTGCCACCAGTAGACGGGCCAGTACTATGGCCAGACTTTTGCACACTTGTCTGGGAAACAGTTCCACTCTGTGAGAAAACCAAACCAACTGAAACACTTGAAGTTCTAATTGATGAAGACATTCTAGTTGAACTGGAGTCCTTGCTGTATCCTCCTGAGGGGAGTTCAGGTCGCAACTCTGAAGATGAGGATGATGGGGCTAGGGTACCAATGGATGAGCCCACAGGATAGGGTGCGACCGGCATGTCAGCAAGAGAAGATGCAGATGGACTGTAACTGAGAGTTCCTCCCACTGGGTGATCAAATTTGCATGTAGGCCCAAACTTGCAGTGGCCACGTTGTGTATAATGCGTGCAGGGTGGTGCGCCCTGATTAAGATGAAGAAATCAAAACAGACATTAACTTAAAAGGAAGAGAGAGAGAGAGAGAGAGACAGAAGAGCATGCCAAACACTGACAATTCTCAATAAGCATTTTTCACACCTCCACAAGAATATGCTTTATGGGGAGAGAGAGAGAGAGAGAGAGAGAGAGGGTGAGAGTCAAAACCGTTTCATCTGCTACCTCATGTTGCAGAGCTTACCTTAATTCAGAAGTTCACAAGTTACTACACATTCACTTGAGAGAGATCAGAAAAGCGTTTGGGCACAGGATCCGAAGAAATATGATTCAGCCATAGGGCAAAGATAATATATTACATACCAACTGTCAAATTGTTGAAGTGCATCCCTATTTCTAATTCCTTGAGGTGATATGAACAAACATTTTTGACACCTAAGACGGCTAATTTACAAATAAAGGCCTTTAATCATATCATAAGGACAGACTTCCATTGTGGCCCTATCTCAAAGATGAAAATTCCCAACTCATTAATTGGAAAACATTAGATTCCTATGATAAATCAGTGAAAAGTTGAAGCAAAAGATGGAAAAGAAAAATATAGCTACTTCTTCAGCTAATAAAGACGACAAACACATATGACACTTGCCAGAAGTAAAATATAAGAAAACATAAACACAGGGCATCATTTCTCAATGAAATAACAATAAATTTAGATGATTTTATACACATTTTCATGTTTGATCCACATACTGCAAAGGCAATCTACATGAAATCTCAAATTTTAATAATCAATCAATATGTCTTTAACAACTAAAGAAAATCATAGAAGAAACCCTTAAAAGCGGATAAAATTGGAATATGAAAGAGTTCCTTAACTGACTTCCATAACGAAGAAACGAAAATGTTATTTCAATTCTTAAATAGGACAGCTGAGATTAGAACTTGTACTCTACTTTTGTGGTGAAAACGGATCTCACACAAGGGAACACTTATTAATCTAGTGTCATGAATTACCAAGTGAACAATAAATCGAAAACTACAAGCGATATGATAATATTGTTGAATGCACAAATCGTTAACAAACTACAAAATCTCCCATCAACTGTTTGAATGATATTTTCTAAACAATAAAAGCCTTTCTTGAATAAAATGCAAGAGGTTTCATGCATCAACCATAAAAACCATTAAAAGAACTGGAATGCAGCTGCAAGAAAAGCATATCAAGCATAGATAAATGTTAGAAGGTAACAGCCAAACAGGCAACAAAGTAAGCATTCACTGAAAAAGGAGAAGAGACAACTAATAGCACATTAGAAGTTGAATAGCTTTATAAACTGTATCATTCATCAAAACCTTAATCAAGTAAAACTGTCTTCTGTAAGGAGAAAAAAAAGAACATGGTCTATAAAGAGCACACAGATTACATACTAAAACATTAGACATGAAGAAAAACATGTACTGTTGACAGCTGTATATTCCTAATCTTGCGGATTAAGTTTTAGTGTATTCCTAGTTTAGTGGGATTTCCTTGTATAGGACCTAATTTAGAGAGATCATTCCTGTAAATTCTATTTTCCTTTCCTAGAATTCCTTGTATAGGACCTACTTTAGAGAGATCATTCCTGTAAATTCTATTTTCCTTTCCTAGAATTCCTTTACATAGGACTGCTGTAAATCACAATAATATATGAGAGAGCCTTTTTTTTTCTCTCCTATCTTCCTCCTATTATTTCAACGTGGTATCAGAGCTAATGCTCTAAACCGCTGTCAGTTTAACTCTCATATTGAAAGCCGACTGCAGCCTTTCCCTCTTGTAGGGCATAAATTTGCTGCCTTTTCTCTCAACTGACAAAGACGGTGTTCATCTTGGAAAAAGTTGGCAGAAGAAAAAAATTCTGGAGTCAAATTTGGATCTATAGCTGAAAATCCTTCTGTGCAAATCAGTCCATTAAAGATAGATGGAACCAATTACCTTGCTTGGACCAGGTCTTGTTTATTGTTCATTCAAGCTCAGGGTTTGCATGGATATGTTATAGGAGATAAGCCAAAGCCAGCTACTGGTGATCCAACACTCACTCAATGGGAATCAGAAAACTCCCTTGTCATGTCATGGTTACTCAACTAGATGCAACCGCAGATTGCTTAAGGCTATTTGCTATTCAACACTGCACAAAAGATTTGAAGTGCAGCTTCTCAGACCTATTCTCAAGAGGTTAATGATGCTTAGATCTATGAGATATGAAATTAAGACATATGAGACTAAACAAGTAGATATGACCATAGCACGATATTTTGCTGAATCAAGTGGTCTATGGCAAGAATTAGACTATTATCAAGATTTCCAGCCTGCATGTCCACATGATGTAGTTAAATTTCAGATGTTGATAGAAAAGGAACCAGTCTATGATGCTGGTCTGAATATGGAATATGACCAGAAACGGGTACAAGTTCAGGGTAAGGTTCCTTTTCCTTCCGTAAGACAGGCTTACTCTTACATTCAACAAGAAGAAAGCCGAAGGAATGTCATGATACACACAAATCCCATAGAAAAAGCAGGCTACTTGCCAACAAAACTCGTGAATCAGAGAAAGGAAGTGACCAGGTCTATCAAATAAAGATCACTTGAAATATGATTGGGTAAACCGAGGCATCTAAACAGAGTTTCTGGAAACTTCACGGTCGACTGACAAGAGGATGTGGAAGTAAACAAATAGGTTCCACTAGGCCACAAGCAAACATGTCAGAGACTATAGATGCATCTGTATCTGAAGAAACAACAATTGTTGGTGGTCTTTCCAAGGAAGAAGTGCAAATTCTATGACATCTTTTGTCTCGGCTTGACTCACATTCAACTGTTGCTTCTTCTAATTTTCCAAATCAGTTATTGCTTTTCTTGCTAATTCTGAAACTCATAATAATCCATGGGCTATAGATTCTAGAACATCAGACCAAATGACAGGCTCTTCCAATAATTTTTCAAATTACACTCCATGTTCAGGCAAAGATAAAATCTGTAATGCAAAAGGTTCTTTATCTCCAATATCTGGACACAGGTTCTGGTAATTGTACTCCTTCCATTAAACTATCATCAGTTCTTCATGTCTCTAATTTTCCTAATAATCTGTTATCTGTTAGTTCCCTTACCAATGAACTGAATTGTAAAGCAGAATTGTATCCTACTTATCATGCATTTCAGGAAATGAGCATAGGGAAGCGATTGGCTATGGTAGACTGCAAGATGGTTTGTATGTGCTAGATAGGAGTAGTCACTCATTGCTATCTTCTAAGACTCCAGCCATGATAGGAGATTCAACGTTTGCTAACCAACAGTCAATTCAGATACATAGGAGATTAGGACACCCATTCTTTGAATGTTTTAGAAAAATTATATCCTAAGTTGTTTAAATAGTGCAATTTAGATTTACTGTTTTTTAATGCGTGTGAATTTGCCAATCACACAAGACGTTCTTATCCTTTAATTAATAATAATCCTGTTCCTTTTATGAATATTCACTCTGATGTATGGGGTCCTATTCATACAGTTTCCTTGTCTATTTGTAGATAGCCGGTCACCTTTATAATCTGTTGTACTATGATGACATGAGTTTACTTGTTGTGAGCTAAGAATGAGGTATTTTCTTGTTTTATATCTTTCCATAAAATGATTTGCACATAATTTGATGCTAAGGTTGAGATTTTGAGGACTGATAGTGGCACAGAGTACATGGAAGGTACTGGTCGTGACTATCTTGATTCATATGGAATACTGCACTTGACTAGTTGTGTTAATACAAGTGCCCAAAATGGAGTTTATGAAAGAAAGAATAGACACTTATTAGAAGTGGCATAGTCCTCATGTTCACTATGAATGTCCCAAAAGTATACCAGCGTAATGCAGTACTTTCCGCTGCATATCTTATTAATAGAATGC
Source organism: Erythroxylum acuminatum (assembly GCA_026284645.1). Taxonomy (NCBI): domain Eukaryota; kingdom Viridiplantae; phylum Streptophyta; class Magnoliopsida; order Malpighiales; family Erythroxylaceae; genus Erythroxylum; species Erythroxylum acuminatum. The sequence continues at coordinate 39,949,290 of JANKOD010000193.1, read as the reverse complement.
CAGAAGGCTTTAAAAGTCCTTTGGAAATGTTGCAAGGTACAAATTCTTACACTGTACCTCCTAAAGTTTTGGATATGTATGTTTTGTCCACACAAAAAATGCAAGCAAATTAGATCCGCGTGCTCTTAAATGTGTGTTTGTTGGGTACTGTGCAACTCGGAAAGGTTGGGTACTGTGCAACTCGAAAAGGTTACAATGTTATCATCCACCAACTCAAAATTTTTTTGAGAGTATATATGTCACCTTTAGGGAATTAGAGCCCTATTTTTCTCCATCCCAATCCCCTCTTCAGGGGAAGAAAAAGGAAGAAGAGGAGTCACCAAATCATAGTGTGCCTATGCAAATTTTTAATCCAATCATTAGTAGTGGGAGTGAAACACCTAAAGATGGAATGCTTGATTAGTCAGATTTGAAACCATGAAGAAAACATGTAGATAAAGCTATTGAGCATGTTCTACCAAGTCAAACGTCTACTCTGAATTCAGCTCCTGTGGAATCATCCAGTGAGTCTCCTTCATCTCTTAAGCCTTCCAACTCTAATTCTGTTACTGATGATCTTGATGTCCATATTGCTGTTAGAAAAGGTGTTCACACTTCCTATATTTAACTTTGTTTCATATATTCACTTCTCCTTCCTATAGAGCCTTTGTATTGTTGTTGTCATCTGTTTCTATAACATAGGATTGGCAGAAAGGTCTTAGTGAACCTAAATGGAATGATGCCATGGTTGATTAAATGTAAGCTTTGACAAAAACAAAATGTGGGAACTTGTTACTCTTCCATCAGGAAAGAGACCAGTATGTTGCAAATGGATGTCCGATGGAACTGTTGATAGATTTAAGGCGCAATTGGTTGCAAAGGGGTTCACCTAAACCTACAGTGTTGAATATGAATAAACAGTGACTCCACAGACAAAGATAAACACAATTAGAATTCTTGTGTCTTGTGCAGCTAATCTTGGCTGGGATTTACAACAGCTTGATGTCAAAAGTGCATTTTTGCAAGGGGAGTTAAAAGAAGTCTATATGGAAATTTGCCCCTGGATTTAACGCAAAGAAAACTGAAGGAAAGGCTTGTCAATTGAAAAAGGCACTATATGACTTAAATCAGTCTCTTAGGGCATGGTTTGATAGGGTCAGGAAAGCCATGAGTCGTTTTGGGTATCATCAAAGCAATGCTGATCATACCTTATTTGTCAAAGACTGCACTGGTAAGATCACGATACTTATTGTCTATGTTGATGATATAATACTAACGGGAGTAATATGGACGAAATGATTCAGTTGAAAAGATATCTAGCTCAAGAATTTGAGATTAAAGACTTGGGCAAGCTGCACTATTTCCTTGAAATTGAAGTTGCCTGATCTGATAAAGGAAAATTTAACTCCTAGAGGAAATATGTTTCAGATCTTCTCGAAGAAACTATCATGCTAGGTTGCAAACCAGTAGGTTCTCCTATTGAAGCTAATCATAAATTACAAGGAGCTGGTAAATTTGTTGACATTGGTAGATATCAACGACTAGTTGATTTATCTCTCCCACACCAAACCTGATATAGCATATGCTGTAAATGTATGATCCTCTAGAGTGTAGATGTTGTACTTTGTATTTTAAGGTACTTAAAATCTGCACTAGAAAAAGGGTTACTCTTCTCTAAACATGGCCACCTAAAAATTTAAGAATTCACAAATGCGGATTAGGTAGGATGTCCTGATGATAGAAGGTCTACTTCTAGCTATTGCACATTTATAGGTGGTAATTTAGTTACTTGAAGGAGTAAAAACAAGCTGTTGTAGCAAGATCAAGTGCAGAAGTTGAATATAGCGTAACGGACTAATGTGTATGTGAGGTGTTATGGCTTCAGAAATTAATGTATGAACTATCGTTGTTGGATGGAAATTTTTTTTCCTTGTACTGTGATAACAAGGCTGTCATTAGCATTGCTCACAATCCAATTCAAAGTGACAGGACAAAACATATTTGAAATTGATCGACATTTCATCAAGGAAAAGATAAGCTGTGGAACTCTGAACATTTCTCATGTATCTTCAGAAAATCAATTGGCTGATATTTTCACTAAGGGACTTGGCAGTAAGACAATTTCATGTCTCGGTTTGCAAGATGGGCATGCAAGATATCTATACACCAACTTGAGGGAGACTGTTGACAATTTTATATTTCCTAATCTTGCGGGTTAAGATTTGGTGTATTCCTAGTTTAGTGGGATTTCCTTGAAAAGGACCTAATTTATAGAGATTATTCCTGTATATTCTATTTTCCTTTTCCAGAATTCTTGTAAATATAGGACTGTTGTAAATGACAAAAATATATGAGAGTTAATTTTCTCTTCTATCTTCCTCTTATTATTTCAACGTATTCCAGAGATGAAATTATTAAAATAGTACCAGTTTCAAGAACTCTAATTATAATATAAGTTCAGGCAAGCATGCCTATGTCCAAAATAGAATTTAGAGCCCACAAGTTATAGCCTTCTATAAGGTTGGAAGAAGAGATACATTAGCTCAACCAGATATTGTTCCACAAAGTTTAATTACTGGGAAACTGTCAGTAACATCACAAGAGACCAACTTAAACTATTGTTTGAAATTCAATTATGGAATATGCATGAACTTTAGGGATTAAAAAATTGGATGAAGGAAACATGGCATGTAGTTGTGTTAGACTGCAATCACTACCTTTCCCTCCCAAGAAAAGCAACCACCAAATATCAAAAGAGAACAATCAAATCAAGGAACCTAGGAAGCAAGAAAATGGAAAGCATGAAAACCCTCCCAGGTATTGAATACTGTAAGAACCGCTCACATATTTTGTCTATTGTATTAAAAGAGTAATATTTATTAGTTCAAATTGATAATGTGTATACTCTCCATTCTGTAAAATTGAAATGCTGCAACCAAATAAATTGCTTGAAAAAGGCAAGATCGATGGAATGTGCAGAAAATAGTGAAAGAGCATTCAGTGTTGTAATGTCATAAATCTGAGCATTGCACAGCAAGAATGGAACGCAATAAAGAATTTTTACACATAATAATTAAAAAGATTTGGCATAAGAGAACATTTACATGAGAGCATCCACATATTAAAAGCAGGTACCAGGTCACTTCCTCCCAAATGTTTTTCAAATTGTTAAGAAGATTTAGCTTCAACAAACATGCAACAGCTTACTAGCCATCAAAACCTTTGGAGAGATAGATGCTTAAACAATGCCAATAAGAAAACAGCAATAAACTTCATGCATTAGATGATACTTAATAAGCCATCAGAGATTATTTGATCATTTTTTGACTCACATGATACCTGAGTGAAATTAAAACACTGAAAGCATCACAACACAAAGGATTCAGAATATGCTTACTGGGCGTAAAGGAAGACCCATATGACTAAGGATAACATTTGTTTTTGGTGTAATGCATTCTGGTGGATGGTGATATTTACAAGAGGATCCAAATCTACAATCACCAGTTTTCATGTAATACTGGCATTCTGGTTGGCCAGGTCTCTCTGGAAATGAGTGTTCCTTTTGGCTACTGCTTGCAGGACCAACTGAAGTAGGTGTTGGCTGATAAGTTCCTGTGTAGGCAGGTGCTGAAGGAGATAGTTGTGTTACCCCATAGAAAGAATTCGAACCTACCACAGGCTGAGTATTAGGAGAAGCTCCCGGACTTACAGATGTCTGCACAAGAATCACAGTTCAAATGAAAATATCTAGGGAGAATGCCACAAACCTTCTGAAAAATAAAGGAAGGTTTCACTGAATTACCGGGTAAGGACTCCAACTTGGATAGGGAACTACACCAGGTGAAAGCAGCATAGGACCATAAGGTCCCTGCACATAGCCATGCATCAAAGGTGACCTTGCAACTACTACACTATACTGCTGAGATGAGGGACCAGATGGAGACTGCATCGCTGGGTACAATGGAGGTCCTGGTAAAGGAGCGGGTGCATTTGCAACTTGTGGAGCCAATGATTGTAGTGGAACTTGAACATTAGTTGGTTGTGGATGATGAAATTTACATGTCGCACCAAACTTACAGTGTCCTGTTTTTATGTAGTATGTACACTCCTTTTCACCCTGTGAACAATTAAACATCCAATGTTTCAGATTCAAAAACATGTAGCAAAAGTGAGAAAGAAATTACAAGAAACAGAATGTCAATGACAAGAAAAAATACACAAGTACCGGACGTAATGGGTATCCATAATAATTTAGTGCAATGGGACTAGCAGAACCAACTCCCAGCTTCGGGTGGTGGTACTTGCAGGAAGCACCAAATTTACATGTTCTTGTCCTCATATAGTACTGCAAAATCAAGCCAGAAACAGCATAGCTACAATCACTAAAATTCCAGAAACATCAACCATAACCAAAAGCTGACCTGCACATTGTTCAGGTATCAATCAAGCATTTTCATTAACAACTTGCGTAAGTCTCAAAAGTATCAAATGGATTAACCTGGCAAACAGGCTGGTCAGCACGCTCTGGATACTCTTCTCCAGCTGCTGTTGCTCCCATCACCTGATCATCATCATCATTCAGAATTAAGCAATAAGCACAATTATGCCGAACACATAACACAAACACACACACGCGCAGATCTTACTACACTAACACCTTACTACATTAACACCTACGTACTAAATAAAACCATTCCGCACTAACTTCAAAATTCAATCATCCAAACTCCATCAAAAAAACCACAAGATCACAACAATTGGAACCAATAAACCTCTAAAACCCACAAACTGGAGTGAAACCAAACAAAATTACCGCGCTGCGGTCAGGTGGATGATTGAACCGACACCTTGACCCGTACCCACAATACCCGGTCCTCAAGTAGTAGAGACAATTGGCCGCGCCGGGTCGTTCTGGGTACCCGGATTCCTCTTCACCAGAGTGCCAACCACGCTCTACATTCACACCAAAACAAACATAAAAAGATCATATCACCCACTCTACACCAACATTCAAAGAACCTTTAAACAAGAACATAACTCGCAAAATGTAGGTTAAATAAACGAAACTCGCCTTCGAGCCCCGTTCCCGGCACCGGAGCCGTCCATTCCGGTGACGGATCGGACTGCGACCCCTCCTGGATCCGACTGTACCGGTCCATCCCGAAATTCTCCAAACCGAACCGGAGTCTGCTTCTCCGATCAGCTGGATACCTCTATCTGTCTGTGTATGCCTTTGTAGAGAGAGATGACCGAAGCGACAAGCGAGAACGAAAGAAACAGCGATCGAGAAAAACTAAGAAAATAAAATAAATAAATAAAATATCATATTTGTTATTATTATTATTACTTTCTTTTTTAATTTTTTCAACTCGTAAGACAAAGACATAACTGTGTTTGCTTTGGCTTTGGCTTTTCAAAGGGAAGTGATAGTTTTGATCTTTCGCTCTTCTCTTCTATGCTGGTTTGTTTATATACGCGCCAAACAACCCCCCTACTTGCTTAGGTTTATTTTGATTTTTTAAATTATCTTTTTTCAAAATAATATTATTTTAAAAAATTAATTATTATGTATTAAATGTGAGTTAAAACTTAAAAGCATTGTCCCTTTTTTTTCCCTCTTAAACAATTCATTACTGCAACTTTCCTCTAAAACTTTTTAGTCATTTGAATGACGATGATGCCCCTCAGGTTCTTTGGAATGTCGACATGTCGTACGTACGAGGAGTGAGCATGGAATAAAGCCGTACTTTTGTGTAGGGATATTACAGTAAAACTGACCAAATAGGCATGAGGGTTTGATGTATCTGTACGGAGAAGTTAGTACCCTTACTCTTCCCACTTCAATTACTTAATAATTATATTTAAAATAATGTTATTTTATTTTTAATCTAATTAATTAAAGTTTATACTAAACAGTTTTTAATTTAAAAATTAAAGTTCAATTAAATTATAATGAGTACAAAAATTATTGGTCAAAAATAAAAAATATAAAAAAGAGATAATATGATTTTTATTTAATTTTAAAAAATATTTTACCAAAATAATATTTTGTGTAATCGTATATTCATTAAGAATTTTAAGTAATTAAAAGTATTTCAGTAGTACATGGAGTGAAGTGAAAGAGAAGGTGGTGACTCATGTGATGTGACATTACAGAAGAAATTTTATATTTTAAAATATTAATCAATCCACTTGAAAATGGAATAAATATTATTTTATATTTATTATAATAAAGTGATATTAATTGATATAATAAAATGATGATTTTTATTTTTTTAAAAGAATGATAATTTAGTCCAATTTTTCAAATTTTAATTTATGATTTGAATAAAATGATATATTTTAATGTTAAATATTAATTAACATTTAGCATTAATTAAAATAATTTTTTAGAAATTAAATTTGAAATTCATTAAAAGGGTAAATAAATGAACACATCATTTTAATTCATTAAAAGCTTACAACACGACTAGATAATGGAGTTGGTAATTACGGCCAAAATTAGGGCTTTTACTTTTCTCAAAGCGGTAACGTTTTTCGCACTACAGACAAATTTTGGTAATTGCGTGTATTTTTTTTTACTTGGGAAGTTAGGAGGTTGACAGTAGATAAAGATACTCGCCTGTGCTCTTTGCTTTTTGAAGTGACCAACCAAAATCCGCCAACTACTCACCATCCCCACGTAACGGATGAGCAACGTGTTCACTTGTACATCAAGTGTATTTTTGCCGTTAGGCTGTGTTTTAATTAGCGGAAGTTTTATAATAAAATGGAATGAATAAAATATTATTTTATAATTTATAAGGAGATTTTATAATAAAATATAATAGAATGGAAGAGGAGAGTTACACATTAATATTTTATTATATTTTAAACAGTAAAAATGAAAAACTTTCGGTCTGAAAAATTTAGGATGAAATATAAAATAATAAACAACTTTACATTATATTCAATTATAAATAAATTTTAATATTTAAATATAATTAAAGTTTAGTTTAAATTATAAAAAATTTGAAATAAAATTTAATTATAAGTGATTCAAACTAATCTAAGTATCATTATATTTGCTTGAGTGATTTTTAATAATCTTTTAATTTAAGAAGTCAAATAGTTTCTTAAGAATTTGAAGGTTACAGTTATAACCTGAGATTGATTAAAAGTAAAGATATGTTTGAGTTTATAAATATTATTTATATTAACTTTTGTTTATTAATTTAAAATTTTAAAACTTTATTTAATTTTATAATATCAATTTCAACCTTAAAAAGTAACATTAAAATTTCTAAAATTTTAATTTTTAACAAAATAGTTTAATATTTTGTTGTCAGTAAATATGGATAATATGACAAGTCACATCAAATTAATGTTTTTTATGCATAACTATCATATATTATATTTGTGCTATGTATAAATTTTATTATTTAATAAGTATATTATACAATTAATTTTATATCTAACAAATACAATATCTGGTAATAACATTACAAAAATACCAATCACATAATTTATATAATAGTAATTTATATGAATAGAAAAATTAATGATGAAATATTTGTATTAAAAATTAAAAGTTGTAATATTTTAATACTACATTTTAAAATTTGTACCAGTATTTTAAAATTAAATAAAATTTATATTTTTTTTGAAAAATAAAATTTATAATTTTTCTTATTAATAAACAATAATTTCGTAAAGTACTATTATAGGAGCGCGTGATTGGTTGTGATCAAATGCGAGTGTGATTGGGTTCTCAAATCGGTTAAAATTTAGGAGTTAAACTTCATGTCCGAAAAGGAGGAAAAAAAAAGCGAGAGAAAAAAACAGAAACATAAAGTAAGATTGATTCAGTTAAGATTCCGTTGGGAGGGAAATTCATGAGAATCAACGGTCGAGAAAGGGCCAGATGAAACGGACGGTGGAGACGAGTTGTGTGTCAGCATCTGAACCGGGAATATGACTTTGTGGTAGTAGGTAAGAAGTCCATAAAAGCATTATTAATAGTGTACAGTCGGTGGGTGACCTGAAGTCGCCAGTGGACGACGGGGATGATGGCGATTGGGAATCACTGGAGATGCCCATGATCAGGTGGAAAGTGATGGCGACGGTAACGGTAACGGTAACGGTAACGGTAAGACTGTTCTTTTCTTTGACTTGGACAAGGTTTGGTTTGGACGCACGTAGACCACTTTTTCCTTTTTTTTTTTTTATTTAGGTTTTATGGTTTTGCCTTGCAGTGAGTTAACTGTGATATAGTCTCAAACGAGCGGCGTCCAAGTGTCGGCGAACGGTTTTTTGGGGCATTTGGGGTATGTTATTAATATGTTCGGCAGTTATGAGTTTGCTTGTCGGCCAAGTTCGTGCAAATCAAGTTCCTGAAATTTAGGAATGACAACACGAGTCACACACGGTTTAAAGTGCATAAATTAGGTTATAGTTAGTTAAAGCACAGTCGGATTCAAATTAAAGAATACTATTACTTTTAGTCTTTTAGTTATTGTATCGTTAATTTAACTAAAAATTAAATTATTTGAATCCAAACCAATTTTAAATTATAAAAATGTAGGACTTGAACTTGAGGTGACATTATTATCTCTATTTAAGTGGTATACATCTTCTTTTTTTTTAAAGGTAAAGGAAAAAACTCTATCAACTATATAAATGAGTTAGACAAGGTAGAATAGACACCCATACTTTCAAACGAGAGAAATTGCAAGACACTCTAGCAAGTTCATGAATGCCCAC
>JANKOD010000193.1:39877674-39897838 GCA_026284645.1 Erythroxylum acuminatum | reverse complement strand
TCAGTTTTGTTTTCTTATTTCATTATTTTCATTTCATTCCCAAATTAGTATTCGATGAACATGTCCGTCGTGGAAAAGGTGGGGGAGGAAATTCTCGGGAGATGGACTTTGAGAGCTTTCTCGACTTTGTTCTGGCCTTAGAAAACAAGGATACTACTGAAGGATTGACATATTTATTTCGATGTCTTGATCTTCATGGGCGAGGATTCCTTACAACAGCCGATATCCACTCACTTTTCAGGTTTGTGTGTAAATTCTTCATATTTGCTTTGTCTAGTTGAATCTTTGGATGGAAGCTAAGAAGGGGAGCATCAAAAAGCTGAGGTGTTTCCTGATTCAGTCTTCCTAAACTAAGCTCTGCAGTTTCCTGCTTGTAGTGGTTGAGCAAGTTCTACGAGTCTCGAATCTTCAGAGACATAAACCCAAAGCTTTTTGTTTGGATGGAATATTGTATTAACTACCTCTGTTACACGGTTCTTTAGTTTTGAAATAGTTGAGGACTAGAAATGTGTACTTATGTGACCTGTAGGATAGCAAACATTTCAATCTTGCAAGTGACTCTCTAAATGAACTTGGCAAGATATTGATATCTCAGAAAGCTATTTGATGATTTTCTTGAAACAGAGATGTGCATCAGAAATGGATTGAGGGAGGAAATTATGAATTGTGCATTGAGGATGTAAGAGATGAAATTTGGGACATGGTAAAGCCAGCTGATGCACTGAGGATTACACTCAACGATTTGCTAAGCTGTAAACAAGGTGGAACAGTTGCCAGTATGCTCATTGATGTCCGCGGATTTTGGGCTCATGATAATAGAGAAAATCTTCTTCAAGAAGAGGAAGAACCAGAAGAAGAGTAGCCTCGTGTACCATGTCGAAGGTGACCATTTACTAACCAGAATGTTTTCTTAACTTTGGTTTTACTGGATATGACTCTCAATAGAGGCAAGGATTTCTTACCAATTATATCTCTTACTGCGTGACAGTGTATTATCATTTATGTATTCTGGCTGATGTACAAGAAGCCGTGTGTGAACAATACAGATGGCATAAGTGCTTACATCTGTTCTATGGAATGCAATGCTGTTGTAATGTTTGATATCTTTCCCATCCTGATTACTCTTTATAACCTTGTCCATTCTTGGGTAGTAGCTGCTCATCAGCTTCTTATTAAGGGAACAGCTAATCCTAAGATTCATGTTAAATCAAGGGCTTTGTAAGGATACTTTGTTCCTTATCAATTTATGCTGCAACTGCCAACTGTGAACAATGCTCAAGTTCAATCACTCTTTTAAGTTTCATAAAAATAAAAAGATTTAACATATGCCTCATCAATCATAAGATAGCTCAACTAAGACTAAAGGACTTTTCTCTTTCTTAAACCTTCAATCTGATAGATTTCCCAAACAAGGTAAGAAGAAATCTATAAATTTCTGTATTGCTCTTGATTGAAAAGGAAATAACAATGCTAGATTTCGAGGACCAGTACCTCCTGCCTAAGGCTCACTCTTAACCGTACATGCATGCACTCTCCTCGTGACTAATTCTTATTTATACTAAGAATATGTTAGGGAGCACAGATTCGGTTGGGCTGACAACCAATCATGAGGTTGTCAGCTCCCCCCTCCCCCAAATAACAGAACACATGACTATATATATATATTTACTATATGTGTATATTTATTTCTGCCCCCCTCTGCTCATTTCTTATGCCTCCTGACGTAAACTTGAGTTGGCTTGGCTGCCCTGGCTCTATCACAATCCTCCTACATCGTTCTGGTTCGGCATAGCTGCAGGGTAAGAGACATTCAACTAGTCTCGAAGGATCATGTACTCACTCTCCTTGATTGGGATCTTTGTTATTGAGTTGCGGAAATGCCTGAGGTAACTCCAGTGGTGATATCAAGCCTGTCTTTCCAATTCTTTACTTTTCTTCTGATTTAGCATCTGAAATTTATCGCATTCATTACTAATGAAACTCTTTTTCCATATTTCTGAGATCTTAGGCTGCCAGGATAGTACAATATGGCTGAAAGCATTTCCCAAATATGTTATAGCTGCGTCTGAGGTGCTTAAAGTGTGCATAACATTCCAGGCATGTGGCCAGTTCTCCAAAATGAATTGAAAATAAGGAATATTAAACTACCGAGCATGCATTTACATTTAGTTCCTATGTACAACGATAATTTCAGCAAAATAATCATCTTTAACTAGGGAGGCTAGCACAAAATATAGGGCCACAATGGTCGTTGGCTGTTTTATACAGGCTGATAGGGTTGAACAGGATCTTTCCACATGGTTCACAATTCACAAGCTCCTGGGTTCCAAGACCCTGACCTTCAAACTTCTCCTGACTTACTAGACGTGGAATGGTTTTCTTGGGGTAGGAACTCTGTTTTCCAAGGATTGCAATCTTTGTTTAAGATGAAAAACTTCGACCTGCAAGACCATGGGAATGGTAGCATCAGAACTTCCAGTAATTACATTGACAGAGAGAGACTGACCATGCTAGAAAGAACGAAACACTTGAGTCTCCTCTGCAGAATTCCTATGTAAAAGGAAGAGTTTTGGTAGAGAGGAGAGGATGTGGGGGTTGATACGGCAAAATTTCCTTCCCGATCAGAAGAAGACTGTTAAAGATCAAGTTGGGAATACCGAGTTCCTCCTTACTTTTTTTGGAAGTCAAAGGGTTCCAGTGTTTGGTTCAGATAGTACCTGTAGTTGAAATGCTCTTGTTCTCTCCCCTGCAAGGACTCCCCTAGTTGAATGAAGCTCCTGTAACAACAAATAGGTAACCCCATCAATCATCAAAAAGTTATTCTATGATTATCACGGCGTACCTACACAGGAATCTGCACTATGTATTATACCTTCTGTGTGTCATCCAAAACTGCCTTAAGGAAAGCAACATCGTGCTCGAGCCGTACATTGTCAGAGTGGACAATATTTGATAAGTTGTTGGCCTCCTCCTGGGCAAGCTCTAGACTAGCCAACTTCTCTTTCAGCAACTCCATCTCTCTCATTGTATCTGCCAACTTTTTCTCCATCTCTTGTCTGCTCTTAAGAACAGAGGATAAATTTTTTTCTGCAGTTTCTTGACTTGTTAGTGCAGTAGCCAATTGCCCTTCCAGGATTCCATTCTTTCTCATCAGAGTGGCTATTTTTGTCTCATACAATTGGTATACACTTGAATGAACTCCTCTCATTGTAGAATCTGTTTCTAGTATTACTATATCCTCATTTTCAACCGGAGGGTTTCCAAAACATTGGTTGCGAAAATCAGAATTATCAGCATTTGACATGCAAGATATATCTTCGGTGATAATCTTGCCTATGGTATTGTTAGCTTGCATTGAGTAATCTGATTTAACTTTTTGGTACTCTACTGCCTGAAATCAACAGAATGTTCAAGTTATTGATGCAATGTGTTTCGTACCGATAACTTCATCATTTCGGGCATTCATAGACTGAGATAAGAACCTATCATACAAGCAGGCACTAACTCCGGCGAGCGACTCTTGGTAGTTTAAGGAAAAATAACTGTAAAAGTGAAACGATAACTCCTAGAGCTATAACAGCAATATACCACTTTGCATAGCATCACAATGCTTGTATTGCTCTCCCACAACCCCATTTTCACAGTTAGACAAGCATCCGAAACAAATTCAGAAGGAATTGTTGGCATTCAACATAAAATTGAAGACCAAAAAGTAATAAAAATAGGGATGGGAAGGATTCTGAAAACTTACTGGTGCACTTCCATCTTCTGAATTCTTTGTGCCCTTAGTGGTTGTGTTTTGTTCTTCCTCATGAAATTGCTTGCGGAGTGAAGTATTTCCAACAGCATTTGAATCAATGAAAGAGAACTCTGACAAGGATTTTCTACCAGAACCATGGTGTTCAATTGCAGATGCTAAATTTTGTCTACCAAATGACTCAACCGATCGGTGGGAAGAACCAATACCGGTTTGAATACCCAACCCGGTGGATGACAAAAGTTTCTCAGACAGCGTAGCTCCAGGACCTTTGATCGTAGTGGTCCGTCGACCCACTGATGATTCATTCTTCTCCATGCCCACCACCTCAACCTGTAATGAAATATTAACAAGACTGATAATTTGACAGCAACTATAGATCCTGATTCTAATCACTGACCTGATTGGAAAGCTCCTTTTTGGATCCTCCAAATGCAACAAGGAAATCCTTTTCCTTGTGCTGCACAAGCACTAAGCTAAAACCCTAAGACATAGAAACAGCACGATGTCACCAGATATGCACGATATGAAAGTAAATTCAAAGGAGATTCATGTTCATGCTAACATCAAAAAAAAAAAAAGCAGTAAAATCTAAATCAAACAAATGACTCTGCAAGATATGTGATCATACATCTAGAAATTTTTAGTCAATAGATTGTGCTGGGTAATGGATGTTTTGCAGGTGAAGCCAAAGGAAACTCTGGTCAAAAATGGTAACATCTCAAAGACCATCTAAGAAAATCAAAATACAGATCTGAAATTTCACATCAGATTTATGCTTTTGTTAAATTATTGAACACTAAGCAACCAGGTACAAGATGAATCTTTTATCGGTTAAAGGAGCAGGAAAGCCACTATTTTTCTCTCAAGATGAAGTTATGAGACAAAAAGAAAACCATTACAGCTTCATTATAACTATTGATCATATGAATGAGCAAGTTCAAAACCTGACAAACCTAACATGAAGCGATTGCGATTTTATTGTAGATCTTATTACAAAAATCATGAATGACAGGAACAATAGGTCATATTAATATAGTTTGTGATTCAGATCTTCTGAAAGGAAAATCTAAGCAACTCACCTTATTTGTTGTTATACAAGATGGAGGTGATGCAAAGGCCACTGACCACTCATTTTTAAGAATATCAAAAATCAAAGTCTCGGAGTGTCCTGCATATACACAAAGTTCAACAGCCCATGAAAATAGTGCCTGACAAAGAAACTAAGAATTGATCATAAAAAGTAGGAAACATTTTTTGGCTAATGAAGCATACTCTTTTTCCTGCTTCCTCCCCCTGCTATATACCACTTAGAACCACATAGAACTCCACAGCAACCAGCTCTAGGGGATGGATGGAAACCTCTTATCTTTATCCTTGACCACACCATCTGAAAAACATAACTCATGATCAATTTGTGACACTAAATTAATCAACTAGTTCGATCCAGCAATGAAGTTATCACCGTTTCAAAGTTGAGTGAATATAAATCATTCAAGGTCTTTGACTTCGAGGATCCTCCAAATATATGAAGAATCTTATCTTCATATAGGGTTGCCACATGGTTTGATCTTGGAGATGGCCCTGTTCCTCTGCACATGAGATATGTAGTTAGTTAGAAAGTCTGCGTCACGTGCAGAATGATATAATGAAAGCCAACTTACGTGCAATGTATAGGGAGCCATGTTAAGGCCTTCAGATCAAACATATGAAGATCATTCAGCTTCCTCTTTTTAGCATCTTCACCTCCAAACACGAATAAAACTGAGCCTGCCCTAACTACCGTATGACCACTGCGAGCAACCTGCAACAGGCACGCAATTTCTGGTCAGCAAACGAATAGCTTTACCTCATATAGTTCTAATTGTTCACAGACTCAGGGCAATAGTGTTACTATATATACCAATTGGGTAGAGAGAAAAGGGAAGGAAATAAAAGGAATTGAGATATAATGCCTGGAACTAAGACCCAGGCAACAAAAGCTTCAACCAAATGGAAAGTCACTGAAAGATCGGCAAAAGATCGATACAAACCGGAACGTCTCCTTTTGCTTCCATGAGAGCCCAACATTCTGTTTCTGTGTCGAATGCCCAAACTGGAAAAAGCCAGAGAGAAAATTAGAGTCAGTCCATTTACCTAGGAAAAACCAGTAGAATGACAATGTGTTACCCGCAATTTTATCACTTGGAGGATTTGTCTTCCCACCAATCAGAAGTGCCTTCTTCCCCCATGAAACCTGGACAAGTCAAAGAAAGATGAACCATTAGAAACTAGTGTGGCTCAAGCTCATCAGTGGCATAGCAATAACATGAAATAGCTAAAAGGACTAGGAACTAAGCTAGAGTTGGATGTAAAATACATAGTATTACCAATCAATAGACAATAAACCAGAAATGCTATATGGTGAAAGCTGTAACTTAATCCTAGTAACAGAAAACAAGAGAATACCAGACTGTGGCCCTTGCATGCAGGGATCTTCAATGGCAGACTACTTGGAGACAAGTAAAGCTTAGAAGAAACACTAGTCCAATTAAACCTGTCAAAATCAAGCACCTGAACAGAAAAAACAAAAGAAAAAGAAACAGAAATATTCATAAGCTTCCATGGCATAGTCTGAGCGTTATGAAGACATTCGATATCTAACCTGAACATCATCCAACAATCCGTTTCCTGATTCACCACCACCAACAATCATCTTGTTCCCAACTACAGTTGCTGCATGCTGTTTAAGGAGATTAAAAAAAAAGTGAAATTTCGTCTTTGAAAAGGCAGAGGCAGTCCAGTGAGAATATTACTAAAAGATTGAGTTACATTGGATCGAGGTTGAGGTTTATCCCCAGCAACGGACAAGACCATCCAGTTTTCCGAGTTCCCTGACGTAGAGCCATGAACCTCCGGTGGATTTGACGAGCACTGATACTCGTGTTCATCAGATTGACCACTCGTGGTAGCTGAAACACCTTCACTCTGCACCAAAAACTCGCAAAAACATTATTACCTTGAACTGGAGATCACTGAACTCTAAAATACCAACAACTTATAATCCTTACATTGTTATTGTTAACCCTTTTCTGCGGTCGAAAAGGACTTCTACCTCCTGGTGCGGAGTCTAAGATTTGTACCTTCTTCACCCTAGAAGACCACAGACATTTTCATGTAAGAGACACAACAACAACATTCTGCAACCAGAAACATCTCTTACTGCTAAGAAACTATAGAGCCATTTCAAAGTCAACAAATGACTTGCATTAACTGACCTTCCAAGCTTGGTGCGTCTACGAGATAAACCAAACATCTTGTATATACTCAACTCAAGACCTTCCTCTCTATACTAACCAACTCTTAGTCAATAAAACCCTAGGATTTATCAAAATGCTGCACCCATTCTTATCATCAAGCACAACCCAGAAACAAAGAAACCTGAAAGCACCCACTACCCAGAACAACAACAACAACAAAGAGAAAAATGAAAGAAATAACAAATTACGACGAAGCTACAGTCAACGAACGTTCCAAGAACAAAACAACACAAGAAAAGACATGTTGTGAAAGGTCATGAATTTCACCTAGCAAGAAAAAGTTGACACAAAATCAGAAAAATGAAAAAGGAAACAAAAAGGGAAACATCCAACAAATGATATAGAAAAAATACTGTTTGGAAGCCAAGAAAACTGTGTAAATATGATAAAAAGGACACTTCTTCGGATTGGCTCAGAATCAAAAACAGAAAAAGTAAGTTGCTTGATAAGAAACAACAATGCAGCGACTGATGTGAGGAGGAGAGGAGAAGATTGGTTGGTGAAAGTGATAATGATAGTACTCAGGAGGCGAGCTGATAGAGTTAAGGACTGTCCCTATAACACATGAGCTGTAAGTTAATAGCAGAGACTAGAGACAAAGAAGGGGGTGCGTAGGTTAAGAAGGAAAGTGATTTGTGACACTTTTTGTCTCTGTCTCCTACTTTTGTGACTCTGGTCCAAATTTGCACATGTTTAGACACTACTTAGACACACATACTTTGCTCATGTCAACCCTAAAATTCTAAGAATATAAATGAAATTTGATAAGTTTAAGAATGGGATCCAAAGTAGAAAACTGAAATTTTTAAGTGTATATTTAATAATTTTAAGTATACTTGATAATTTATTATCTATAATAAAAAGTTTTTTTAAGAAACGAAAACCCACAACTGTTATCCTTTAGATACGCACTAGGTAAATTTTTAGATTGACATAATAGCTTATAAATCACGCCAACCGAATATTTCGCACTAAACAAATCTTGTACGACAGGCTCAATCGAGAGAGCGTAAGTAGCGAGATTTAAACACATGACCTATTGATTCCATGCCTTCTACTCCACTAACTCAACTACCCTAAGGGACTATAATAAAAAGTTATTTATTAATTTTATAGTTTTCCTAAATTTTAAAAAGTTCAGTAATACACCGTCTTTATATAGAAATTTTAAAAGATAAATTATTTTTATTTTTATATTAAAATTTTATTTATTTATTTTTAAAAAGGGATTCA
Organism: Erythroxylum acuminatum; assembly: GCA_026284645.1. Lineage (NCBI taxonomy): Eukaryota > Viridiplantae > Streptophyta > Magnoliopsida > Malpighiales > Erythroxylaceae > Erythroxylum > Erythroxylum acuminatum. The sequence continues at coordinate 39,889,549 of JANKOD010000193.1, read as the reverse complement.
AGCAATTGATTATTAGATAAAATTTTAAGAGTTTAAAAAATAAATATATTGGTTTTAATTGGAAATTTTCAATATTTTAAATATTTATATTAATTTAATATATATATATTTAAAAGATAAAATGTGAATTTTTAATATAAAAATAAGAATATCTTACAATAGAAGTGTCCGTTGTCTTAAAGAAAGGGAGGTGGTCGCTGACACATTTATTGCAGTGGGCCCCGATCGTCTGCAAGATGTCTCGGGACTTGGGGATGGAGTTCCAATCTGCCCCACCCACGTGTTATTGAGAAATAATATATATTTATATATTTTTAATATATATATATAATCACAACAGCTTTTTTCTATAATCATCACCTCCTTAAAAGCATGTTTTGGATTTTCGGTTGGTGCCCTTTTTTTCTTACACAAGGGTTTTATTGGTTTAATCGGATTTTATTTAATTTCAGGCTTAAATGACCACAATATTACATATTATTTATAAATTATTACACATTATTAAGAAACAATTAATATATACTTAATAAAAATTATAAACTCTATGAAATAAAAAACATATTAATTATTTGATACAATTTATTTTTAATACCTTATATTTTAATAATATTTATTACACTTGAAATTTTAATTAATATTTGAAACAATTATTTTAAAATTATGCTAATATTTAATAAGTTTATATTATAAATTAAATTGATGATCTAATTATTAAGAATTGATAAAATTTTACTTCCGTTAAAATTTAAGATGTTATTAGTACTGCTTTTAAAATATTAATATACAACATATAATTATAAACTTATTTAAATATTTTAATAAAAATGTTAAATTACGATTAATAAATTTTTCTTATCAAGCTTCTAACTTTCGGTCACTCTCATATCATTTATTTTATTAGAAATACAACAATACCCATTACGTAGAAATTTCGCTGAGACACGAGATCTGAAGAGAATGTAGTCTAACTCTAACTGATTGAGAGGCTATTTTATCAAAACTGATAGTTAAAAATATTTCATTTTCTCTACTAAACTATATAACAACATTAATAAAGGGTTTATTAGAACTTGTAAGGTAATTTAACATTTTGATTCATTTAATATAACGATAATCATATTAGAATTAGTTTCTGAGTTAGTTGTTTTTTTCAATCCGAGAAAAAAATAATTGAGTCACAGCTTCAGTTGCCCAGACTCATATCGATTAGATGTTCAACTATTCTAAACAAAACGATACCATTTTGCGTAAAATAGTTGAGCCTGATCTATAGGTCAACCCATTAAAAACACCTTAGTCTGAACCTATAGATCAACCAATTATCATCCCTTATGTATCCAATTCATGATTATACAAAATATTTTTTTGTGAATAACTAGAGAATCATGAGTATAACATTAATTTAGTTTTCTAAATCCAGGTTAAGCAAGATTGACCAAAATGAGAAATGAAAAAGAAAAAAATTTGTTAAAATATTGACTATGTTATATATGAAAATGGGTTGGTATGAAATTTTGATTAAATAAGAGAAACTTAATAACATAATATCATTTTAATCTCGATTGATCATAGTGCTTTGGTATTGAACGAACTATAAATTTTAAAATTGATCTCGGATTTATTTTAACATCGAATTGAATTGGTCATAAAATTCGATTTTGAACTCAAAAAAAATTTGAAAAATTTTATTATAACTTTAAATTTGGTCGACCTATTTTACCAACTCTATACTCAAAATGATAACACTTTTATTAGTAAAAAGGTAGCATATCATTGCATTACAAAAAGGGTGGAAAGTGGTCTAATGTAGCTTCTCTTACATATGATGATGGACTCGTGGATTAGTACGCAAGTATCCATCAGACACCTCTAATCTCATACCAGATACAGCATTGATTAAGATTATTAACTATCATTATTTGTGCCTGATGATCCAATTAAGTAATTAGCATCTCTAATGATCAAAGCCATAATGCTCCAACCCTTCTAAGCATAGGGATTAAGGTCCTCTTAAGGTGAAGGCTCATCACCTCATTTGCTCCACCCACAAGTTGACCGCCGATGAACACCACTGGCATTGCACGATACCCGATCCTCGACAGCGCCTGCTCAAGTTCCCGACCGCCGGCCATCTCGTCGAGCTCATAGACCATCGGGTTAACCCCAAAGTCATTAAGTAGGGTTTTGATGGTATGACACATGCAGCATGTGCTCCTGCTGAATATCACGACTGGCCTGTCTTCTACCATTCGCTCAATTCTATCCATATTTGTGAAGACGAAGCTGATAAATCGAAAACCAGAAACTGGGGTATGCAATGCTAATAATGATATTTTTCTAGTGTTTGTTTGCTGGGAAAGTTGACGAGGAAATGGAACAGTGAAACAAGTACAGCTAGTGGAAGACACCTGAGGCTTTTGGTGTGGATCCGGAGTGGTTGAGAATGGACGAGGGTTATGCGGCCATTTATAGCGTTTTCTTGGAGACTGTAAAGTTGGGTTTATCCATAAAGAAAATCTAGAAAAGAACAGGTTCCATAATAGTGAAGCCAAATGAGAAATGTTCCATGTGATGTTTGGTGTCGGCTTCGAGATCACCCTCTGATAATTACTTGAAGAGTTTTTGATTCGTCGCTCCATAGAAAAAGTAAACTAAGGATCGAATATTGCACACAAATATCATACAAAACACCTAATTTCCAATGTACCAAGACGAACATTGCATGTCTCATATACGAAGATGATATATACGGAGTTCCTCTCTGCATCATCATCGTCATCATCACATTCAGTCTGAAGTCTTGCAATAAAGAGAGGTCTGGGGAGGTTTGATAGTACACAAACTTACCTCTACATAATAGAGAGATTATTTTCACTAGACTCACATGCAAATGTGACAATAAATGATTTCTTTAATTTTTTTTTAAAAAAATTGTGTAGCTTTATTTAAAAAAAACTAATTTTTTCTTAACTTTAGATTAAAAAATAATTATAAAATACATGCAATATAAATATTAGTATCTCACATAGACCATGATGATATAATTCAGTTTTTAAATTTGAACCAAACTAAATTAAACTCTCTCTAAACTAATATTTTACTATAATTATCTTAAATTATTATCTTAGGAGGAGTTTAATTAGTTTAAATTGAACTTAATAGTTAAATCGAGATATTATATTGATGATATTTGATATTTTTGTTATTATTTTTAACCAAAATTTAGAAAATAAATTTTAAAAAATTAAGAGAATATTGTAAAAAAATTTAATTAAAAGTCTGTATATTTTTACCCCACACTCCCACACACACACACACATATATATAATGTACGGTTTAGTTTTACATGTTTTAATTATGAGATGCTTTTTTTTTGCTATATGGGTGCAACTTTTTTTTTCTTTTTCTATTGAGTGATTTCACTTTAGTATAGATTGAGACATAAACTTAGTTGGAAACACAACTTGGGATTTATCCAATTGGGACCTTCTTTGATTGTAACAAGATTCGCATCCACTTCTATAATGTGGATAGCTACGACTTTTGTGACCAATTTAAAAGAAAAATGTTAGGAAATTAAATGGCTAGAATAGCAACAAAATATAATTTTAAGGCTTTATCACCAAATATTTGAAGTTTTATAGGATCAAATCCTCAATGGTATAATTATAATTTTACAAAGTCGTCTAATTAGATAACTAAAAAATTATCTCATTAAAGACACAGTCTTACCTCTAATTAGTAGATAAATTATTTCTGGTAGACCCGAATGTGAAAAAAAATATACATATCAAAATAATAAAATATATATATACCTAATAAATAAAATATAAAATAAGTAATAAACTAAATAATACGATAAAAATAGAACAAAGTTAAGAGTAAAAAGAAGTAAATAAATACACACAAGTAAATAAAATAAAATAAATAGGTCGTTTACAAATACATTAAATGAGTTTAAATTGAAATATTTTCTTTCATGGAAATGATAAAAAGTAAAAATTGATCGATTGACTTAAATGCTATTTGGTTTCTAGAGTCCTAATTCGATTGATTGAGATTACATACATGCAGAAACGGTACTTAATTTTTGTATTAGCTTAATTACAATCCTAATTGATGAAGTTAAATAAAGAACGAGCCTATGCATGAAATCATAAAGATGACGACACCAGGAATTCCACAGATGAAAAGCTTACCATGAGGACAAACTATATGGGTGGACCAATTGATCCAGATTCCTCACTTAAGACTCTCCCTTAACAAGGGGGTCTTGAGTTCAAGTCACGCCAAAGGAGGGAAAATAGGCATGTTTCTATTAATTGATGATCCTCTAGCTCCCTAGATACAGCTCTTTGATCGGATCAATTACGGACGTCTCGCTTTTAGTGGCAGTGTGGGAGTTGGAGCTACTAGGGAACCTGCATGGGGGCTGATGGGAACCTGATGCTGAGCAGGGGGAGCCAGTGATCAATCATCAGCTGAACAATCAAGTATGTGAAGACTCCTTGTGCACAGAAGTGTACAGGCTATGTAGGAACTTGAGAGATCTTGGGGTTCCAGATTTACATCCTCTAGGCTCTTGGAGTGGGATCGTAGGAGCTTAGGATTAGTCTAGCTAAATCAAAGTACCTAATGTAATTAAAAAAAAAAGGTCGTCGTTTTCCTTTTTGTGAGTGAGTAAAAGGCAGTGAGCTAAGTCATGTCGAGCACTCCATTGCTTTCGAAAGCATAAAGTTTAATGAGTAAAGTGACCGTACACGGATAAAGAAGACAAAGCTAGAGGTCCCCAACATCATCCCTTCTCTTCTTTGGCCGATGTTGCTCTTCTTTCTGTTTTTTTTTTTCTTGGATTTCACTAAAGAAGAAGATGTTAATGCAAAACTGTTTAAATGTATTTAATTATCCCATTAATGATACTACTTACAATTAAAAAATGGGTTAATGAGATAATTTGTTAATGGTAAAGGAAAAAAAGTTATTATCATCATCAATATTAAGTTAAAATTTCACTTAAGCGCGAGTCTAAAGAATAAATAATAAAAATTATAGATCATAAAATTCTTAATCTTTAAAAGCCTTCTTTATAGTTTAAAAGCTCTTTAAAAAAATTTATAACCTTTCAAATACTCGAAAAATTTTATTTAAATTTCAAATTTACAAAAAATGCTTTCTTTATAAATATCAAATTTGAATTAATCAAATATTATTTACGTGACAATTAAATTCAATTCTTGAACTTAAACTGAACTAACTAAATTAAACATCAAATTAATAATTTAATTAATTTAAATCAAATTTAATTAGTTCGAGTTGAGATTAAGAGTTGAATTAGATTACCGTATTATTGACATTTTGATTAGTTCACTTTTGATGTTCATATTACACATGTTTCATTGTTATTTCTTAAATAGAGTTTAAGAGAATGAATTTTCTAATAAACTGAGTTTTTTTGATAATTTTAAAAGTTATGAGATTCTTCTTAAATTTTATTAATTTATAAAAGAGTTCTGTGTTATCTTTTACCTGGTTTTTTATTTACTAAAGTTTAAGTCTTCCATCTGTATGTATTTACACTTTAATTATGTGCTTAAAAACTCACTTTGTTAATTTCTATGTATAGAAATAGACTAATTATTATTATATTTGATATTGTAAAAGATAACAAGAGCAAATAATTTATTATCAATGGACTAAACAAGCTTAATTATTTCCTAAAGTTTGTATTTTTATATTAAATAGTACAAAAGCATCCCCACTCTAAATATCAATTAAGATTAACTATAACAAAGGATTTTTTTCCATATGTTAGAAAGTGTAAGAAAATCTATCTAGAATACAGTAACTTTGATATTATCATAAATGCAAAGTTATTCTACTCGTACTAAAATTACGGATTGAACCCATTTCTTGACTTGTGTAATAAATTATCATAAATACATGATTTATAATAATTAATATACTTTTATATTATAAAAATATTTTAAAATAATAATTAATATTATATCGAATTCGCATTTCTTAGCTTATAAATACATGATTTGTAATGATTGATAAACTTTTTTTCATAAAAAAATTAAGAACTAGTACTTCTAAACTATCAATATTATCGATTAAACATGTTTTCTAACTCCTCTAATAACCTTCTTTTATTGAAAATTGAAGTGATTGTCATTAACTACAGTCAAAACTATTTACATCATTACAATTACAATGAGGTCTCCTTTAACGAATTCAACAAAATATTACATTACAATAGACAAATAGGTGCATTTGACTACTTCATATTTGTTTGTTATCAGCCGTGTGTATAACCTACGATTTCTCTCCGTCTAGAGATTATACGATGTGATAGTGAGGGCTGCTTGGTAGGAGTTCAGATCTTCTGTCCAATATTATGGTGTCTTATTGTGTCCAATAAATCTCATTCATTTATTTATGTGGGGTCCCACAAAATAAATAATTGAGATTCCATGAGACAGAATAAGACAGAGTAAATCTGGACAGATAATTTGGTTTCACTTGGTAGAGTATGCCAACGTTCTTCTACTGCTTATAGATACTAGTAAGCCACAACATTGTTTTTTTTTAATCAGAAGAAAAAGAGAGATACAAGCTTTACGTTACTAGTCGGAGAAATAAAACTCCCGATATATCCTCTAGTAAGACGGATAAACAACCTATGGGCGGGTTTTGAAATAGATAAATGCCAAGTTCAAATAAACTGGCGTAATTAACTAGCCAATTCACAGCCCTATTAGTCTGGCAGTAAACATGCCGTGCTTTCGCTAGCCAATCTCTAGCTATTATTGGTTTATTTCAAGCATATGAGGTAGGACAAACCTCCAGCTTATGGAGTAATTGACTCCACACGACTTTAGAATAGTTGCAATTAAAGAAAATGTGGATTCATTTGTAAATAAATAATTTATAAGGATTGAACTTTATATTACAAGAAAATTTTGAAAAATCATTAGAATAAGAGAATAGTCCTTTTTGAAAAGAGGGCGGGTGTCTCTCGATTTAGATATTCTATAATCAAAATTTATCTAACATACCTTTAACATAGCATCAAGCATTCAAACTTATGAGCATCACGTACGTATGAGCATCTTTCATATATATGCATGTGAGGATAAGATTCTCATGTTAACTTTTCAAGATAATGAAGAGAATGCAAGGTCGGATCGTGGCATCGCAAAATGTTGGTTACTTTTTGTAGGAGAGGGACCGAATGTTCTCAGCTTTTTTGTTGTACAATTTTCCCAAAAAGTACTTACGGATAAAATGAATTTGAAAAAAAAAAAGCAAAGGAATATATTATTTTATATATGTTCTTTCTTCCCCTTTATTGCTGCGTCTTTTTACTTTTCTAGATACGAAACGAGACATGAAGAATATAAAATCCCCTTTCACACTTACCTTCTCATAAAGTAATGAAATTGATTTACTATCTATTTTTTCCACACACAAAAAAAAGAATATAAATAAATAAATAATACTATGAAAATAATTGTATTTAAGCTTTCATAACAATTAATGATGTTACTTAAATATTATTAATTAAATTATAAAGACTCGTTTCTTTATTAATCAATATTCGACTAAGTTAATTAAAACATGAGATCTTGATCGAGAGGAGACTAATTCTTGTTGAAAGTGCTAACATTCCCGTTACAATCTAGTACAATGGTCAATTTTACAGTCGAAAATCAACCTAATATTAAATAATTTTTACACTTGAAAAGGATGACAGTGGATGTTCCGATTTGATTTACAGGTATATTACATGAAAAGAGAGTGTGATCTACACATAATTTGTATCAATTTAGAGAAGACGTACGATAAGGTACTTGGGAAAATTATATGAGGGTGTCGTATGATTTATATACGGGTTATTAAGGATATGTACGAAGGTATAAAAAAACTAGAGTAATAATGATAAGAGGAGATATATAACATTTTTCTATCGATATTAAGCTACACTAAGGATCCTTTTTAAACCCCTTTTTTGATTGATAAGCTCACAAAAAAAAATCCAAGTATATGTGTCTTATATGTTGTTTACTGATGATATTGTTTTAGTAAACAAAACAAAAGAGAGTGTTAATGTTAAGTTTAAGCTTTTGAGAAATACGTTAGAATTGAAAGGTTTTTAATTGAATAAGACTAAGATTGGGTGCGTAGAATGTAACTTTTCGGGATATAAGGTGGCTACCGGTGTGGAGGCATATGTAAGATTTTTAAAATCTACCAAACCGTCCTGCTGTTGATATTGTGGTCCATTTTATGCATTAACCCTTTAAAAATGGTTTAAAAGGTTGTTTGGGTCACTATCCTCACTAAGCACAAGAACACACCATCTTATCGTGCATAAGAAGAGGCTAGAAGATTCAAACACAAAGACGCAAAAGGGTCTTCGGTGGAGCAATGGCTGGAGGTATTTATTTCGGTTTTGCTTCCGTTGCTATATATGTATAAATGGTTACTATGCATGTATCTTCTTACGTAAATATTATTGTATGAGATGCATGCTATGTTTATTTCAAAGTAAAGATTAATTCAAAAGTCATATCACAAAATGACAGTTTTAAATATTTAAGATCTATCATCCAGAGCAACTGATAGATTGATGAAGATGTAGTTTATCGGATCAAATCATGGTGACTTAAATAGAGACGTACATCATGAGTTTCATGTGAAAAAATATATCATTCAAGTTTAAAGGTAAATTCTATCGTTTAACGGTTAGGTTGGCTATGCTCTATAAAGCGAAGTGTTGGCTCATCAAACAGGTGCATTGTCATTAGATAATGGTAATGGAGATGAAGATGTTCCATTGGATGTGTAACATTACTATAAAAGATAAGGTTAATAATGTAATGGTAAGGGACAAATTGAAGGTGATTAATATTGTTGAAAAGTTAACAATAACAAGGCTTAGGTAGTTTGAACATGTTAAGAGGAGACACTCAAACGTTTTAGTGAGAAGATAAGAAAAAATTATACTTAAAGATTGTAAAAGAAGAAAAGAAACATTGTTGGAACTTATCGAAGACATGAACTGTAATAGAAAGCTTTAGTGTATTATGATATAGATAAAAAATCTCTCATAAAGAGATCTTTGTCTCACTCGTAAGTCTTTTAACATTTTTCTCTTATATTTAGGCTAATTTTTAAATATATAGTATTTATCACTTAGAGATTTAACCCAAGCTTTTTCTTACTTAACCTTATTATTATTATTACTATTATTATTATTATTATTATTATTATTCATGTTATTTTTGTTGTTATTATTATGATGATCATCATCATCCTCCTCATTATTTTTATTTTTATTGTTTATTTTTTCTTTGTCTATCTGAATTGTATTATTTAGTTTATTACTTATTTAATATTTTATTTATTAAGTAATTTTTATTTTTTCATGTAAGTCATTAGAAAATAGTCTCTCAACTTAGGGATGGCAATTGTACCCGAACCCGATAGGTACCCGATAAAATTACCCGAAAGAGGGCGGGTATGGGGAGCAAATTTTTACCCGTGGGGCGGGTATGGGGAGTTAACAAAAATACCCGTCGGGTATCGGGGCGGGTATGGGGATACCACCCCCATACCCGTTTACCCGTTATATATATTGGATATTTTCTCTGGCTTCTCTCTAGCCCTATGGGTAAGAACTCCAGAAAATATTCAGCCTCCAAACTCTCTTCTGCCACCTCACCATTTTCTGCTTCCTCCTCCGGGCCAGCCGCTGCCACGGTCGCCGGCGCCAACTCCGATGATCCCCTCCCCTCCCCACCTACATCATCGTCTTCGCCTTCTCATGCTCTTTCCAACCCTACCATTTGTTTTGTCCAACCGGCCACCGATTGTCCTAGATCTAGGTCCGAAGTTTCGGACGCCGGCGAGGTTCCTCCTAACCCCGGCACCCTTTCCACCGTTCCCAATCACACACCACCTACCTCATTCGCTTCGTCTCATCTGGCTCTACCTACCCCGACCCCTTCCATCGCCGTTGGAGCTGTCGCCGGCGTCGGAGGAGCTTACATTTTTTTTTTTTTAAAAAGAGGCGGGTAAACGGGTGCCCGATGGGGGTCAAACACCCAACGGGTACGGGTATGAGGGTGCCAAAAAAATCCCCGACGGAGATGGAGGCTGGTATGGAGGTGGAGGCAGGTTCATGGGGCGGATACGGGGGATGACATACCCGCCCCATACCTGCCCCGTTGCCATCCCTAGCTATAACGGGGGTTTGAATAATTTTGCCTAGAATGGAAGTAATAGACCTAGATGGTAGCAAGGTTTTCTTACTGTTACTAAAGAAAAGAAGTGAAATGAACAAAAAGAAGGGGTGAAAAGGTAGTGAAATTAAGAATAAAAAAGTAATAACAAATAAGTGGACGGCTAAAAAGTATTGAATGAGAAGAGTTTAAGGCGGAGAACATTGAATATCATGCAAAGACTATCGACTAGAAAAGAGAAACAAGAGCTTCTCTCTCTCAAAAGTTTTTTTTAATTATTTTCATTCTTTATTAAAATTATTTAGCTCAACACACTTTTAAATCTTGTATTATCTTCTTTAAGAAAATTAACCTTATTTCTTTGATAACCTCTACAGCTTGATAATAATTTATTTATTTCTTTCAGTAAAATCTCTAAATTTTCTATCAATTCATTATAAATGAACTTATCATCTATGTTAAGAAGAGAATTTAGGTTAAATATTTTCATGTGTTACAAATTACGTGTTAGCTATCTCATATATAAATATTTCTTTTTCCCTAATAGAGGAATTGAGATTTTACATGCCCAAATTTCCGACATCCATAACAAATGGTATTATTCTTTTTCTTTAATTCATTTTTACCTTCATTTATAGAATTCCTTGTCCTTTAATTTTGTTATTTTAAGAATTATTTGAAATTTTGAGAGAAGAGGGTGATATTATCACTGTACGCAAAATACTTTTCACCTTATCCTTATTATCATCCTTGAAATATTTAAAAATACATTATATTTTTCTTTTGTTAGAGGCCTCTTTCTTTCTTGTTACTATTCTAACAATTTTTTCAAGTAGTAAGTTGTTCAATTCTTCGATTTTTTTAATAGGTCACTTACGATTATACTCTAAAACATGAAGATTTATGACAAAATGATTAAAAATTTAAAATGAAGTTCTCTTTAAAAATTTTGATCGCTTCACTAATCCAAACTCAATGAGTAGAGAAATTGAATTCTTTCGACTTAGTAAAAGACTTATAGCACCGACTAAAAGATTTTCAGAACAAAATTAGATTAAATCAATCTTGAATATCACATTCTTTAAGAGGGTATTAGTGATTTTATAGAATAAAATTAGATTAAATCAATCTTGAATATCATATTCTTTAAGTGGGTATGGGAGAGCAAGTGCAACTTTGATATTATTATATGCATTCCATTCGCACTAATCAATATGTTGAACATAGAAATCAGATATAGAAAGGCTATTAATCTTATTTAAATTGGAAATATCTATAATCTAATGCTAATACATTTTTCTTTTACATCATTGTTTATATTCATTGGTCAAAACAAAAGAAAAGGAGGTTTATGAAATTGGGTATTGTCTTCACATGATTCACTTATAAACTGATAACATAAAACATTATATTTTGTTAATTGAAATGGGATATCAGAACAATGCTTTAATTAACTACACATGATATTTTAGTTATATCAGATGGGACATTGGGGCTGGGGCCTTCCTGTAAAGTCTTAGGTTGCGATGTTTCTTCTTTGTATTAGCCTCCCATCAATCTGGTCCCATAGGAGTTTCTCAACCCGATCTGGTCCCATAAGTGTTTCTCAACCTTATATATTACAAGAA
>JANKOD010000193.1:39848446-39869777 GCA_026284645.1 Erythroxylum acuminatum | reverse complement strand
ACGCCTACCTCTGCTTTTTCATTTTTTTTCTCTTTCTCAAACTCACCTCATCCTCTCTCTATCTCATGCTCTCGTCCTCTCCACTCTCTCTCTCTCGTTCTCCTCTCCATCTCAGGACGCTCCTACGTCCTACCTCTCTGGCGATGCACCACGTGAACCCTCTTCGGCGGTGCACCACGCGAGCCTCATCTAGACCTCCATAACATTCAGTTGTCCTCCACGAGGACCACCAATGCACTACACCACCATCGGCTACTCTCCTCTGTCGCCTATGCATCTGCAGCTGTCGGATCTTGGAATAATACCCAAATCTAAACTCGACCCGACCCAATTTGGAATGATACTAATTGTGAATATTTCTGTTTGAGTGTGTTTTCACTTTCTGTAGAATTTTTTTCTAGTTAATTGCATTTGTGTTGTGACTGTGAATGGGAAGTTGGAATGAAATTGCGAAGCGTTTGTGATTTGTTGTTCGTTGGAATTAGATAATGGATTGGATTTGGAGTTGAATTGAATGAAATGAGTATGATTTTGGTTCATTTGTGGTTCGGTTGATTGGTAATTGATGACTTGATTTATGTTAAATTTTTTGGTCTTTCATGGCATGCATTAAAAGTTAGAAAGACTTTCAATTTAAGTTTCAACTTAACTTTATAATGCATGATTTAAAAGTTAGAAAGGCTTTCAAGTTTCAACTTAACTTAAAACTAACAAACCGAGAATGTAAATTGGAAACAAATCAAAGTAAATAATTAATTGACATAATCTTAAAATTATTAAAATGGCATTTGGATATTTGGTTAAATAATTAATTGAATATATTAATAATTTGGTTGTGGTCTTGTGGAAAAGCTGAATAGGAACTTTTGTAATTGTAATTATTTTATATCTCTAAGTTGTCTTTAATTTTTATCCCAAAATTAGTCAATCTCCTTAAGGATTCAAGTCTCTTGCATATCAACCTTTATTTATCCTAAAATTAGTCCATCCCATAGTTTTTGCATATTCAAAATCTAATGTTCTTATTATTCCATTTTAATCTCATTTATAGTACTTTGGCATTAACTCCTCGAATAAGTGAAAGTTTTTAAGTTCATCTTAATGAAAAAAATTACTCAGCTTGTGCATTCTATTTCAAGATATTTATTAAGGCAAGGATTTATAAAGATATGTCAATGGCGATAACCATATTCCTGAATAAACAAGAATAAAGATGAAAGTGAAGTTAAGGATGTTTAAGTAATAACTTGAATTTTTGGATTCTTTGAACCATCATCTTAAATCTTTGAACGTTACTTCGATTTTATATTTAGCATGAATTTACTATTCTCCAATAGGAAAGTCTATCTATTTCTGAATTTTACTTTAGTTTCATGAATCTTTAATTATTTAGGCTTAATATAAAGAGTTAAAGACATTATTTATGTTGCATTGCCTCTTGAAGGACTTAGAGTTAACACTGCTAATATTTTGGATGAAACTACTAAAGGATTAATTTCTTACAAAACTAATATCTTCATTTTTTATTACAGATAAATGGAAGGAAGTTCAACTACTTCTGATCAAAATGCTTCAGGAAGTGTAATGATCTAGCTTGAGCTCATGTTGCATTGATCCCAGGTATGAAGAATCATATAATTTGCTTGCTTTGTAACAAGCATTTGAATGGTGGGTGAATTACCCGATTGAATATGCATTTAGCTGAGGTTAAAGAAGATGTAGAACCTTGTAAAAAAGTAAACCATGATTGAAGTAGCAAATGAAAACATTGCTTGAAGATTATCAACATGAGAAAGATAGAAGGGAAAGGTTGAATTTTGAAATTGGTAGTGGAAGTTTTTTTTCTGGCTTCCGTAGTGATTGTGGAAATGTTGAAGATGGTAGTGCTAGTGCTAGTGGTGGTAGTGGTACTGATAGTGTTCCATCCCAGGCTCTTGAAGAAGTACTTGGACCTGATGTGAGGAAAAGAAGAAGGCATACTAGTTTGGTTGTACCACGAACAACTCCTGGAGCCCAACCTTCAATTCGTAGTACAATGCAATCAAAAGATGCATCTCATAATGTGATATGGCAGTAGCTAGATGGTGGTAAGATACAGGTTCATCATTCAATGCTTCTTAGTCTTATTATTATCAACCTATGATAGATGCAATTGCTTCTTATGGTCCAGGATACAAAGGTCCTTCGATTGATAACCTAAGAGGTAAGCTTTTGAGTTGTTCTGTTTCTGAAATTAGAAGTTATTTAGCAGAAAAAAGAGTGAATTGGGGTACTTATGGATGTTCAATCATGTGTGATGACTGGACAAATAGAAGATAAAAGCCTATTATTAATTTTTTAGTTTATTCTACAAATGACTCTATGTTTTTTAAATCTATTGATGCATCTGACCTTATTAGGAATACTAAGAATTTGTTTGCGATATTTGATGAAGTTGTTAATGAAGTAGGGTCAGAAAATATTGTTCAATTTATTACTGACAATGATTTCGCTTATAAAGCAACAGGAAAAAGGTTGTAGAATAAGTATAATTCTTTTTTTTGGACTCCTTGTATTGCACATTGTATTGACCTAATACTGGAGAATATAGGGGATCCTAAGTATTTTTCTATTATTGCTGAGACTATGCAGAAAGTTAAAAAGATAACTAAGTTCATTTATAATCGTGCATGGGTATTGAATTTAAAGAGAAAGGAATTTACTAATAGTAAAATTTTGTGTCGTCCTACTGTGACAAGATTTACAACAAATTTAATCTTTTGTTACGATGAAAAAAGAGTTATGCTAAATGTTTACAAGTAATAAGTGGATTGCATCTCAGAATGCTAGGTCTAATGCTGGAGTGGAGTTTTGTAAAATTATACTGAAAGATAGAGAATTTTGGTCTCAATGCCAATTTATTATCCGAGTTTATGGGCCTTTAGTGAAGGTGTTTCGCTTAGCTAATAGTGAAGAAAAGCCAACAATGAGTTATTTTTTTGATACCATTGAGAGAGCGACGAAAGCAATCAAGGCTAATTTAAAACATAGATCTTCTATGTACACACTATATCTTTCAATCATTAATGAGAGAAGGGAAAAACAACTTTTTTCTCCATTGTTTATAGCTGGAGCGTTTTTAAATCATAGTGTCTATTTTAGACTGGATCTTATTAAGCAAGCTGAAGTTAATAGAAGAATGCTTTTAACTATTACAATAATTGCTGGCATTGACGTAATGCAAGATCTCTTAGGCTCACAAGTGGAACTTTATAAGTTGTCTTATGGAGATTTTGAAATGTCAACTGCTATTCGACAAAGAGGAAAACTTTCTCTAGGTAGTAGTTGTTTTCTTTTTCTTATTTGTTGAAAATTAATTATCACTTTATTTTGTTTATAACGCTACTTTTGTTATCTTACAACTTATACTTAATAATTTATTCAACATTGGAGATGTATCGGGTCAGACCTTGCTGGAACTATACTCAAAAATATTTCACTCACCTTAAAGTTCGATTAGGCCTAAAATATTTGATCTAAATTTGAGCCCAATTAAACTTTAGACCGTTTCAAACTCGATTGGACCCAAAGTATTAAATCTAAACTCAATCTCGATTGAATTTTAACATACTCGAAAATAACTATTCATCGAATACAAAAACTATGTTATTTTGTATATGAAAGAAGTTTAGATTTCTCGTTGAACTCTAGCTTTGAGGACCCAAATTTGAACCTAACTTGAAACTAATAAAAAAGATCTAAGTCTGGTCTCAAATTTAGCTAATTCGAATCGTACCCATTAATTTCGAGTTGAGTCCAACTCAGATCCTTTTATCATCCCTATTTACACATATTATACAAAACTTTAGAGATTAAGATCAACATTTTTAGCCCAATTCAAAATTGATCAATTTTTGGACCGAACTCAAGTTTAAAGAGACAAATCAACATAATTTGTTAAATATAATTAGTTAAAATAATAGCATTTTTATTTGCAAATTTTAAAACCAAAAAATTTAAAATAATAGATTATTTGTTATAATAAAATGACATTATTTTAAACCAAACCAAAAATGATAAAATTTTTGGATTCGACCCAATTCTTTAAATAAAAAACAAAATAAGACATTAATGTGATTTGGATAAATTAGAAACTAAGGGTTAAGCATACTATTTTTTTCACTGATTTATTATTATCTTGTAATTTTAATCAAATTACAAAGGTTTTTTATTTTATTTTTTTTGCATTTGGGAATTAATTAATTATACCTTATGAAAATTTCTGCTAATCCATCTGGATGTCTTGATGTGTCATTCTAAAGGTAAGCTCTTTTCAAATCATTACGTCTTTTTATGGAGTTGAACAGACTTAGACTATTCAACTAGAATAAGATTAGACAATCTCTCTAACATGTCATGATCGTGGAATTAAAATGTAAAGATGGTAAAGAATTTTCTTTTTTAGTGTGTGGTGCATAAAAAAAGCTATTGGAATATGCACTCTAAATGTCCATATCAATGGGCCTAACCTGCTTCCATTTTTTGGGAGATACTATTTTAGCCTGCAACTGCAAATGGAGATGTTGAGTTTTGAGTTGAAATCTAGGATGTAGGAGTGGCACAATACGCGAGCTCATCAGTGATGTCGAGTTGTTTATGTGAAAGACACGATTTGGAATACAATCGTATCACTTACAGTTTCTAAGGGTACGGATAAGCAAAAAGATAGACGATCCGGGGACATGAGCATGACTGAGTTTGGGATCCTATGTTGTATACACGACAAGTAGTCTTGTCTAAAAATTAATGTTTGATAAATCCAAAAAATTGAGTTAGTGAGAGGTTCTTTTAGCTTAAGTGAGGTTGCAAGTTTGAATCGTCTTTATGTATGCAGCCGTTTAAAATTTGAGACTAGAGTTTTGATTCCTACAATGGACCTACTCGGCTCAAGCGGAGATTAGTCTAGATATAGATGACTTAAAGGTACCTTCCTATAATTACAACCCTCTTAGAACACCTCGTGAGCAAAAACAAAAAAAGTTTGATAAAATATAAATTTTAGGATGATAATAAAATTATGTCTAAGTTAGATTAAGTTTGGTGAAGAGACGCATCATATGTTTAATTCATAATCAACGAATTGCATTGCTTTGTAGGGTCAACAATTTACTTTTCTCGGCCAACTTTTTTCTCTCATTGACATTTTGAATTTGGTAGTAATTAATGTTCATAAAGTGCAATTAATTAATAATATGCTTATGATATGGAAAAAAAGATCCCAAACTTGTTGAACAATTTTGTCCTTTCCCATAAAATTAAACAACTATTAATTGCATTTTTTATTTTTAAATAAATTATCGGTTAAGTTATGTAATTTGATTAAGATAAAGATAATAAAGTGACCCAATAAATGATCTTGATTAATGAGGTAAAGTCCGGGTAGAAAATGAATCCCAATTAATATGGACTAGACTCATATCGGCCTTGTGATGGGGAAGCCGAATATGGAAGCTATATATAGGTTAAGGTTTCCTGCAGTTGCTCTTATCAATCGTAAGCATGAGGAATCTCTGACCTGTTAGGAGAGCTTACATATTAAAAAAATTATAAAAAGACCTAAACTACGTGTCGGGAAACACTTTCCATAAAGATCTCGAAAGTTTTGTGATCGTTTGGAGCTTAGAATCGGCATCGAAATCAGAGATAAAACAGAAATCAGGTATTCCACTTTATCTTCGTTTTTAATCCTTTCATATTGATCATGAGTACGTAATAAGGTCTGTACTACGTATTACAAAACTAGATAATTATAAGTTTGAAAAAAAAATGCAACTGGTGGGTAGGTTAGCTAAATCTACAATTTGTTATATAAAGAGGCAGAATTACTAAATTTAACTATTAGATATTTATAAAGAATTTGTCTTTTTTTTTCCACACTGTAAATATGAAAATTGGAAATAAATTAATGTTTTTAAAACCAAAATGAGAGTTAAACCATATATTAAAGATTAAATAAAATTAAAAATTTTAAAATATGATGAAAAAATATTGTCATTGTCTATTTAAGAATTTGGAACTTAATTAAAAAATATTAAATAAAAATTAATTTATTTATTTTAGCTTATAAAAATTTATTAATTTATGAAAATTAACTGATTAATTAATAAATTGAACATTTTTAGCAACAAGAATTATTCAAGTAAATCGAGCTGGAAAATTAGAAAACCGAACCAGAAAGTTGGATGGTTCAAACATTTAACGGTTAAGTGAAATTTTCAATATAATTAATTTGCGTAAAAATTAACATTTTTTATTCTTAATTAGTTATTATTTTTAAGTTTTAACTCTTTAATTTCAATTTTAAACTTAAACACCCTTTCCAACAAAATTATAAACTCACACATTACACTAAAATTTTACTCTTAATCAATTATTATTTCAAGTTTTAACTCTTTAATTTTAATCATAATCTTAAGTACATTTTCAAAAAATTATAAACTTAAGTTAGAAGTCCTCTTATATACTCCAAAATTCTCTTATTATGGATGATAATAGACAAGTCCTAATCAGACCCGAGCTCCATCGAAAACCTAAGTCTGATTCGACTCAGCTCGGGACTCAAGATAGTAGATTCGAGACTAATGCGGCCTTAGCTCGAGCTATTTTTATTTTTTTAATTAAAAATAAAAAATGATGTCAGTTGCTTGCAAAAAGATATCATTTTTGTAATAGGTTAATCTTATTTTCTCTCAACTTTATGTATGTGTTAAACCGAAACCACACACTTGTCATCCTTAATATATTATATGTATATAATTTAGATAGAACGGTCGGTGTGAGGTATATTTGAGACCAATCATCTTCCTGGGACGGCTTGATTTGAGGTACAATTGTAGATCGATTAGGTCAACCATCATTGACCACTGTCTGTTTGCCACGTGTTTATTTTGAAAATGATGGACGGTGAAGAACCCTCCTCATCACGTAATTCTTGCCTATTCCCTCTTCAATTAATTAACACCATTATCTACATTTAATGCAAACAAACAATAGCAATAATATTTAAAAAATCATATATGTAGGTAAAGAATATGGAGGAAGATATTTTAATTATTTATGTATAAACCCTAATGAAAAAAATTAAACCATCATTATTTATTTGTTTTATTATTTTTAAATATATTTATGAGATTGTTAGATGCTCCAACAAGTAATAAAAGAAATTAATTATTTAATTATTCATTAAATATATAATTAAATTATAAAAGTTCCTTATTATAAAAAAATAATTCAAAATAATTAAAAATTTTGAAAATATTTGGTCACTGAATTGAAAACATAATTTGCTTACTTTTCTTTTTTTAGGTCTTAGATCAGGTTATCCACCGGCGGATCCAGTGACTAATTCCTTCACTGGACTTTTTCCTTTTACAACAACAACAATACCCAATAAGAGTCTCGCTAAAACATAAAAGTCTAAAAAGTTCAGCAATACATAACTTTACTTAAATCTATTAAATCCATTTTAAAACTTTATATTTGACTAATTATTAGTAAAAAAATAATATAGATAGTTGAGTTAAATTAGGATTTTTACATTAATGTGTGAATGAGATAAGTAGGAACAACAAAAGTAGAAAAGGTGATTTCAAGGACAATTTCTCACATAAATATATGGATGAGATAAGTTGGAACAGAGTAAAAATAACAAAAGTGAAACAGGTGATCTGATTCCGAAAAATTGGGGATGAAATGGTTGACCATAATTATGAGTTGTTGGTCAACTTTTAGGATTTTTTAGGTTCACAATTTTCCACGTTTTAGGAGGGCAAGTTGGTTTTTCGAAAACATCAAATAATTAAAAAATGTAGATTAGGTAAAAAAAAATATGAATATTATAATTTACTTGTTATCTATAATTACATTATTATTTTTCGTAATTTTTTCTCAAACAAAATTTTTAAGGGTACGAAAGATTTTTATTTATTTTAGAGTTCTTATAGACGTTTGCTCTATCATATTGTCGGTAATTTCCTATTATCCCGATAATCCTCCAACTAGGGTTTCTGAGCGAAAACTGTGAATAAGTTAAAATATTTCAAGATTTGATCTATAAATAATTAAAATTTTAATGTCACCTTTTAGGCTTTTTGACAAATTGAAAAAGGGAAAGAAATTACAGTTTTCGAGATTTTGACTTTTTCTTATTTTATATAGTGTTATTGAAAGAATAAAAATAATAAAAAGTGCGATAAAATTATTATTTATATTTTGTAAATATAAAAATGAATTATAAATATATGTGTGACTGGAGAGAAAAGCTGAATGTATGTCCTTTACCAACTTTTGTCATGAAGCATATAATAGTACAACTTTGTACCATCAATTTGATTTTGGCTCCACATGAATCACGTGGTATATAATTAACATAATAATTATAATTTTTAAATTAGATTAGTTGGATACTAATTTCCAACCAATTAAACCTAATACAAATTATTTATTTAGTTGACTTCTTCTTCATGGCAATTTAACACGTGTTACAATAGATGGTAGGTGTTGAACAAATTCTAAGGTAGGAGGTTAGGAAGCATGCACATGGAGGTCCAATCAAAAGATTCTTTGAAAATTAGTGTATGATTTTTTATTTTTATAATCAAATGATCAATTTTAAAAATTATTTTTGATAAAATTTCGAGTAAAAAATTTAACCATTTTGACCTTAAAAATTTTGAATCGTTCAATTTTTCAGTTTTGTTTTTAACATTTCAGTTCAACAACAATATTAACAATAATCTCATTGCACAAGATTCTTCGATTTGCGAAGGTTGAGGGAGGGACATCAATTGTACACAACATTCCCTTCGTATTTTACAAAGAAGACACTATTTCCGTGACTTTAATCTGTGACCTTTTTGGTCACAAAGAAGTCCTTTATTGTTAACAATCGATCAATGTATAAATTAATCGATCAATTTTTGTAAATTAATAAGTTCTTATAAATGAAATTATATTGGTTAATTTTTATTTAACACTTCGTTTTTTAATTAAATTTCAAAATTTTCGACGAATAAGGACAATCTCTTTCAATCATACTTCAAATTATTTAATCTTATTCAACTTTTAACCGATTTTATGATGACCTAATAACAATTGAACCTTTTAAACCTTAAACTCTCTTGTCTTATTTGTTTAACTTCTCATGTAATTTTTAAAACATTAATTATATATATATTTTTAATTTTAAGTGAATTCCCATTACATAGTATATTTTATATTTTAAATATATTTCAAGTGAATATTAATATACTCAAATTTCAATTATCAAGTGCTTTTTTATGACTTGCTCTCAATTGGTTCACTATTCTTCATCATCCTCCATTTTTTCACTACTCTTCAACAATGTAAACACTCAATTTAACCATTTATTTGAAGTTTGATTATGTGATTAACCTTTATAATTCCAGTAATTGGTGCAATAATATAAAATAATGACTATCTTTTAAATTAAAAATATTTAAATTTCCCCCTCGATCTAAATTTAGTTTTATTATTGAAATCTTGATGTTAAGAAATTTTGGACATCTTCTTAGATATTGCTTTCGTTTACATTGATAATAATATATATTTAAAATATATGATACTATGTTATTTTTTAAATTATTATTCTTTTCATGTCGGTCATTCAGAAATAACCTCTCTATTAATTAGGGATAAAGTTTCACATTATCAGACTTTCGTAGATTCCGCGTTTCTGTAAAATTTTTACTAAATTATTGTTGTTGTTGTTGTTACACGTAATATTAATTTTTCTATGATTTACAAAAAAATTAATTTTTGTATAGTAATTTAAACAATTCCACCAACAAATATAATATAATATTATTTATTTAATTTTTTTTCTAATCTCAACCTGACCAATTGGAAGTGGTAAAGAAAGGTTCAAATACTATTAGCCTATATTGTTAAAAGGTGTATCATTAAAAAGTGAATATGTGCTTTTTATAATAGTAAGATGAAGTCTTGCCGATTCTAGAATTGGGATATGATCAAAATTTAAATTGATTTTTTAATAATTTTTAACATTAATAATTTAATATTAGTGATCAAAGTTAACCAAATCTAACATTTTTTCTTTTTAATTATATTATAACTATAACTATCTTATTTTTTTAATTATATTGCCTGATTTGGTCAAACATTCATATAAATTCAAATTTTCCCTCTTCATTGTATTCAAATTGTTTGACTCATTCCACTAGCTTCATGACGTTAATGACAAACAACTATTGAAAAATCGTTCGACCAATTTAACCGAAAAAATTTTGAATCGTCTAATTTTTTAGTTCAATCTTCAACTTTTCAGTCCGATCTTTTTTAATAATTATTGTTATTAAAAATTAATTAATTACTTTTTATCAATTAATAAGTTCTTATAAATTAAAATAAATCAATCAATTTTTATTTAATAATCACTTTTTTCAATTAAGTTTCAAATTCTTCGATGGTAAGGACAATGAAGAGTTTAATACTGGTTGAACCTTTTAAACTTGTTATTTTACCGATTTAACTTAACCAAAAGCAGGAATCACATACTGACAATTTTCAATTAACCACATACTTGATCCCAACTCAAATAATATCAGTGACGAAGCCCAAAGTTCACATAGCACCGCACCGCACCGTATCTTAAGTTGCCAAAATGCCGCTCCACTTTCAAATTAGCTAAGCAACCGAACACCTCTTCGATCGCGGCCAAAATGCCTGTCGGTGCCCGATTGTCCGAGTTTTTAAAACGTCGATGAAAAGTAAGTCAATGCTTTAATTTATTTTATTACAGAATTAAATGAATTCACATATGCACAAAAAATTCAAACCTCGTAAACTTTACTAATTTTAATATCTTTATTCATCGTTGACTTAAAAACAATTTATTTATTAATTATTTCCTAAGTTACGGAAAGCAACTAAATGGTTTTTTTAATTAATATAATGGAAATCCTTGTCTTTTGGTCGCCAGATTAGAACTATCCACAAAGTCAAATTTTCAGGTAGTCATTTTCATTTATTTACGAGACGATGAACTACCAACCATCACTTTTTTAAAAATATTTTTATATTTTAGTATCTAATTTAAAGTTATATCTGCATTGATATTTTATTTTATTATCTTACTTAGTTATTTTTGTTTTGCATGTATATCCGCATTCATTTTTAATTTTGCAGTATTTTCGTGACACTTTATATAAGATAAGATTGTGTACTATCGAACTTTTTCGAACTCAGCGTCTCAGTGAAAATTCAAGTGCGCGTTGACGACAGATAACAATGTCGACGACAACGACCTGTATTAATATTTTATTGGCATAATCGAAAAATTACGTGAATTATAATATTTATAAATATAAATTATTAATATTACATAAAATTTTAAAATCAAATTGATAAATAAAAATTACACAATCAATTTAAAAATTAAAAGAGATTAATTGTATAAATTTTTCAAAATTTGCTTATAATTAATTTTTTTTTAAATTTTGAGCATTAAGATAAAAATTACTAATTTTTAAAGGGAACTGTTTTTCAGGAAAAAAGGGAAATGAAAACATTTCTCTGACGTCGGATCAATCAACGTGACGTCATGTATAGAATCCAAGGGACTTATAATAAGCCACCTCCCTAGGGGGGAAAAAAAAGAAAACTATTTGGCAGTGGTTGTCGTTGAAATTACAGCTCTATCCCATGAGTGGTTCAAGCCTCCCTCTTCATACAAATATCTACGATTAAAATCAAATCGTAAAAATTAAAATTAATTAATTTTTCAATTCAGTTTTTATATTTTTTGATTTATTTTAATATCTGTTAAAAATTAATTAGTTAATAAACTTTTATAAGCTAAGTCATTTGTATAAATAAAAATTTTTATTTAATAATTTAAATTTAAATTTAAATTAAAAGCAATGTCTTTCAATTGTATCTTAAATTCTTCAACTTTACTCAGTCTTTAACTAATTTTCCAACTATATAATATCAATTAAACCTTTTAAAATTTAAACCTTGTATCTTATTATATATAATTTTGGGTCAGTTATTAAAAAAAAGCTCAACTTTTTATTAAAATTTTAATTATAACTCGAATTTTAAAAAGTAGCAATAAAATGTTCAAATTTTAAAAAATTTTCAACTCTAACTTAAACTTTAAAAAGTGACAATAAAATGCTTAGACTTTTAATTTTTTTCAATTATAGCCGAACGTTATCTATTGTTCTCTTGAAACTCTAAACTATTTGTTTTCTGTTTGTTCTTTTAATTCCTCAAATTACTCTTGCATTACATCATGATGCACTAGTAAGCTCTTCGTTTTTAATTCGTTCTCCTTATGTCTTATGTGAGGGTGTCGAGAGAACAAATTGAAAACAAAGAGAAAAATTGAAATCAAAGAGTAAGGTCGTTGGGGCTGTATAATCTGATTTAGGTTAGTTTCATTAATCTTTATTTATTGTATTAATTTTAGGTGCCGTATATTAATAGTTAAGGTTTCTGAAACTCGTGTTAAGTCATGTTAGCAAACTTAATGAAAACATTAATATCGGGCTAAAATTAAAAAAAATTAAAAAATTAAATATCTTATTACTACTTTTGGAAGTTTGGGTTAGAATTAAAAAATTAAGCATTTTATTGTTATTTCTTTTATGTTAAAAGTTATAATTAAAAAATTTACAAAAGTTTAAGTTTTTTAAATAATTAACCCTATGATTTTCAAAACATTACGAAATATTTAAACATGTGTTGAGAATGTCCTTCGTGAGTGTGTGGAAGCACATCTCTTACAGGGGGTGGGTCCCACTTCCGACCGTGATGATGATAGTTACCATAAGACCGTAATTTTTTACTTTTCGAGGGGTGAATAAGCGAGTGTGTGTTTTTTCAAAGGTTTGTTCTTTAATAGTCTTTTTGTCTTAATTAATTTGTGGGGATTTGGTATATATACATACGTAGATTGTATTAGATTTCGTTTGAAAGAAAGGATTTTGTGTAAATTTAATTATTTTGGGTTTGAGATTTGAACACAAAATTTTATCTTGAATCGATTTACTTGTAATTTTATTATGTTTATTTGATTAAAAGTTCTTATGTGTTGAACACTTTTCTTCTCTCTTTGTATAATTAAATTTTCCTTTAGCTTCTCTTTGTTGCTTTGCTTCCACCCACATCAGTTTCTTTGTTTTGTTGATCTAATCTTTGGTGGTCAGTCTCTGGATCTTTCCCTTCAATGGCCACTAAAGATCCTAGAGAGAGAAAGTGTGGAGAGAGAAAGCTAAAGGAGAAAGTAAAGTGAGTCACTTGATAGTGAATTGTATCAGTAAATTTTTCTTCTTTTTTTTGCTTTTTCTTTGGATGGGTGATTGATAAAGTTTCAAACTTTTGGAATTATAAGCTTATTTTTTTTCCTGGGTTGGGTGGGTTTTTTTTTTTCGATTATTGCAGTAAAGTTTGAGGCTTGTGGGTCGGCTTTGATTTGGTTGGATTTGATATGGATGGGTGCTTTCCTTGTTTTGGATCATCGAACAAGGAGGGTAGTGGTAGTGGTGGAGTTGTTAAAGAGGTGGCCAAGAATGATTCGGTGAAAGAAGGTTCTGTTCCTCAGTCACACCATGTTGGGAGAGTTAACTCTGGTAAGTTTCCTTTTTTCTTTTTTTCTCATAACAATTCTTGTTGAATGATTTTTGGGGATCTTTTTATGTTTCTCCTCTTTTTGATTGTGTGATTGATCGCTCTTTGTGTAGAATTATGGGTTTTTTTGTGAGTATATCAGTACAGGATTGCTGATATGTTCTGTTCTTTCCGCCTCTTTGATCTGGGTTCATTATGAAGTTTGAGGGTTTTAGCTGACCTTTTAGTTCTTATTTGATGGGTTGCTAGTTGTTGATTTCGTTATTGTTCGTGTTCTTTTGCTGATTGGTCTCTTGCCAAGTATCAGTTTGGAGATCTGCTCATCGTTTTTAGGTGAACTAGTTTGCTGATTATTACATTTCATATGGCCACCTTAAAATTTTCTCGATGGGGTTTCAGTTTTCTATGAACAGTGTGAAGTGGAGATTCTTTCCAGTCAAAATTGTATTGTTTTCTGAAGTGGCTCACTTTAGAATGCAGAGAAATGTATAATGACTCAGTGATGTAGTATCATCTGCTATGACCAATGAAAGGTGTAATAGTTCTGAAAAATGTTTACGTTCTGCTGCTTCTATGCAGTTTTTTAGAAAATTTTGGGTGCTGATAATTTTGTAATCTTTAGGAATACATAATTAGTTCTTTTTCCCATGTCTATATCATCAAACTCTTTTACTTATTCAGACAAATTGAAATCTCGAAGTGGTTCTGATCCCAAGAAGGAGCCATCAATACCTAAAGATGGATCAACAGCTAATATTGCAGCACAAACATTTACATTTCGGGAGCTAGCTGCAGCGACAAAGAACTTTAGACAAGATTGCCTGTTAGGTGAAGGGGGGTTTGGACGTGTTTACAAAGGTCGCTTGGAGAGTACCGGACAGGTAAGTTCTAACTGAATGAATTTCCTATTGTGTGCATTCATCCATGAATCTGAAACTAAGTTTCAATATTAATCACTTGGTACTTTTACATGTTTATCAACTGTATCAAAACTAAACCACGCACCTTCTGAGTTGAAATTCCTTTTTAATGATAGTTTGCTATGGATGAGACTGTGTTTGCAGGTAGTTGCTGTAAAACAGCTTGACCGGAATGGCCTACAAGGAAATAGAGAATTTCTTGTAGAGGTTCTAATGCTCAGCCTGCTACACCATCCAAACCTTGTTAACTTGATTGGATATTGTGCCGATGGAGATCAACGCCTTCTTGTCTATGAGTTTATGCCATTGGGGTCATTGGAGGATCATTTACATGGTTAGCTTTTGCTGCCTCTTGTACTATTGTGCATGCTAAATACTAGACCTTATTGCTACAAGGTTCAAAATGATGTCATAATGCATCACTCTGGATTGTCACTTTGTTATGAATTCATATAAAGGCTTATGATTCTTCTCTTGCTGACAAGTTATCTACTTTTGCTAAAGTCTGCATAATTATATGTTCTATTCATATATTTTTGAAGAAAAAGCATGGGCATGGCTAGGTGATTAAAGCCTGACTTTGTGCTCATTAACATGGTTCCTTTTTATCTCAGCATGCATGTAAATATCGTGCATTTGTGTGCTTAATTGATAACTCGATACTTTCGAAAACGTGTGTATGTCTTTGGATAAGGCTTTTGAAATTGACCTAAATGAGTTGCGTGAGTCAGTGAGTTGGCAACTATGTAATAGTCTAAAGTAGTGAGTCAGAGGGTTAGATTCTTTTAGAAAACAAGGATTTCAATATGCACCTTTGTTGGTTGCGAGGTTGTGTCTTTGCTATTTCATGATCATCTTTCCTCTCTGGTCTACATTGTGGGTTGCAAATTCAACCTGCAATATTATGATACTTTAAAACTTTGCAAGGTTATGTCTTTTTAAAAAAAAATCTTTGTGATATCCTTGACAGTTGTGAAATTTTATTTCATAAAGGAAAATTCATTTATGAATTAAGATTATGGAGCAATCTTATCTAATTTTTGCATTCTCTAACTGTAAATAGTAAAGGACCAGCTATACTTCATGATTTTAAAGTAACATGATACAAAGCATGGATATGGATTGTGCTGGAAGGTAAGTATGAGATGCTGAAATTAATGATTGGGATGTTTAAGCTTATAATCAAGATTTTAAGTTCATGTTGAAATAAGTCATTAGTGTTGCTTGTAGTTTTGAGGCCTCTCCACAAGAGAGGTTGACATAAACCAATGAGAGAGGTGTTTGATGCAAATGAAAGGCATTAGAGGTGTTTCAGCAATTGTAGTTAATGTAATGGTGTTATAAAGAGTAGTTTGGCTCAATACCAGCAGTAAGATATAGTTTAATCATTCTCATAATATTACCAGTAAGACGTAGCATTATTAAGTTATCGATTTTGTGAAGTATTTGTTGCAGTTGAATATGATGTGCTGGGGCTAGTTATAACTTTTGGACCTTGACTGTTGATTTAGGCAATTTTTCCTGGATCATGTAAAGCAATTGCAGCTACCAGCTTAGAGGTGGAGATAAGGATTTTGGGTGTTTTTGTAGTTCCAGTAGTTAGAATTGAGTTCAGTATCCCGATACTAGTTTTATTCTTCCAAGACTTGTATCCCACAAAAATGAAGAAATGTTCCAAACTTTATTAGACACTGCTATTGAATAGTTTATGGCATGCCACAGGATTGCCTAGAAGAAATCAAATAGTAAGAGATGACATAAGTGCTTATTATTTAAAGGATATTCCCTTGTTTTGGACTATTGTTCACCCCTAAATATATCCTTCTTTGGTGGGAACTCTGGTACCTTATTGATTCTTCTAATAATATCTCCCGTCCCGTGTGATGGTTTATGATTATGGCCACATAAGAGTGGATATAACTTCCGTAAAATTATACCCGATACATGACTCGCGGGCACTATTATGGCTAGCATATCATGGAGGGTTTTCAAATTAATTGTCCTTGTTATGTGTTTGAGGGAAGCTTGTTAGACCATTGTTTGAGCATTGTGTTTGTCAAGAAGAATGATTATAAATCCTTGGAATATGCAACTAGATAACATATCATGTCATATATTACCCTGGCTATCAAAGGCACTCCTTGGAAGTCTATGCATATAAGGAGGAGCTCTGGTGCTTTTCAGATAGTAAAACTGATAATAGATTGATTGATGAATGTGTTGACAAGAAGGTAGTGTTGCATTCTGGAGTTGATTAAATTTAACATGTGTTGAAGATGTAACAAATGAGTGTAAGTCATTCTGGAAAGGATAAGTAGATAACTAATGTCATCAGGAGTTCAAGAAATTGTCTCTAGTTTGAACAGAATGCGAAAAGATGTTTCTTGCTGGTTATTCATGAGAATCGAGGTGGGATAAGAGTCTCTCTTAAGTCTGGTAATTAAATTGCAACAGTTGCTCTATTTAACGAGTCTACCATTAGTTGGCACAATACCGTGTTACTTCCTTATATATGCTCATAAAAATAGCTAAGGATTTTGAATAGCTGTTGCTGATATTTGGTACGATTACTGTTACAAGTTGAAATGCAGAATTGTGTAAAACTACATCGATTCAGTTGTATATTAAGTTCTTTTAACCATTGCTGTTTGATTCGTTTTGTTGAACACTCTTGTGAATGTTTTTTCCGTCTTGTTTTCAGATCTTCCACCAGACAGAGAACCTCTGGACTGGAACACAAGGATGAAGATTGCAGCTGGTGCAGCTAAGGGGTTGGAATACTTGCACGACAAAGCTAATCCCCCGGTTATTTATCGGGATTTAAAGTCTTCTAACATCCTTCTTGATGAAGGTTTTCACCCCAAATTATCCGATTTCGGACTTGCAAAGCTCGGACCTGTTGGTGACAAAACTCATGTCTCAACTCGCGTTATGGGAACCTATGGTTACTGTGCTCCAGA
Source organism: Erythroxylum acuminatum (assembly GCA_026284645.1). Taxonomy (NCBI): domain Eukaryota; kingdom Viridiplantae; phylum Streptophyta; class Magnoliopsida; order Malpighiales; family Erythroxylaceae; genus Erythroxylum; species Erythroxylum acuminatum. The sequence continues at coordinate 39,852,244 of JANKOD010000193.1, read as the reverse complement.
GTATGCTATGACTGGCCAGCTTACTCTTAAGTCTGATGTTTATAGTTTTGGAGTCGTCTTTCTGGAGCTTATCACTGGGCGAAAAGCAATTGATAATGCGCGAACTCATGGAGAGCATAATCTTGTCGCTTGGGTAGGTGTTTCTCATGTTCTACAGTATGTAAAGCTCTTCAATCATTGTCCTCTTCTTCTCTATTTACAAAACATAGCATGAAGAATAACATTTTCCTTTAGCATTAAATTGAAAAAGGTGTCTATCATTTTTCTCTGTAAATGGTTTTCAGGCAAGGCCACTTTTCAAAGATCGAAGAAAGTTCCCAAAAATGGCTGACCCACTACTTCAAGGCCGTTATCCAATGCGAGGACTATATCAAGCGCTTGCAGTTGCAGCAATGTGTTTACAAGAGCAAGCTGCTACAAGGCCTCTAATTGGTGATGTGGTGACCGCACTCACATATCTAGCTTCTCAAACCTACGACCCAAATCAGAGTAACAGGATTGGACCGTCTACTCCTAGGAGCAGGGATGAACGGAGGAATATGGTAGATGGTGTAGATAGTCCAGATGGAAGACATGGCTCTCCTTCTACTTACAAAAATTCACCTGATTACAGAAAACGGGAATCGAGCAGTGGCACAGAACTAGTAAGAAATGAGACTGGTGGAGGATCTGGGAGGAAGTGGGGGCTCAGCCACTCGGAGCAACGGGGGGACGGACAACGAGAAAGTCCTGTAAATGGAAGCAGAACAAGGAACCGTGATTTAGATAGGGAGCGTGCAGTGGCAGAGGCAAAAGTATGGGGCGAGAACTTGAGAGAAAAAAAGAGAGCAAATGCAACCGGAAGCTTCGACGGTATGAATGAGTAAATCAACACCAAAAAGAAGTTAGCTTTATGTGCCCTTTGGTCTTGTAGGAAATTACATTTGGTATGTTTCTGAGAGTCAGGAGGAAGAAAGTGAAGTTGCAGATGCACCATCCTATAAAATGTCTTGGAACAAATGGAAAAAAGACTTTCTGTAATCCAGCATTGACTCAGACAGATTGAGAAAGAAGGAAGGAGATTTCAAAGGAGGAATGAGTTGAGGAGAAGGGTATTATTTTGTTAGAATATGTAATCAGTACAGGAAGTCTGTGAGAAGATTAAGAGAAAAAAAGCTGAAAAAGAGTTAAAAATTATGTCCAAATGGTGTATTATTTGGAGAAGTTAGTGAGTGGGCTTGGTGTGGGGGGTGGTGTTAGCAACTTGAACTTCTTCGATACGGTCTTTTGTGTATGGGATTTGAGTCAGTCAGTCATGTTTCGGCTTATACACAAAGTTTTCATCATATTTGTTCTGTTCCTGTTGTGTATTTATCGTATTATAAATAAATATTTCTGTGTAATCTAATTCCCCTTCTTTACTTTTTCAGTGTGTATATATATATATATATATGTGTATAATTTCCAACCATGTCCTGATTCAAACTCCATAATGCGTTCAACACAAATTTTGAGTATCAAGAGTGTATCATTTCACTCGAAATTAACTAATCAAATAAAACATCCTTCCTATGTCCATATACTCCAAACTCCAAGAAGGGTCCAACAAGGAAAGTTTAGGCTATTCTTTTAGAGAGGTCGGAAGTCCTAACGCACTGTAGCTCAGGCCTTAAAGGTGTCATTTCCTACCCAACTCAAGAATTTCAGTACTTTTGCTTTGCGATTTAATCAATTTTTCCTACTTACCTGTGTTTGTCTCCTTTCTCCTTTATCCGAATTCTTCCAAATCTTTGATCTACCACTTTGATAATTTTATTCCCATACCTCTGGAGATTAATTGTTCTTCCCATCTGTATCCTATAAATATTTCATGCTTTAACCATGTTATTTTAATGAGTAACATATCACAAAAGAAGATAGAACAGCCGTTGATAGTATTGACATATGATAATTGTTACAAAGTCTCAAATGATTTTCTTCTTATTCAGATAAGAAGAAAACATAGTCCTTTTTGCCTATAATCTTAGCTTAGCTACTTAGCCTCCAAGGGGACAATCACAAGGTTGTGAAACCAGTGGTGGTTACCAGAACAAAAAGGATCCACAAACTAATCACTAGGGAAGTGAATAATCATTAATTTTTAACCCTATATAAAAATCTTAGGGTTTAACTTCCATTACTTCCTTCTTTTTCCCTGCAAAAGGAAATCAAATCGTCAGGTTCAGTCATTCATCGCCCTACAGAATACTTCAGCTATCTACAAGCCAATGTATAGCAGCAAGATAACTCACTGAGCTCACATAATCATCCATTGATAATTGCTTCCGCTTCTTAAGCAAATTAGGGCTCTCGGTTTGCTTTCCCATTGATCGCTTAGAAGGTGTCATGTTCTGAAACATAAATGAAAATGATAGATAGTTGAGTGCAGATTCTCATCACCATACCGATAATCCAAAGCCAAATATGCATTAACAAATGCATATAGAGGTAGGTTTTGCGAAGGAAAACATAATAACCTTAGCAAGCTTCTTCTCCTTACGAGCTTGTCTCTCCCTCTCATCATATTCTTGGTTTTCTTTCTCAACCAACCGAATAAGAGTATCACATCTCCTTGCAAGTTCTTGAGTTGTGCGGGACTTCACAAACCAATCAAAGCGAAACATGGGTGATGTGCGGAATGCTGCCTTAAGCTCGTCCCAATTCCCATACCCAAGCTTGTGAATCATGCAAATCTGTACAAGGGAGTCCAAATCATTATCACAATATGAAACACAGAATTGAGTGTTTCCAAAAAAGAAAAGAAAACAAAACAAAAAATACCATGAATCGATCACATTCTTCATTGTACAATTTCCCTTTGTTTTGACCATACTGGATCTTCAATTCAAGCCATGGGTTCTTGTAACGATCCAACTTCTTCCCAATGGCTTTCATGATCTCATCTTTACGAGAAATCCTTGCTTCCCCTCTTTCAATATTCTTGATGATCCTGTCATAATCTGCAAGGATGCCATAACTAAAAGGAATCAATTTCTTTCGACCTCCAATAAATTAGAAAAGCTTGTGGTTCAAGCTAAATAAATGCAATACAAGAAGCCCTAGCAGTTGCAATACATGATTATGACCACAGATTAACAGATACTAAGCTCAAGTTTAACCAGAAAAATCTCCAAATTGGCACTAAAATGCTGTACTTATTTTGAGTGATAAAGAAAGCTCAATCCAATTTAGCACTGGAAAAGTCCAAAATCAGCTCACCATTCAACTCCTTGTAGCGCTCTTTGAAAACTTTAGCATATCTTTCAACCTCCTCCTCAGTTTTGCCTTCCATTTCGGCAGCAATACTTCTAATGTCATTTCGGCCATACTTTTCACAAGCCCTAATAAAAGTATTGAAGTCTCTTCTACTCCATGAAGAAAATCCCTGCATTTACACAATCAAGAGTAATTAAATAGCCTCTCAAGGTGATACTACTCTGCACCAACTTCACACTCACCTCCTCCAACAGTCGCTCCTTTTCCTCCAGTTCTTCAGCAGTCAATGGATCTCCACCATCTAAACAATCAAGAATCAATCAATAATAATATGTTTCAAGGCATTCGCAATAACCAAGTGAGAAATTCATATACCTTCAGGTTCATCCACATCAATTGAGTCTTTCAACTGATTTTTTTGATGTGTTTGCTGAAATATTTAATTGAACAAATAAGCAACAAAAAATTATCTTAAAATCATACACACGATTGAATTACTGAAAATTACAATAAATTTAATACCCACCATGAGATATCGCACTTCTTTTTCATACAATTCACTTA
>JANKOD010000193.1:39772935-39791341 GCA_026284645.1 Erythroxylum acuminatum | reverse complement strand
TCGGCCCCAACTCCTGTCCATTGTGTGCAATATAATAAACTACCGAAGAGACCACCTTCATAATCTTTTGTATCCATCGGGAAGCAAAACCCAACTTCGTCATTATAACTAAATAGAGACTTAATCGAGTTTTGAATTTAACAAAATGATATCGTTTTATCAACTTTTTGTGTCACATTTAGTTCACATTCGGCTTAGATCACGGAGCTCATGTTCAGAACTTAAAATTTTATTTTATTTAACTTAAACTCAACCGAATTTTAAATCTAAACGAGATTCCATAGCGAATTCGAACTACTTTTAATGTTATATATCCATTTAATGTTTTAACAAAATTATAAAAGCTTCGGATTCTTTTGGATCCCCTCGTAAAGAGAAAGCAATAGGGACAAAACCTATATAATTAGCACCTTAAAAAAGTATTATGCAATAATCGAGAAAGCTCCTTTAGGCCTATTCTTTATCAACTCCTTACCGAATAACCTAAGCTATCATAGAGCATATGAAAATGACAAATCATGTCGTAGGAAATTTTTTATAATAAAATAATAATTTGTGCCTTAACTTAATTTGTTAAGGGACAAAAAAAAATGATAAAAAAGATGACGAAAGAATTTTTATCCACAAACTTTAGGCTTGACTCGAGTGACAGTTATAAGAAAAATGACATCGTTTTGTAAAAATAATTTTATTTCTTTTAACTTAAAAATTTTTGAACTGTCCGAGCTCGACTGGACTCAAGTTTGGTCTCGATCAGGCCTCGAGCTGGCCTCAGGTGAAAGCTGTCAATTTAAACCTAAACTTGGGTGGACCACCCGACTTATTATTACCTCTAACCTAGCTCTCTTTCCACACACATACACATATGTATATATGTATATTATAATGACAACTTACAATAAACTTAAATTAATCCATCCAATAATTGGTAACAAGTTGTCACATATCCTTGCAATCAAGGCCAAATCAAGATCCCACATAAAATATTAGTGCAATTCTTTAATGTGCAACTACACAACAACAAGATAATTCTACGTTCCAATTATTGCCAACGTGAACACTTCGTCAAACCTTATATTCAACATCTTTATCTTATTGTCCAACTCGTCTCAATCCTAAAATCTAGTCAGAATACCGTGCATTTATGTGTTTGGGATCAATATAACCCATCAAGAATTTCAACTCCACGATTCATCGTTTTCAAATACACCAACTACAAGTCATAGAACTCCTTTTAGATGTGCTTAGAACATAAGATTCCATCATCTTCCTTGCGTGCTTGGAATCAAACTTATTCTCAATTGTCACATTAAAATATATATACCACTCTTGACCATTTTGGTTATATATACACCGCTCATCCAAGTTCTTGTCCACATCCCAAAGACTTGCCTTTTGTACACCTGAAGCTCTCATGGCGTCCACCGATAAGCCCGACCCAGAAGCTGTCAAGTACTCAACAACACAACCACCACCGCCTCCTCCTCCTCCGCTGCCAATTCCTTACGTAACCAACACCTTTGTGGTCGATGTGGCTCTTAGGGTGGTCTTGTTCGCGGCCACGTTAGTTGCTCTTGTGGTCATGGTCACTTCTAAGCAAACCAAGGTTCTTCTTGTGCAAGGCTTTCAAGTGCCCGTCGACGCCAAATTCGATCACTCACCGGCGTTCGTGTAAGCAAAATTACTACAACTTTCTTTAATTTTAGTCTAAAATTCGATTAGTTTGAAATTTACTGCTTTTTTGTGACTAATTTATGAATATTGTGCAACTTCATATATTCTAAAGATAACTGGTTAATGTTGAGTGACGATCCTTTTGTATGACTCCAAGAGTTATGGTGACTTGTTTTGTGATTAATCGGTGTGCTGACTGGCTTGCCAACTTTACAGAACTGATTGAGTTAAGGATCACTTCTTTTAAAAATACACCTATCGGGTGCCTTTCAATCCTCTTAGAGGATATATCGGAGATTTGTTTCCTACGACTAGTCATGTAATTTGTTTCGGGTTTTCTTTCCTTTTCATGTAAAAAAGAAAGAAATAATAGGTCCAACCAAAATTGGGCCTTAGAAGGTCTAAGCTCCAATTCAATTTAATTTATTTAGTTCAAGTTTAGACAAAAATTTGTAATTTTTGTACTTTTTTTCAAATTGTTGATTTTTTAAATTCAAAATTCGGTCTAAAATTTGATTAATTTAAATTTTACTTTTTGCTGTTGGACTTGATTAAACTTGTAGCTTGAAAATAAAATAATCATATGATGTAGTATATTACTTTAAGGTAATGCCACCAAACATATACTAATAAACCAACCTTCTAAAGTTCTTCTTTTTCTTAAAAAAGAGGTATTCTGCTCCAAAGCAGTGCTGCTTTCCTTTTCTTTTTTGGGCTTTTTGATTCATCACCTTTGAAGATAGAACCTTAAAGCTGTTTTTAAGTTGAAATTTTAAGCTTTGTGATCAATTAAAACAATAGGTCGTAACAAAATCGGACCTATTCGGTCCAATTTTGAGCCCAATTTAATTTATTTAATTCTGACTCAAATTTTGACTTAATTTTTAAAAAAGAAATATATGAAATTTAAATTAAACTTAAATGAAGTTGTGTTTGAAGTTTTGTCAAATTTTTAAAAAATTATATCAAATTTGAATTTAAATTAAAATTTAATTAAATCAAACTTTATCCATTAATTTTCGGTGGATTTTAAAAATTAATTAAGATTTCATCTTAAACTTCAGTTTCACTGTACAAATTAATAACTTTCTTCAAACATAGTAGAGGCTTAAGTTAATATAGTTTAATTTCAAAGTTTGTTGGGGATTAGTTATAATCTATAGTTACTAGATATTTGACTTTATCCATAGATTTGTAGAAAAACGTGTAAGAAGTAAGTAGTAACGATAAAATTGGCAACGGACAGAATCAGGTCAAGTTAGAAGTGTGGTTTGAATCCATTAGACTAATAGCAAAATAATGTTGTTTCGGTGTAAACCTACCTATTGGGTGACACCCGTTTTTCATTACAAATATGTCGGGACTCTGTATCCCTTGACTTGTAGTGTAAGCTGTTTTCGGTTCTCCCCCCATAAGAATAATGTTGTTTCGGTGTAACTAATCAAAATAATGTCGTTTTAACAAACAAGCTAATTTGAAATCCGATCAATGATTAACTCAAATTTAAGTTAATAGGTCTTAATTTCAAAGTTTGTTGGGAATTAGGTAGAGGGTGACTATGACTAAAGTATTGACCTTATCTATAGATTTGCAGAAAAAGAATGTAAGTAATTAACGATAAACTTGGCAATGGGTCGAGGTATGGCCCGAACCTATTGAACTGTCAAAAAAAAAAGTTATTTTAGGGACTGTTTGGTTCCAATTTTGTTTTTCTGTAGTAACTTCAGTTTTTGATTAATATTAATAAATTTTAATTTTTAATGTTAATATAGTTATATTTTTGTCACTCATAATAATTACACATTTGATCAAATTTAAAGATAATATTTTAATTAAATTAAATTATTTTAATACTTTATATAATATTTATTAACAAATTATTGAGAAAATTATTTTATTTTATTAAAATAAATAATTTAAAAGTAACTTTCATTTATAAATTAATATCTATTATATTTTTTAAATTATTAAATTCAAATTTTATTGGAAACTTATATATTTTGAAGATATTTTTAATTTAATTATATTTATTAATAATTATTAAAGAAATTTAATAAAATTATTAAGTAAAATTAGATTATTTATAATTCTTATTAATAGTTGATTTTAATTAATTTAATATATAATATTAAATTTAATTATTCATAATTCTTATTAAAAATTAATATATTAAATAATTAAATAGTGCATATCTAGTTTATAGTAATTCAGATTATAAAAAATAAAAACAAAAAATATTTAGTTTATAGTAATTCATAATTCGAATGCCAAGCTAATATGTTTTTCTTTTTAATCTGTTTTGATTTGACAATTGCAGATACTTTGTTGTGGCGATGTCCGTTGCTTGCTTGTACAGTATCATTACAGGTTTAGCCTCATTTGGTGTCATCTCCAAACCAGCTCATGCAAACAAGTTCCTCCTCCATTTTGCCTTCTGGGATTTGGTAATTTCTTTTCATTTATGCTACTCCATATTATTTACTTGTTAGGAATCATAACGAGTCACGTTAAATTCAGGCTTCGTAAGACCCCAACACGAATTCGAATTCAATTCAGAACTTCAAGTTCAATCTGAAACTTGATTTGAGTTTTAAGAAAGTAGACTTGAATATGTAGCTAACACGGTCAAGCAATGTTGATTATGTATAGATAATGCTGGGAATAGTAGCCTCAGCCACCGGCACGGCGGCCGGCGTCGCATATATTGGTCTAAAGGGCAACAGTCACGTAGGATGGGTAAAGATTTGCAACATGTACCACAAGTTCTGTCGTCATGTTGGAACCTCCGTTTTCTTCTCATTGTTCGCATCCATTGTGCTCATTTTCCTTATCATGCTCTCTGTCCTCTCCATCCACCGCCGTTGCCGACAATAGAGGAGCTTCTATATTGTCCTGAAAATCTGCCTAATTTATGTTGTTCGAGTCAGATTTGTTTTGTTGTTATGTTTGTGAGTACGTTTGGAACTCTATCCTAAACTACTTGTTCAATGTCTTTGTATGTTAGCATTCGTTCATGTGATTAGAGAATTTGTTGTTCCTTAAATGTTGTTTTCGACATTCAAGATCATAATCTATGTTTATGTTCCAAGTTGCTTTGCTTCATTTATTTAGAAACATCACAGAATAAGACAACAGTGTTTAAGATTTGAACATCATAAAAGAGGATATCAAGTCTCTTTGATTGAATTCGAGTTCAGACTTAACAATCTTCTCAATGTCGACCCTGCCTGAAAAAAGACGATGTGAGAACCAAACAAGTGCATATGTTGTATCATGGAATGTTAGCTGTCTTGCAAGAAACTTTTACATTTTTGGTGAGTGACAGGATAATTACAACCAGAGAAAAAGTTCTAAGCATGCACTGTGTTCTCATGGGGAGTGGGAGACAAAGGTTTGAAGAACTACTTGTTACTCAAAACATCAGGTGTGTCCTCTGAACATGTGTAACAAGTTGGTGCTTGTGACGATCATAATGTTTGTTGCATTTGATTAAGTTAAAGGAAAGCCACCATCATCACGCTTATGCACTGCATGATCAGGCTCCTTTCATTGTGTTCTATGGTCACCTTGTATTTCTTTTTATATATTAGTGAAATTCCTAATCACTTCATTTCCATTATACACTGATGAATCGTAGAGTTCATGTAATAGTTTACGAATAACAAACTCGATTCAAGTGGGTGCATGCAAGACTCGACATTTCTTTACTCCTAACTAATCATCTTTTTCAAGGTTGAGGTGAGTTCCAACCTCTCAACACAATCCAAACCGTATACTTGGCAGACTGAAATACTCAATTTGATCCATATAGAACCTCAGCTAAACATCAAAATCTAGTCTTTTGTTGTGTTAATCAAAACTAAGACATGACTGATGATCCAACTTCAAAGCTCTTATCACATCTTAAAATTCAAGATTTTCATGTCTATTTGCTTAGAGAAACACGTCTTTAATTCTCAAATCTCTCGCTATTGACCAAAGACATGTACGTATCCATGAAATCTAGTTTTTGACAATCTATGTACGTCCAATCCAAGTTTCTTTCTTGCCAAACTTAATATGCCCAAATGTCTGCCCTTTTCTTAGACAATTTGGTCATCCTATGCACATGAAGTAGTAGGTTAGAATCATAATAGTCTGAGTCTTCAATCATAATTGTCAACTTGAAATAACAACTATTCAGTGACTCCCAGAAATTGAGCAAAGCTATGGTGTTTAGGTTCCCATCCTAGTTCCTCGCGTGTTTTCGAATTGTTTAATCTCTTCCCCAAAGGATCACTTGTCCCTGCAACATTAAGACATACTAAGTGCAATTTTTCAAAGGATCAAACTGTAAAATATGCGCTTACAGGTGAAATTAATGGAGAAAAGGAACATCATTATCATGTGTTTTATTGCAAATGAAAGTCCCAATGGTGCTCACCAGTAAAACCTTCAAACTTTTTGTTGAATTTCCCACTTTTTTCAACCAAATCCATCACCTCTTGCCTGCACAGAAAGTTACAGAGAAAAATTGGAAACAGGAAGACAGGAACCAGTGGTTAGGAAACATACTCATGAGCTACAATATTTATCATCAGCACCAGTATACCTGGATAACGGATGATTATCACAACCCAAGAAAATACGACCTCGGAGTTTCTTCTTCAAGATTGTAACAGAAAGGGAAGCAGCATCCTGTCATGTTAGTACAAAAGAGACCAGTCCACATGATATCAAGAAAAGAAAAAAGAGAAAGGACTCTCAGTTAAACTAAATCACTCATTGATGCACTAGTTAACTATTAGAAGATCGACAGCTAGAGAGGAAGATACAATCAGAGGATAAACAAATTATGTTGGTTTATAAACAAAATTCTAATTCATAACAACAAACCCTTCACCTCATAATGTATAAGATTCAAGACATGATCAGGACGAACTTCAATGGTACCCTTCTCCAACCAGTAAATATGTGCTCCTCTATCTGCTTTGTATGGCTGGTTAAGTTTAAACATCAATGGTACCCTTCTTCCTCCAAAACATTCAGCAAATGATTATAATCAAAACTATTGAAAAGGATATGTAGAGTCCTGCCAATCTAAGAACACAACCACCAGCCTCGAGCACTATTTGTTCTGCTTTTAAAAGGACATCGGTCCTAGGGCTTTTCCCTATCGGCACTACCGGAGTATCCTACATAGAAAAATATCACAAGTCTACAACATATACAGTATGATTTACAAGTTAAAGATGAAAAGCTGACAATTTATTAGGCATGACAGTGAATAATCCAAATACTACACTTCCATAAAAGTAAGCCAGATCTAAATTTGAAATTGGAAACATGGAAAGGTGAATTAGTTGTGTTTATGCATAATCAAGAATCCAGTTTTAGAAGTATCACCTCGTTGCATTGCCCATTGTCGGTGCAATCGTATGGTGCGGAGCTTGATGTAAATAAGAAACAACCTTCTCCACTCCATTTCAAAACAGCTTCCCTGTTACAAAGCAAAACACAACATTATGAGTCTCAAATTGATTCACACAATCAAGGTTAACCTAAACCAAAGCAACTCCAGTTTGCATATGACAAGCTAAAGCTCCAATTACATAGAATCTAAAAGAAAACCAACACCATAAGTGCAAATTGGCAACAAAATACACCAACTTAACCATCTTTTCTAATTCATATTCTTCATCGCAGAAACAACATCCTCATGTTAAGTACCTGACATCACCAGGGTAGTCCGGAGTTCGAGAGGGAGGAGCACAGAATATGATATAAGGATACTTATGAGTTGCTTCAGAACCCTTCAGAGAAGGATTAATTCCCATGTTAATCAACTCCTCGTGGTGATCTGCTGTAATCGTATGCCCATAAATTTGAGAATCTGGATGTTCCTGCTCATCAATTACAATCAAACCCCACTAAATCACAACTAACATAGACTCCAATTAAACACATTATACCAAAAAAAGATTGATACTTTTCATATAGAGCCCTGAAACACAAAGTTAAGAACTTTAACCATACAAGTTGACCGCAAGAAGTACCTGGCGCCATATTCGTGCCACCAAACGACCAAGAACACCGGGACCAATTATCGACAGATCATTCTCTCCCACAACACCAGTTGCCACACCATCCAATTCACCTACAAAAGTCGAACCACAAACACTCATCCAACATCATCACTCCAAAGAAACAAGCAACAACCCACCTCAGAGAAAGTCATAAAGGACCCAATAGCAGTGAAAGAGAGAGCATCATCACAACCTACAGTAGAGGAAGCAGAGAAGTGGAGAGGTGTTGCCATCGGAATATGGGAATTGGGGTATGAAGTTTTGGATAGAGGGGGTAAAGAGAAGAGACAGTTGGGACAAGAGAGGTCGGAGAAGTGGTTGCGCAGGAAAGTGGCGTGTGGTCGGAAAATCGTGTAGCAACAAGAAATGGTGCCCATAAATGGAGGTGTACGGAAAGCGAACTGACTTGGTTTTCGTTTCGGTTTCGGAGGACAACAGGCGCGAGCGACGAGGTTTGGCAGTTGGAAGACTTTTCACTACCCTGTAATATCACGCCATGTGGAGTCATGCTTGAATGTGATTGGACCATGATCCTGAAGTTTTCTATCCGGAGGATTAGGAGAATATATACGACGTCGTTTGGTGGGAGTTATCGTATGAGCGAAGGCAGCCCGGAGTCCGGTCCAATCCGGTTTGAAATTAACAGATCAAATTTGATAAAGTCGAGTTTGAAATTGAAAGGTCGGCTTGAACATCTCTCGTCCTCGCCCCCCCTTTGCAAAACGACGTCAATTTTAATCTTAATTTTAAGAAATAAGTCATTTAAAACAAATTTAAAAGGTCATCATCTTAAGCCCTTAAAAAACGGAACAGATTTGTTGTTCTCAAAATGCTGTGCTCAGATGTCTTAATAAATCTCAATCATCTATTATAATAAGTTAGATAGCTAAAATGTTAAAGACACAATCGGCACAGTAATTTAGAAGCAGCAAATTTGCTTCCCTTCAAAAAAATGTCTACTTTATGACAACAATTTAAAACGTCTTCAAACTTTATATTTCAGCAAAATTTTTAATCATATTTTAACTTTTGCCAATAAGAATAGAATGCAGTCCTAGTGCCACTTCAAGAGCCTCCCCGAAATATTTTAGATACACTCTACCGAAACATATAAGAAACCTTTTACAATAGACCCTTTCGTAGAGGTCTAAACTTTACGAACTAGTCGCTTTTGTTTTTATTTTTCTTGTAAAAAAAATGCCAATAAGAAAGCAGAGAGTATGTTTTAAGAAAACATTGATCTTATTGACACTTCAACAACCATTGATGTTACATTAACTGCCAATTACTTCAATTTTTTTAAATAAAATTTGGTACCAAAGATCCTAACTTTGAGTACTTAAATTTTCCTCAAACTCACTTAAACTTTCGTATTAATTGATGCTGTTATGTTATAATTTATTATTAATTAATTATGTCAAATTCATTTTTAATCATTAATTAATATAACATCTCTGTATCCTAAATATTGTTTTTTTAATAACCCTAAAAATTGTTAACAAATACAAAAAGAGCGTAGCTTGGAAAAGTATACGGTCATTAACTTAGTTATATCAACAATAACAATTCAGTAAAAATTTCACTAAAATATGATATCTTTCCATCAATAATACAAAGTCTTACCCTCAACTGATAAAGAGACTGTTTTCAAATGACTCATAAAAAAAAACTTAATATAGTCCTTAACTTAGTTGTTGACTAAATTTTTAATTGAAATTAACTTTGGAAAGAAAAACAATAATTTCCCTCTTAAACTTTAATTTTTAATTAATAGAAAATATTTACATTGACAATAAGTTGAGATTAATTTAAATTTGGGCAAATTAAATTTAATTGAATACAAAATTTTAAATTTTAAAAAATGTATACTTGATGCAACTTGTTAAGATGGCAGCAACACTAACATGATTGCTTTATTATGGGGGGGTTGGTGGGGAAATGAAGTAAATTAAAAGTATGATAGATATTAAACTTTATTATGATTTATTGATACTTATAAAAGATTATCTATATTTTTTAAATTGTCTAAAAGTCCAGATTCGGTAAACTCACCTAACTGACACTTCAATTTTTTTTTTCTGCAACTTAAAAAAATTAAAAAATCTATATAAAATTTAAAATAAATTATAAACTAGTTTTGAGTGCTCTATATGAGTAACTTTGACGGAAATTAAACCCTTTAGGCTATCCAATTCCAACCAAACTAAGTAAATACATCCTTCAAGTAATATATTCAAGATAAGAACCACTCACCTCACAATTTTAATGGTGGATTTATACAATTTCAAGAAAAATACTGAATTTAATATCTATTTAATTAAATTAAATAGCTAAAATTTCAATTTTACCCAGTTAATAGAAATTATAATATATTTTTATAATGAAAATTGTACGCTAAGGTATATATATAACTTTGACTAAGTCTTGACTCAAAATTAAAAAGTTTTAATTGATTAAATTTCAAAAGTTTGATTTGATTTACGAAATTTGACTCAAATTAATCCCGAGCCATATTTTAATAAAATTTGAAAAGTTTAACTAATTTAACGCTTGGTAAGGTTTAAGTTTAAATTTGACAACTCAAGTTTTATAAATTTTTATTTTTTTGTTTATTTAAAATTTTTAATATGGTTAAAACTTAACTAGATTTTACGTGTTATCAATACTAGTCATATATACATAATAACTCATAAATCACATATTTCTATTAAATCGCTTGACCAACTAATAATCCACAATCTAAACTTGTTAGGAATTCATAAAATAGGCCGTTTAGTGACGAATTTTATTCAATTAACATTTATATGTCTTTATGTATTCTTCACTCATGATCAACCATTATCTTCAAGATTTTTAGGTCAATTGGGTCTCTTACTTAAAAAAGACAAAATTCAAGTCTTTGCTTGATACGAAGTTAACATATTAAATTTAATTTAAATAGGTTTCAAAATAAATTTGAATATAATTTTAAACGACCTAAGCAAACTCGGACCTAGATTTGGTACGACTCATTTCCGTGCATATTCCAAGCGTGCGAAACGAAATTTATTTTATGTATTTATAATAAAGTACAAAAGTCATTACATTGAACTATTTAATAAGCCTTGACTCTTCAATATCCCAATTGTCTTTTTGTTTCATTCAAAGTCCTAACCTACTACTCACCATTAGACATTATTATCATAGAGATAGACATCCTTATACATTCAGTCAACATATTCTCACCTACCTTAACAACCTTTGTGTCCTTCATTATTGTCTCTATATCCTAATTTTCCTGTATTTTATTTATTTATATAAATATAAAAAAATAACAACATCAAAACCCAACCACTATTTATGTAAATAATTACTTGAGATGATTTTACGCATTTTTTTGTATTTTTATAAAAAGATTATTTTTTAGCTTGAATCTGTAATTTTATGATCTAACTTTACCAAAGTTTTATATATAAATTAACTAAATTTTGTTGACTTTGTAGACCACATATCAAAAGTAAAACTTTATATTAATTAAAGCAGGTCCAATTCTCATTTTTTTTTTGCCATTTGTATTTCTGAGCTCCCTATAAGATCTTATAAGGAGAGGTGAAACCAAATCTTAAATATACCCCCGTCTCTAAGCTTGCCTCAACAGATTGGGTATCGTTGCGAAATCGTTCCCACGTTATTTTTCTAGGATTCGAACTCGCGTCGCTGGACAAATCCAAGCCGAAATCTGGTGGCTCTCATACTATATAGGGGGTCTCGAAGAGCACACAGAGAAAACATATGACAAACTTGTATAAACAATTCTTTTTGTTAAGATCATCGGCTAATTAAAGTCGGATTGGAAGTACTGCAAAATAAAAAACTACAGTAGTTGGTAAAAAATTAAGACTAGAAAAATAAAAAAAACATTTTATTTACGATAAGCATATTTTAATTTTACCAACAACACACCTGAACACCGGATCTTCGTCCTGATTGGCCATCAGCTCATCAGGTAAGACCGTAAGAGTGCAATCTTCACTTCCCGTTTCTGATACCGTGGAACCCACCACAGTGTTTCAGAGTCTAGACCCAATGAGCCTTTTCCACGTAAGAGAAGTGGATGGAGCCGACTCGACGTGGCATTTATAACGAGGTTGATTTTAGGTAAATATAGGACCTCCCACATCCACCCAATTGGGACATTATCCTTAATTTCAAGTTTAATTAAAGGCATTGACTTTTAATTAATAGTTCATTTTGGTTTATAAAAATTAATTGGTCTACAAAACTCGACCGATTGGTTAATAAATTGATCAATTTTTAACGATAAGAATTATTAAAGTAAATTGGAATAAAAAAGTTAAAAGTTGAATAAAAAATTAATCAATTTAAAAATTTCATAGGTAAACCACTCGTATCAATTAATTTTTTAATCATAAGTTTTAAAAAATTGATCCACTCAATTAAAAAAGTCTAAATTGAATTAAATTAATTTAATAAAATTAATAATTTTAATTCGTTCCAAATTTAAGTAGTAAGTTAAAGAAATTAAAACGGGTCAAGTTAAAAGCGGCTCAAACTTAATCCGACCTGACCCGACTCGACCCGAACATTTCCCTTTAGGGTAGAGGCAAAGAGAGCCTAACTTAGCTTTTTTCTTTATCTTTCTCCTTTCTTCTCTGAACATTCCCATCATATTCATTACCATTACAATCTATAAAAGTGATGATAAAAATAAAATATTCTTAAAAAATATTTATTTATTTATTATTTTATTATTTTTGACTATTGTCTTTGGCCAACTACAAAATCATTACTTCCTCTTTCCTTTTGTCTTAAAAGAGCCCCACTCCAACTTCCCCTCCGTCTCAATTACTCACTGTGAAGTTTCTTGTTCTTGTGTTGTGTTTGATTGTAATTTAGTTTTAGGGTTTTGTTGTTTGGGGGAATTTAGAGATCATAATGTGGAGGAGAAGGGACGGAGAGAGTGATGAGGAATGAGAAATGGGGTGTGTGTTTGGCAAAGAGGTGACCGCGCCCAAGAAGGCTTCGGCCGA
Source organism: Erythroxylum acuminatum (assembly GCA_026284645.1). Lineage (NCBI taxonomy): Eukaryota > Viridiplantae > Streptophyta > Magnoliopsida > Malpighiales > Erythroxylaceae > Erythroxylum > Erythroxylum acuminatum. The sequence goes on along the minus strand of JANKOD010000193.1, from coordinate 39,778,572 downwards.
CGTAGAGAGAAGGGAGAGGGAGAGAGAGAGGGAGAAGGAGAGGGAGGTAGTTAGGGTTGTTACTGCTGAGGCGGCGGCGGCGGAAGGGGAGAGTGAGGTGAGAAATGGAGGGAATCGGAAACAGAATGAAGAGGAAAATGTGAAGCAAAGAGGGGAGAGGAGTAGGAGGTCGTCTAGGCCGAATCCTAGACACAGTAATCCTCCAAAGCATGTTCACGGCGAGCAGGTTGCCGCCGGCTGGCCCTCCTGGCTCTCCGCCGTGGCCGGTGAGGCTATTAATGGTTGGACCCCTCGCCGTGCAGACACTTTTGAGAAGCTTGACAAGGTAAAGTTTTTTGCCTTTTTTTGTTGTTTAATGGATTTCTCGTTTCAGGGGTGTCTTTTCTGTTTGATGGTTTCGAAAACGTGTGAGAAAATAGTGGAGAATTTCTACAACAAGACAAGAACTTGCAGTAAGAATACTTTTTACTTTTTTTTTTGCAGATTGGACAAGGTACATACAGTAATGTGTATAAAGCTAGGGATACTTTGACTGGTAAAATTGTTGCATTGAAGAAGGTTCGGTTCGACAATTTGGAACCTGAGAGTGTAAAGTTCATGGCCCGGGAGATTTTGATATTGCGCCGCTTAGACCATCCCAATGTTGTTAAATTGGAGGGTTTGGCTACTTCGAGGATGTCTTGCAGTTTATATCTTGTTCTTGAGTATATGGAGCATGATTTGGCTGGCCTTGCAGCAAGTCCAACTATTAAGTTCACAGAGTCTCAGGTACTAAATTTGTTATCTTTCGAGTTTTTTGTTGCTAGTGAGTGGAGTGTACGTGTTTCCTCATATTTTGAGAATGTATGGCAGGTCAAATGCTATATGCACCAGCTGTTATCTGGCCTTGAACACTGTCACAATCGCTATGTGCTTCATCGTGACATTAAAGGGTCAAATCTTCTTATTGGCAATGATGGAATTCTTAGGATTGCTGATTTCGGGCTGGCTTCATTTTTTGATCCTAATCACAAGCAGCCCATGACTAGTAGGGTGGTTACTTTGTGGTATCGAGCCCCCGAACTTCTTCTGGGGGCCACTGACTATGGAGTTGGTGTTGACCTATGGAGTGCTGGCTGCATCTTGGCTGAGTTATTGGCCGGTAAACCTATCATGCCAGGCCGCACAGAGGTAAAATTTTAGTTTTGATTATTCAATTGCTCACTTTCATCTACCTTTTTTGTTTGTTCTCCTCTCATAGATGCCTTAGTTGGGCCATTATTTTGTCCTGGATATATATTATTTCATGTGTTCTATTTTCTACCATGTAACTCATTAGCATGAAGTATTAAATTAATTGAAGGCCTGTAATGAACGGTTATTTGTGTTCAATCAGTAGTGCTAATGGTTCAATTGGGTAATAACTGCTTAAGGGAACATGCACTGATGAAGGGTGGATGTTTACTGGCATTATCTAGGGCACATGGATACTGTGGTCTTTTGTGCTTATAATGGTCAAGATTGTTATCCAACAGAACTAGGATATCCTGTCATGACCTCAGGCAAGGCTGGGTAGAGACGCTCATCTTTAAGGAACTGACAAGCACAAGCAATTGTTATGACATGCCTAGTGTCATCAATTTTTGTGCTCCAGTTGCTAATATAATTGTGATAAACAGAGAAGAGTTAGAACTCTAGAGAATAAGTAGTAGTAGTTATCATAATTTGATTTCTTTCTGGTCTATATCACTTATTGGGATTTCCTGAAATTTTATCAACTCCCTGGGTCTGATTCAGTTTGAGTTGGGTTTATATTTGGATTGGAGGGGCCTAGTTGAATTGATCTTTCTAGCTGGGCATATAGGAGTCCCATACGAGCAAAGTACACGTGGTGGGGTCTTTATCTATGCACGAAAAACATGAAGTCTCAAATCATGTTCCATTTATTGAATCTGAATTGGAGAACTGATACAATCCTTAAATTTCTTTGTTGGAATAACTTTTCTGGCTATCTCTTACTGTATAATTGGCTGTGGCATTTCTCATGCGCCAAATTAAGTATTATGTTTTATTAGCTTGCAGACATAATATTGTCACGTTTATTCATGATTTCTGCATTGCGATGACATTGAAGCTTTGTTATTATCATAGTGGCAGTTCTTGTCAGGATAGATTTCATAGACAGTTCTACTGGATTTCTTCATTATCATATGAACTTTCAACCATTGTCCACACTAGGAGATTCCTGTGGTTCTTTAACTTGCAAAGAATATTAGTCTAATTCCTTGTCTATAAGTAGTTTTGGTACCTTTTTTGAAGAATGTTTTTTGTGTTCGTTGCTATTAGACTAGGCGATGAAATGCAAACTAGTCAATGGTTGTCCTTCTTTCCTAGTTAATTTTGTATGCTGAAAGCAACATCATTGCATAGGTGGAGCAACTGCATAAGATTTTTAAACTTTGTGGCTCTCCTTCTGAAGAATATTGGAAAAAGTCAAAACTGCCTCATGCAACCATATTTAAGCCTCAGCAGTCATACAAGCGATGTGTACAAGAGACCTTCAAAGACTTTCCGCCATCATCGTTGCCGCTAATTGAGACAATACTTGCAATTGACCCCTCTGAACGTCAAACTGCTACTGATGCATTGAGGAGTGAAGTTAGTTTCCTTCTTAATATAATACACTACTTTTTAATCCTTCGTTGATTAGTTTCTTTAAATTTGTTGTGATGTGTATAGACTGGAAATGTTCATCTCTTGATGATGGTTGAACTGCAGTACACCATTATTTTAGCTCATTTGGGAATGAACATTTTACAATTTATTTTTGGGATTTGTACTTCTCTTGATAATACTTGGAAAAAAGTACAGTAGTCGGTTAACTGCTTAGTTAGTTTGGCAGTTATTCTTTGCACTTAGGTCATGCATTTCTGTGTTTGAATTTATATTGAACACTTCTGTCTATGGTTGCTTGTGGATTTGGTCAGTTTTGTTTAGACTACATTGTTTTGCAGTTCTTTACCACCAGGCCTTATGCTTGTGATCCTTCTAGTCTTCCAAAATATCCCCCTAGCAAGGAGATGGATGCCAAGTTACGTGATGAAGAAGCTAGAAGGTTGGAATGTCTTCAATATTTTGTTACCCCTACTCCCCATCTCTTTATTTTTTTCTACAGCAAGATAAAACTGTACATGAGATTCAATATCTTTTGTTCATTTCTCTGTTGTTCCTCCCCTTTCTGCTTTTCCACTTAGTCAATTTCATTCCATGTCCAACCTTGATTCAAAAAGAAATGATCTTGACTGCTGCAGATTGAGAGCGGCTGGAAAGATCCGTGCTGACGGTGTGAAAAAGATTAGCACCCGCTCCCGTGGCCGAGCTGTTAGAGCAATTCCTGCCCCAGAAGCCAATGCTGAACTTCAAGCTAATCTTGATGTATGTCAGATGAGCTACCTTCTTTTAGAGCGTTCACTTTTTCTCCTTTTATTATCTAACATGAGCACCTTTCAAAGTCTATAGTTGTTCTGACTTGAAACCGGCTAAGCTTCTTTGGCATTGGAGGATAATGAAAATTTTGAAATTTTGGGAAAAATTGATAAAACAGACTCAATAGATATAAACTAAACGCAGCTTCATCAAATTCTTTTGATCTGATTATTTCTGAACTTCAACCTACTATATATTTGTTAATCTGTGAACAGGCACAGGATTCTTGAGATTTGATCATTGTCCATGGAAATATACTGGGTTACTAATTTTTGGCTCCAGTTAAGGTGTCAGTCAGAATATGTCATTTCTTTAGATAATTAGCTTCCAGTCCGTAGGAATTGGTTTTATGTCCATTTGTTTTGCTTATGCAAAGAACATTCATGAGAAAGCTAACTATCTGAGAAGTAATTTTATTGCGAACAGATTATTACCAAAAGGAAAAACATAGTTTCTTCTTTGTGTTTGTAATGTTATGTAGTTTCTTTTTATCACACTATATTAATTAAAGATAGAGAAGCGGAACAGTTGAACATCAAGGATGTTGATTCGTTTTCAGTTGTGTATGCACTTACGGACATAATTCTCGGTATATTGTGTAGATATTGAGTATGATATACATCATAAGTTCACATATTTGAGACATTCATTTCTGGCTTCTGTCTGTGAGAAACAACTTTGAAGATGCTCTTTTTGGAAAGTTCACATGATTATTAAAGGGCCAGGATTAATAACATGGAACAATTAATCTAGCCCCATAGGTAATCGATTCAATAGCCTCATCTGCATTGACCTTGATTGACAAGGATCTGTGGTTCTTGATTCCATACTGATTTTACCATGGTCACTATATTAATGCCTTTTCTGATCCTGATTCAGAGGCGGCGATTAATTACACATGCAAATGCAAAAAGCAAGAGTGAGAAATTTCCTCCTCCACACCAAGATGGAACACTTGGATATCCTTTGGGCTCTGCACACCACATGGATCCAGTTTTTGATCCCCCTGATGTGCCTTTCAGTTCCACGAATTTTTCATATGCCAAAGCACCAATTCAGACTTGGTCAGGTCCATTGGCGGATACAGCTGGTGTAGGTGCTCCAAGGAGAAAGAAACAGAAGGATAGAAATTCTGCTCGGGTCAAAGACAAAGAAGGAATGTAATTACAATTTCTGCTTATTTGGAAGATCATTCTTGGGGCTGGAAAAATCTGCTGGTCCGGTATTTCTTGTATTTGTTCCGGGAAAGGCAGTTTAAATTGCAAGAAGAGGTAAAGTATTTTTATAGTCATTTATCTTATCTTTTCTTCTATTGTTTTGGATGGTGAGAAGATTCTCTAGTATTGTATATGTTTTTCTTTAATCCTCTGGAGACCTGTATTCAGTCTAGTAGAAAAATTAATAAATTTGTATTTTGTGTTTCAATCGTTTAATCTAAATTTTGCATATTTTTTAACTTTACCAATTATGTTGAGATAATTATGTACCTCAAGTCTTATTGTTTGATTCAATTAGGTATCATCTTCCTGTTGACTTCATTTTGTATGAATAGTTGGAATTGTTAGACCTAAAACATCAAAATATTTAATTTTTTTCAATGGCCTGAATACCAAGTTATTTGCTGCAAGTATGTTGACTTCTTAGGGAGTTATTATCTTAGCCCCGCCTTTCCTTCATGAAGACAAATGACCTCAAATTCCATGTTAGAAGATTCCAAAGAGGAGTTTGCTCTGATTATGAATCAGATCATAGGCTATTGCTTAAGCATGGGAAATGAAAGACTTTGCTTAAGCTTTCATTTCATAAATGGTTGCCAGGGATGTTCCCCTTCTTCCTAAGTTCTATTTTTTTTCACGTTTGCTGTTGTGCTGGAATCAAGTTATATACAAATATGTTTATTACGAATTGGATTTCCTATAACTTTGTAAGGATGCTGGAAATAAACATCCTTTGAAAGCATGATTTTAGATATTGAATAGTTCTTGTGCTAAGGTAATGCATCTCATTTATAATGAAACACATCACTCATAGAATTTCCGATTTGTAATAGGAAATCCAACTAGTAATTGAACATATTACTGATAGAATTTCCTATTAAGCTATCAGTAGCAGTCCCAGGTCCAGTATAAGCATCTAAGTAAGCAGCATACCTAGCAATGTACCTTCCATCTC
>JANKOD010000193.1:39751628-39772835 GCA_026284645.1 Erythroxylum acuminatum | reverse complement strand
ATGTACCTTCCATCTCTAGAATAAAAGCGAGCACGAGTAGTTCCATACCCGGTAAACCCAGGAGCAGCAGATCTAGATACAGTAGAGGGAGCAAAGGCAGTAGGTGGCATCTGTTCCAGCCACATATAGAGATCGAGATTGATGCCCAGCACCTGTAGAAAGGCCTCCTTTACTAGTAGCAGCAAAGTAAGAAGCAGAGGGTGACGGAACTGAGATTCTATTCCCTTCCTTGCCCTCGTCCACTAGACATGCTACCTTGATTTTAGTGCCCCATGCTTCAAAAAAAGTGGGTCTTGTGCCGTGCCACCTAACAAGGCATAGATTGGTCGATTAGGTGTGCCGATTCACCCCTTCCCCATTCCTGGGGTCTCTGGCCTTTCTTTATCTCTGTGATGATACTACAAGGCAGGTGATTGTGCCCGCTTTGTCCCCGACTCTTGTGAGCCTGGTGCCTTAGTATTGGATTGGCGCCCTTCTTTGCCTGAGCTTGTGAAGCGGTAGAAAGGATTGCTACCATCTTGCACTCAAATGGGAAATTCTATTAGTAATATGTTCAATTACTAGTTGGATTTCTTATTACAAATTGGAAATTCTACGAGTGATGTGTTTCATTATAAATGAGATGCATTACCTTAGCACAAAAAGAACTATTCAATATATAAAATCATGCTTTCAAAGGATGTTTATTTCCAGCATCCTTACAAAGTTTCCTGCAACTTCCCTCCAACATTTTAGGAAGGTTTCTAAGCAATGGGAGTCATAGATCATTCAGGTTCTTGGACTCTGAAAACATGCATGTTGAGTCGGAACGGGTTCAGTTTCCTGCTGATGTTCGTCAGTATCTCACCGTCATTGGTTCTTGTAATGGCTGTTATACTTTAGTTTCTCACTGTCATTGGTTCTTGTAATGGCTGTTATGCTTAGCCTTGAAGAATACAGGGGTGCTCTGTTACGGAACCCTTAAACTAATTATTCCAGAGGGTTTACCATTTCTTGTCCTGTGGTTAGTAGGAATGTATTATTTTAATTGTTTTGGTCTCGGATACGATTCTTCTGAGGGGGATTACAAGATGACTTAGTTTTGGCTGGTGAGACACATGATGACTCGGTATGAAATGCCTGAAAATGATGATGAGTTTTAATCCATTAAAGGCTTTCTTCGTTTTGATTTGGTTGAGGGAGAAGCTTAGCTTGATATTAGTACCTTTTGAAATTAACCGCAAGAACCTCTGTTTTGAGTTAGAGATGAGGGCTATCAGAGGATGTGTTTCCTTGATTCATTACAATATGGAAGGCCATACTGATATATGGCATCCAGGATTGGATAAGTCAGCTTTACTGGATGAAGAAGATTCTATTAATATACTGACAGTAGAAAGGGCCCAGATAGTGACTATCCCAAATATGAAAGAATTGCCATTCTAAAAACCATTGAGACCCTTTTGGTAAAGGAAAGATGGCAAAGTTGTATAGCATTCTGAGAAGATCCATCCACTGATGAGAAAGAGAACAGGGGAGGAGAGGAGTCCAATGGCAGAGAAGAAGATATACCTATAGGATCCAGAACAGAAAGAATTCTCAGGATGTAAACTTAGCTGCAAAATCTTCGAGTGATTACACATTCCCAAACTTCAAGTTCGCCAAATGGGTTTTTATGGGCTGTAAACCTGGCACTGATTAGTATATTCCTTACCAATGTTTGAATTCACCTGTCTGTTTAAGTCTTTTCTTCTATTGCTTCTGTAAATAATTTCCAACAAGCTGCAGAAACTTATTAAGACTTTTATTCTGTACACAAAGGTATAAGCACGTATAAGGGCCTATGTATCTCTTTATACATTCAAGTTCTGGACTTGCTGTGATCTGACAAACTTCAAAAGAGCTGCAGCTGTTTTCATTTCTTCAAGCACTACTATGCGCTGTTTAATCAATTCTCACGGCTTACAAAGGATCTCGATGCATTATTGACACCTGAATTGATGCAAAGGAAAACATTAGCAATCACTCTGCTTAGAATTCTAGAAATAAATCTCAAGAGCAACTTCTAGCTTGCAACTAAGGAATGTGGCTTTAACGCATTACAGCTTACAAAACCACCAAGTAGATATTTAGTGAAATTATGGTTCTAGAAACGCAGACCTTTTAAGCATTTTCAGACCTGGTCAATCATCAGCCGTCATTCGCATGCAATCTTAGTGTCAAAGCTGCTAAGGCAAATTGCAAATGCTTGGAATGCAGAGATTGGATATTGATAATCCATGGTAAACATATCCTTTCCCACTTTCCCAAATTGGAGGATGATTTTTTCATGCTCTGGCCCTGCAGGTCCATCCTCAGGAGAAGCAACTAGTTGAAAGTTTTTAACTGATGCAACTGTCACTCGTCCATGGAAGTTCAAACACCAGCACTGGAGCTGCTCATGCCATCTTGGAGCCTTGTTCTTTAATACCAATGCCCCATCTTTTTGACTGGACAAAGGTCCTGACAGAAAATTATCGATTTGGTTTGATCTTGTCCGGAAAAATGAGAATGACGGTGAGTTATCTACAATAGGATGAGAAAACTCAGTAGGTGTAGGGGCTACTCCACCGGGGCCAATAGCATTAGCAGGAATAACATCCATAACGCAGTGCATTCTCCTTGGTCCACTGTTTCTCACATAGAATTAAAATTGATGACCATTAGCTATTTTCATGGCAACACTTGCTTCTAAATTGAGGTCTAACTGTAGAACTAAAATCACAACCATAAATTTCTTTACTGAAACTGGTGCAACATAATAATTTGTTTGGTTCCTTTACAAAAGACTGATAGGTAAAGGTTGGGAAGCTAAAATCTTACCGAGAACCCAGTACATTCAATTCGTATGAGATATGTGCTACTGGATAGTTTCCAGAAGGCATTCTTGGTGAAACTTTTTTCAAATTTACTAGCTTAGTAGAGTGACTTTTTCTCATCTTGGCTCCAGCATGAGGTGGTTGTCCATCAAAGACTGTGAACTTGGTTCCAAGAAAGTTTGATCTTGTCAAGTGGAAGAGAAAATGTTTGTTATTTATTCAAATGAACAAACAAACAACATTCTTTGGTAGTTATAACATACCTCAGTTTCCCAACATAAGTTTGGCTGCCCTTTGACATATCATGAGCACGGAGAGATATGATATAATCTGTACAGGTGGGCCGTTTCCACTTACGTGCAGCAAGAAGAAATTTCCCATCATCTGTTAATGCTGTGTACAAGAACAGAAAAGAGGCCAACATTTTAGTTCTCCAGTTCCATATAAAGGACCACAGCAAGGTAGGACCATCAATTCATATAGAATTTTCGACTCAATCAAATTGACTATTCATCTTGATAAATCCAGAGTGAATTTCTGTCCCAATTCTAGGTAATTTGAGAAGAGTAAACCAATGACCTGAGATGGAGATTCAAATCTCACCATTAGTAATACTTAGGTAAAGATAGTATGTTTGGGTGGTCCGGCACCGCTTTATAAAGCATTGGAGGGGAAAATCCCTCGGACCAGGCTGCAAAAAGAAATCAACAAATGGTGCTTAAAAGGTGGGTTTCAGAGGAACACAAAAATAAGTTGATCACTGTGGTTAATTGGTATTATTCATTTCACAACCCACACATCATTTGAACAAGTTGAAGTTAGTACCAGCCGTTATCCACCACATAACAGACAGTTGCAACGTTAAAGATGCTTAGAATTCAAAGAAAAAATGTCTCAACATCAAGCAAGGGATTGTCAAGTTAAAATTGATAATGAACTTCAAAATTATACCAAGTGAGGTCGGAGGTCCCATAAAGTTGAATTGGAGTTTAGCAAGGATTGAGAAATTGTCCTATATTAGGAAAACGACAAATAAATAGTTGCAGGACTTAGATAAACCCTTTGAAGATAGAAATATCTTGAAGATGAAAATATCTATAAACACCATCAACTATCTTAAATCAAGAAGATTTCACTTCCCAAATGACTTTCTTGTTATGTGGAAACTGGAGACAAATTAGCAGCTGTCAGCAAAATTTGCTGCTTATCCATAGCAAAAGAAGTAAGAAAAAACACTACCAAAAGCAGACAGATAAAAGAATTCTTCTATCAAGCTAATGAACCCATTAATCGTCTAAATTTCATGAACACTACGAGATTACAGCACCATAAACTTGACAATTTAAACTTTTTGATTCGTTCTACTCTTGAAAGAATTGATACCCCAAACAAAAATGTTTCCTGACCAAATTTGATAAATCCAGCAATCCCTTACCGCCAACAGATCGAAAGGGAAACAAAATTTACCGAAAACTCTATTAAACAAAAGATCAAACCTTCAAGAACAATCCAAAGAAGCGCGAATTTCTAAACCAAACCCATTATTCACACCTGCTTAACAGAGATGGGGAAAGTGAGCTGGCCACATAATTCAGGAACTTTGACGAGATCCTTAGTGATGTGCCTCCAATTTCTGCAAACACCGGCACACGCCACCACGCTTCTTCTGGGCGGCCATTGGAGCTCCGAAGCTTCAATTCTAATCAAAACCTCTCTCAGCAGCTCCTGTGGCAAGTTCGCCCAACACGGTGAAGTATCCCCGCCGAGTCCGGCCTCCACCGCCGACCTGTCATGGATAACCACGTGGGACCTTGACCGGCTCATAATATTTCTTAAAGAAGACATTTTGGGTCTACCAGAATTATGGGCTTTGATCAATGTTGGAAGAAATCAAAAGGGTTTGCGTAGTTATAGAGATGCAGATTGGAGATTGGTGAATGAAAAGAGTAGTAGAGAGAGAGAGAGAGAGAGAGGAGAAGAAGGTCGCAGGTAGAGAGTAGGAGAGATTAATGAGTGTAGTTGGTTAACACAACACAAGCTTGCTTTCTTAAGTACCTTATCCGCTAATTTGTTTCTTGTGTAATGATTAGGAGTTAATTAAATAGCTAATTACTTTATAATTAGAGAGAGAGATGCCTTAGCAACTATTTTCTATAAAGGTGGACCAAAATTGTTTTCCACAAATGTCTAAACAAATATCATTTACTTGTCAATGATACTTTTTGACTTAATGATAATAAAAAATTTATGTTATTTAATTTTTGTATGTATAAAGTATAATAGTTTCATATAAGAATGAGGAACTTGAATTAGATTTGATTGAATTCATTAGTTTAGAACATATTTTTATTGAAACATAATAGTAGACAATTAAAGAGAAGAATTACTTTAAATAAAACTTGATTCTATCATATGTTTTATTATAAACTTAATGAATGTTGTGAAGTGATCACAACATCACTATTTAATTGAACTTTACATCACTATTTTTGAGTTTTTCCTTGATTTCTATTTATCATCATCAACACTCAGATGATGTCCCGTTAAATTAAAAAAAGGGTATATTTTACTTGAAAAATTAGATTGAGTATTTGTGATATTGAGAAAAAAGGAAATGATGAAAATAATCACTAAAAAACATTAAAAAAAAAGGAATAATACCACCAAATAGAATTTGAATTTTCATTTCAATCTAGACAAATAGTGGTATCCCCTCAAAGAAGAAAACTTGCAAATACAACATTAGGACACACCAAATTGCAATCAATTCTACATTATTTGCACCAAATAGTCCACAAAGTTTGTTGTCTAAACTACCACCAAATGGAATCATTTGCCTCTAAGACTAATAGAGCACAACCTCATTATTCCCTCTTGAAACAAAAAACCAATTTCATGAAAATCTTTCAATTTTCAAACATCCAATCTTTAAAAATATTCCCAACATTGTAAGATTATTAATCAAGAGAGGTTATGTTAACACTTTCAAAATTTTTATAAAAAAAAAAACTATAATGATGAAATTTAATCAATACAAAAAAGAAAATAGCAACTATGAATTTACCATACAAATAATAAAAACAATATTTAAGTTTCTTAAATTTTGAAGTTTCAAACTTACAATCCCCTTCTTTTAGGTTTAAAATTCACAGAAGGACGATTAAATTTAATAGCGAATAATTGGTAATTTATAATTAATAATATGACATAATTATCATCATCTTTTCTTAAAAAATTAAAAATGATTAGAATTATAATTATACGAAGTTGTAAAAATCTAACAAACCCACGTAGATTTAAGAAAAGGTTTGTAAGAAATTAATAGATACTTCTTTTATTATAACTTATTATGTTATTAGGATTATTGTGAATTTTTAAAAAGAAAAAAGAGTAGAGAAGAGCCTACATTGAATAATATCTAAAAAAGAGGTAGACCTAAGGCTCATCAAAATGGGTCCCTGCGCCCATAGAGTTTTGTCCACTGAATTGAATCTTTGGTGACGAGTGTGACTGCTATCGGTAAAGTCTTTTCTTATTGAATTTTAGGTTAAATTGACTTTTTATTCTAAAAACTAATATTTTATGAAAGATGAATTTTTGTTTTGATATAAAATACCTTCACATGTTAAAGTGTCTATTAACACCAATCTTCTGCGAGAGGGATTGAAACAATTAAAACCCTATAATTAAGAAAATACTTTGTGAGGAGAAATTTTTTTAATACATAACACGTGTTATTCATAAATTATGATGAGATAAAAATTGTAAAGTGGAACTTGTCCGGATGTAAAGCGTTAGTAGGAATCCCGCATTGAAAAGAGACGAAGGTAACGAAGGACATATAAGTGGAAAGGATTATGTTTCATCACTAGGCTCATGATGTAGATCTTCCATAAAAGTGGATTCCCCATATTCAACAAGTAGTATCAGGGCTAATAATTCGACAAGGGATGAGTATAAAGATGGTAGTCGAATTCTAAAGTTGGCTCCCCACAAAAAAGAGCAAGGAGACTCCTAGTAGGCCCAGACACTAGTGAAGCAAAAGGACTCTTAATGATGCCATATACTTAAGCTGTTAAAAAAAGACAAAAAAAGGTTTTCGCTCAAGGGGGAGCCCAAGCCCAATTTAGAAGTTCACACTTGAGGGGAAGATTGTTAAGATATCAAGTGTGAGTAGAAATCTAACATTAGAAAGAGATGGAACTAGTGAAGAATATATAAGTAGAAAGCACCTATAAATTTAATGTATTAAAGTTTTGGGTTGAAGAGTGATGTCAAAATTCACAAGTATATTTCATCTCCAGGCTCATGATATAAATCTCAGCTCCCCATATCCAACAAATTTTAGGGTTTAAGGAAATAGATTAATACAAATACACAAAATAATCTAAAATTTGTCTTCCTTAAAATGACCAAGCACCAATTATTCTCCAAAATTCCAACAATTATTGCTATTAATTATATTTCAGAATATCTTATTAGTTCTTCAAAACATCAAAAGCTTATGGGGACTGTTTTAGTGGATTCTGTCTTATCTAAGGTAGAATCATACTTTCATTTCATGCAGCCCTTGTGGTAGGGAACTGTCATCATTTCTTCATCTCACAAAAAAAACAGACATTGGCAGGAGATACTTCAAGATGCTAAGGACAGCCCACCAAGCAATAAGAAATCAATATGACCATCTTGTTGACCACTGTTGTGTGTGGACTGAAGAGTCATTTTCCTTATTCTCTGTATATTGTCATTACCAGCACACGACCAATTTCTGGACCTCTACCTTATCTCTTCCTCTATCAACTTTAATAAGAATCTAACTCTTGACAGTAAGAGGCGGGTCTGTTCAGGTTCTGGCAATTAAACACATGAACAAAAACCAGAATCAGAAAATGGCACAAAAGCCACCTCCAACATGCATATTCCATTGCATGTTTTTGTGTTAGAACCCAAAAGTTTGTAGATATAGTGTGACATCATTGCTTCAAGGATTAGTATTTAACAGGGTCAGTCTTTTTTGGTCTCTAAGCACAAGATACAAAAGGGTTTCTCTATAGATAGGAAGCTTAGCTTGTCCAGTAGACGGCAATCATGAAGATCCAACATAATTGGAGATAACACATTGAATTGAAGAAAATGCCAGAATTTGTATCATCATTGACAGAATGAAATCTGAGGTTATCAGCCATAATTTTAGGCAAATAACTGAGCTTTACCCTTTAGAAGCAGTTTTGGATGAGAAGGCCCGCATCTTCATTTCCTTGAAATTCAATAATTGAGAGCCCAGAATGAAACCTTAAATGCCATGACCTGTCATTATCAGATGAACAATTCATCCATGAAAGACAATCACAACTAACGCCTATGACAACTAAGCCACAGCAAAGGAAGGATTCATCATTCAAAACCTGAAATTGCTTTCAATTATCCAACCAACCCCAAGCACTAAAGCACTAGGTGTCCAAATCCGTTGCTTTCATGACTTTGTCCACAGCCACTTTCACTTGCATAAACAGGGAATTTAATGGTGGCAACTTACCAGGTGCAGTTTCCAGGACTCCTTGATATTTTGTTGAAATGGAGCACCCCAGGCCCACCAAATTTCAATACAACAGGGGCATGTTTCCATGACTTAAAAACCTATGTAACTTAACCCAGTCTGTGTGCTGTATTAGATTTCTTGCGAATTGAATAGAATGAAAAATCATGTCAAACTAAAAAATAATAATTCTTTCCATATTCAGTTGTTTGCACCTTCATGATAATCAATCAAGGCATCATTGGAAAGGGCAAGAAAAATGATAATTAACAAGGAACCTAAATGTATGACTTACAAAGAAAGTAGAAATGAACATTTTTTGTGGCATATGATTATATTTAGCTACATTCATCCTGAATCACAAGGACCTGTCGTTGGACATCATTTCAAGTCATTTGCATCACTAGCAAGCCAATATGATCAAATTTCAAAAAGTGACAATTGAAAGTGGAAGCCAAACAAGAAAATAGTCACAATAAGTCAAACGAGACATTGCCATATTTTTAAAAAATGAACTAAAATATGAGATCATATACCAATATTGTGAGGAAATTTAAATGTCAAAACAAATCTCAAGGGAATAAACTTTTAATTTCGTCCTTTACTTCATTGCTTTCAAATATAGACAGGCTATTTGAAGGTACAGAATGAGCTACAAGAAACAATTTCATTCATTTACTTTCTTAGTTAAAAAATGGATCCTAAACTCATGTATGCCACTAGAGTTTTTTGCCTGACATGTATGTTCCTAAATACATTTATACTCAGCCAAAATTCCAGCTAGTGAGAACTCCTATAAACTGGAACACTGCCATTTGGCCGCTGAATGGATTGAAGTGATTTTCCTACAAAAAGAGAGATGAGAGCATGAATCAAGAAATGAAGCGTACACATGCTGCTAGGAAAATTAATATACAATTGAGTGGCTATGGCAAAAAAATGTTACCACGATGGTATTGCGTTTTACCAAAATTGTGCAACATTTTCAGACATGAGAAACACAAAGGCTAATATACATGGTGCAAATTTTCTCTATCAAAAGTTGTCCCAACACTTACACGTAAATAACCTTTTCAAGAACATGGCATATGGACCGGTTACTACTACGTAAAACTGCTGTAGTACCTGGTAACCATAATGTCCACGAATATGTCCACTAACTTAGCTAACATGAAGTGTGGAGTCAATTAGAAATTAGAAAACTTTCTAAGTCAAGGAACAATGTAGACATTTAGCAAAATACCTGAGTTTCCTGCAAAAGAATAAGGATTGTTGGAGAGATATTTGCTTTGAAGCAATCTGACTGTAGCAGTCTGAGGCATCAGAATATTGTCCACAGGTAAGTGACTTGAAAAGTTAGCTGATGGTAGGCATCCTCCTGGTTTGTCCACGCTGACATTGGAAATTTTTGCGAGAATTTGATCAGGTTTACTCATTGGAGGATGTCTCTGTTTCACCAGTAATAGGGAAACAAGTCGGTAGCCTCACTAAGTTTCAAGAGCAACAATGAAAAGGTGAGCAACATTAAGAATCATAAATTTATCAAAAAAAATTATTTCAAATTGGACAAACCATATTACTTCACCGCTAATAAACATTAAACCTAAGTTTGCTCAAAATGAGAGGCCATTTTATCGTCCAGGCAAAAGCAAAATAAAATTTGGATAATGTTTACATCTAACAACTAGATTTATATGCCGTGCTCACGTAACTTGCCCTCACAATCATAAATATGTTTGTATTCTAGAAGAACTTTATGTAGAACATCTGTTTCATGCTTTTAGCTATTTTAAAGAACACAACTTCAAGATGGCTGTCACAAGACTACTTATAAGATCTTCCCTCCTGTGAGATTAAAAGTAAAGAAACACCGGGTCTAACCTTCTTGTTAAGCATGTCTTGTTTTTGATCATTTGAAACACCCCTATGACCCTGGAATTCCTTTATAATTTCCTGTGATACTTCTGGACACGTTACACCATCACTTGATCCCTTAGCTGATACTGTATGGTACAAATTACCAATTGCTGAACGAAGATGATTGTTCCTTTGAGAGCAATATATTTTGGTAGCAATGGGAACTGGAACATCTGTTTAAATTGTACAGATTTTTGTCAAAAACAATTCAACAGAATAATGAAGCAACTCCTAACTAAGAGAAAGAATAGTTCAATGCATGAAAAAACTATTACAGGGAATAAATTGCTGACTATTAGAAGTAGAAATAAAAGCAATATAAAGCATACAAAGTTAGAAGGAAAAAAAACCTCTTGCCATCTGGCATGATTCATAAGCTTGCTGAGAGCTTTTAACAAAAACAGCACCATTACAAAAGTCACTTTCTGAGGCACATTGCTTACGTAATTCCCTGCCTGGAGAATACATGAAAAGAATCCTCATAAGTCATCCCATACAAATGGTCATCAAGCCAATTCCAATTCATTTAAGGAATATAGCATGTGCATGTACATTTGTCAATAAGAGAAGCAACAATCGTTTAAGCAGTCTTTCAATCTAATGCAACAAAAACTTCAATTGACAAGAGAACAGAAACTAGCTAACAAAAGAAAATAGAAGTCCAAAACTCAAGAAGCAAACTACAATAGTTTGGGTGAAATATACTCTCAAAGAGGAATAAAAAAGAAGGGAATCATTACATAAGATGTTATAAAACAGTATTAGTATAACAACAATAGTTGGACTTACAAGGATCAAAAACCTGAGAGCTTTCAATGCCTGCTAAGTAAGAAGATATTTCTAAATCATCTGACTGAGACAGATTCTGATTCCATACACTACAAAAAAACAAAATCACTGTGTAACATTTTGGAAATGCATATACAAAGTTACACAGGTTCACAACAGCAGTTTACAAGTAAAACTTTATGAACAGAGAGTTTTGATGTTGCAAAGATGTATCATTTCCTAAAATTATGGTCGTAGTTCATATAAATTAGACAAATATCATAACAAGTTCATGCAAGCACTCCCAATTTTCACAGTAAGTTTAACATTGAGGCCTGTGGATAAAAGTTGCGTCACTTATCCAGCATAAAAAACGCATCAATGGGATATTTTAAGTAATTTCTCACAGCCACTGAAAAACAATATCCTGATTATTTGAACAGAATTTTTAACATACTTTACACAATTGTACAATTAAGTGCAATGACACATAATTCATCAAAAGGGATGATGTGCTGGGTATCCCATCTCCTTGAAGAAACACAGGCAGATAAATGAAATTTGAAACAATAACACCTTATAAAGAACAAAGAAAACATACAGTTTAGAGCGTTTCGTTGGAGGTGAAATTACACAGGCTGAGGGGTTTGTATTCTCATGATTCACTCCTTTACCGTCCATCATTGATGTCACACCAACACAAGCAGAATTTCCTTATAGACATTTTCAAGCAAACAATAGAGCTATATTGAGAAGTAGGAGCAATACTTGTATTTCAAAACTAAACTGTAGGCAAAATATAACAAAATTATTTTTTCATCCATTCAAATACTAAACAATGGCAAATGCAACTGCCCTCAACTGAAGAAAATCATTGTCCAACCATATCAGACTAACGACATGAAATGCATGCAAAAGGCCTCTTGGATAAAACTCTAAAAAGCTTATTTAAAGTGCATTATACGGTTTCTTAAATTACAAGACAAAAGAATTACAATACACAACTTTAAAACAATACATAACTCACAAAAAAACAAGCTATTAAAAACTGATTGACCTTGTACATTTCTTGGAGAATTCCATCTCAAGTAGCAGTACAGAAGTACCAACTGTTGCAACCTACTTGATTGCTCAAAGGTTCAGCTGAAGTCCTTGCTTCAGATGCCAAGAATACATGAGCACACAATTCTTCTGTCATTAAGGAAATGCTAAATACCAATATAGAGCAATTAATGCTGCCCCTAGCAAGTGACAACCAACTTCCCATCCCTAAGAAAAGTAGCATCAAAGATGTGCCACAACTTGAGCTTAACAAAGTAACTTCTTTTTACTAAACAAAGACCATAAAATATTGCAAAGCTAACTATGGAAGTAAGAAAAGAAGGATAAAAATGCTTTGAATTTCAGAAAGAGCATGAGAATAAATGACTGAAAATAAGAAGCAAATACGACTCACTTTTTGTATCCACGGAAAAGGAAGAATGCAATTTGGATCGCCCGTCAAAATGAGATTCTAGGGCAGCTGTGTCATCAACATCTATAGATTCAAATTGTTCTTGCTCTCCAACTGGTGCAGCTTGGTCTAAGTATGGTTAAATTGTAAAAAGTAAAAATCTCAATATGCAGTAAATGCTCCAACTTTAGTAAAAATATGTGAGTATAAGCCTATAGCACCCTAAAGTCAGCCTGCAAGACCTCAATAACAAGAAGATTACAAATGAAAGAATTGATGATGAAACCACTTTCGAGACTCTTCATTCTCCCAATGAGGCTATAGATGATGTCACGATTTTAGTGATGCTAGCATCTGAGTGAGGGAGAAAAGCATTTAAGCAGCCATTGAAGCAAAGCTTCAACAAACAGCCAGTTTTGCTCTTGATTAATTCCAAATTAAACTATTAAAGTGAAATAGAACAGAGGATACTTGAAAAAGAGCTTAATGACTTTTTTTTGTCCTTCCTAGGAGGTTTCCTGTGACCAGTGCCACCAGAAGGCTGCAACAACATTTCTCCTGTAGAAATTAAGGACCTACAAAGTTCTGAGACAATAAGAGGGAAAAACAAGAAAAGAACCCAGCTCAGAGCAGCACCCAAACTGTCACAAGACAATAAAAATAAGCAAACCAACTTGTTTAACTTCTGGAAGACATTGGGAGAAAATTTCTCCAACAAATGGAAAAGAAAAACTGAAACAGATAAACCCTCAAAACCTGCATGAGCTGCATATTGACTGGCCTTCACTGGCTTTTTACATGCATTGCAACAAACCTTCACAATTGCATTGCATAATCAGATAAACAGCAGGAGCAGGAAGTCAATGAATTTCAATTGCAGATGCAATCACAAATATATAAATAAAAGAGTAGTCACATATATAACAAGCACCATAACTCACTTTAGGTTTAATACTCAAGTGGATGTATATTTTCCATCAAGGTTTTCAAGTGTCAAACATTCTAATACATCAGTATACAAATATCCACAAATATTGTAGCACAGATGTGCACTTGCCACCAACACAATTGTATGCCCACAAATGCACAAATAAATTTCCATAGCTCATGCATATACAATACTAAAAGACGCATAAACAAATAAGACATCACAAAAATTCATAGTATTGTCAAATCTTACCAGATGCAATGGGTCAGTCATAGGCATCAAACCAAAAACATGCATATCTGCCAAGAATCATAGCATTAGAAGAACTTGAGACTAATAAAATAAAGAGTCATCAATGAACGTTGTAACAAAGATGAAAAATTGTTGCAACTTTGGAGCACAATCCACCTTAACATACGATATGCAAATTCCAACTCCACGGACATGATATAACTAAGCCCCTATACATTTTAACTGAACATATGAATGGGAAATAATTACCTTCTTCATCAAGCAAATTCGGACTATATGCGTCACGTAACTCTCTGTGGATGCATTGAAAAGCCAATTTTTGCTTACTAATATCCCCTGACAAATAACGTGTCTCTCGTATGAGTACAAAATTGAAACATCCAAAAAATGTATTCGCTTACAAATTACAGATGATTCTTACCATTTTTTCCTTTACCGGAAGGAGTGTGCGATAAACTTCCTTCAGCCAAATGCCTAGCCATTACTGCCATTTTTCCATTTCCAAGTGAGCATACCATCCGTCTTGAACAAAAGAAATTATAGCAGTTAGAACTCTTAACAGCATTCAAAAGAAAACCATCACACCAACCAATCCCAACTGCATTGCCACATTAATCACCCAAAATCACCAACCACAAAAGCTAAAAATTAATACTACCAACAAGAAACAAAACACAAAGAGCCAAAATATATACGATTAAACCTCGAAATTTGTAAGAAACAGAGGTCCCGGTGACAAAATCACAGAGGTTTCATTCTCAGAAACAATTTTCCGGCGCCATGCAACCCAACTCAAATGATCATCCATTATTTCAAACAACCCGCGTAATCATTGAACCGAAAATAAATTCCGAACTTGCAAGTAGAAAACTCATAAACCTGAAAAGTTAAACCCAAGATACTAACCCGCAACACAAAGATTAAAAACACCCATTAAAAACCGAAAGAGACCCACGTGCAATCCACTATCCAAACAAATATTCCGTAAAAATTATCCAAAAAATGTTCGGGAAACCAGCGATTCGACTTTACGTCAAAAAAATGGGTCGATCCCGTGGTAATGCACGTACATCTGGGGGTCTGAGAGAGAAGAAAAGGGGGCAGCAGAGAACCCCAGTTGCAAAAGATAGAGAGTCAATTTACAGTATACTGGAGCTTTCAGTTTTATTCCATTAGTACGTGTTGCAAAACAAGAGACTCCTCTACTACTTCTTCTCTCCTTCAACAGAGGAGAGAAGAAAAATGGTAAATACAAATTGGCCGAGAAGGGAGTGAAAGAATTGATGGTGTTGTTTTGTTGCTTATTCTTGTGGGTGATCTGGGTTGGGTCCAAGTTCCCTCCTTTCAGCTGTTATCGGTAATGCCCGCCATGTGTTTGAAAGTTTTGGGGCTGAGACAAAGCTCATAGCTTTAAGGCCTTTTGATCTTATACCGAAATTTGGGCATTAATCTGTAAGCTTGCAGAAGATATGGGCTGCCAATAGAAAAAGGTTAAATATTTGAATATTTTTATGTCATATATTTTAAAATTACTAGAAAAATAGTTTGTAATATTAAAATTTTTAAATATAAATCATTAAATAACTAACTTCCTAGTCATAAAAGTTGGTGTGAAGAGACTTTTGTAGGAATAATAAGTTAAAAATAAATATACATATATATACATATATTCAAATTATAAAATTCATGAATTATAATTAACAATTTATTTAATAATTTAATAATTTAACATCTATTGAAATTTTATTTTTCAATCGAATATTATGAGAATTTTAAATTTTATTTTCTCATGATACAATAAATTAATATTTATGAATATAATATTTTATAAATTATATATCATTAATAAAATATTTATAGTGTTAATGTACAAAATTTAAAATTAAATAATAAATTCGATTTGAAAATTTATATAATATTCAAATTTGAAATTTTTTAAAATTTCTATAAATTGAGAATTCTAAGAAACTAACAGGATTCCTAAGTTCTCATCACTTGCAAACCAATTCTAACCATACAGTAAATTGCACTTGTTGAACAAATTAGTAGAAGAATTGAGGGCTTGATTATTCACCAAGACCCTAATTTGATTTATATAGCAATAGATAACTAATTACATAAGGAAGAGAAATCTTAGGAGATTTAGGAGATTACTAGAATCATATATATATTAAGATTCTTAAGGCTTTCTTAATACTCCCCCTCAAGCTGAAGAGTACATATCATAAGCTCCAAACTTGTTACATATAGCTTGCACCTGAGATCCACCAAGAGCTTTGGTAAATAAATCAGCAAGTTGATCTTCTGACTTGACAAAAGGAGTTTTGATTAGTCCTACTTCAAGCTTCTCTTGAACAAAGTGACAGTCAATTTCGATATGTTTAGTCCTTTCATGAGAGACCGAATTAGAGACAATATGAATGGCTGCTTGATTATCACACATTAACTCCATTAGAGATGGATGCTCAAAATCGAGTTCCTTAAGAAGATGCTTCAACCAAATCAACTCACATGTAGTGCATGCCATAGACTTGTACTCAGTTCAGCACTAGAGCGCGCAACAACTGTTTGCTTCTTGCTTTTCCATAACACCATGTTTCCTCTTATAAAAACACAATAACCTGAAGTAGACCTCCGATCATAAAAACATGCCTAATCGGCATCTGTATACCCTCGTACCTAACAATGTCCATGATTTTGGTACAGAAAACCTTGCCATGGGGATCCTTTCAAGTATCTCAAGATTCTGACAATTGCATCCCAATGACTAGTCCTTAGAGAACTCATAAACCGGCTGACCACACTTATGGCAAATGCAATGTCTGGACGAGTGACAATCAAATAGTTAAGTTTACCAACCAGCCTTCTGTACTTGCCTGGGTCTTCTAAAGATTCACTTTTTTCCGCATCAAGTTTGAAATTCGACTCTATAGGACTATCGACTGGTTTAGTGCCTAATAGACCAGTTTCTTCCAAAAGATCAATAACATATTTCCTTTTGGATAAACAAATACACATTTTAGACCTTGCGACTTCAATACCCATAAAACATTTTAAGGAACCTAGGTCCTTTGTCTAGAACTTGATATGCAGAAATGATTTCAAGGACTAGATCCCTGCTTTATCATCATCTGTGATAACAATGTCATCAAGATAACACAATCAAAAGAATTCTGCCAGCTATAGGGTGACGATAAAATACATAATGATCTACACCACACCGCTATAGACCAAACTTCGTAACCATTGTACTGAATTTGTCAAACCAAGCTCTCGGTGATTGTTTTAAACCATAAAGGGACTTGTTAAGACGGCACATAAGTCTTGTCTCCCTCTGAGCAACAAACCCCGGTGGTTGCTCCGTGTAGATATTCTCGTCAATGGCACCATGAAGGAAAGCATTTTTCATAGCAATCTGATGGAGGGGCCAATTATGCGTGGCGCCTAATGCAATGAAAACACGAACAGAGGCCAACTTAGCAACCAAAGATAAATTTTCAGTGTAGTTCATAATGTGCACCTGTGTGTATCCCTTAGCCACCAACCAAGCTTTTAGACGATCAACAGATCCATTAGGAGTGACCTTAACAGTGAACACCCAACGACAACCAACAACCATATGACCATGTGAAAGAGGTACTAAGTCTCATGTGTGATTAATCTATAAAGCCGACATCTCTTCTTTCATGGCATGTGTCTGTCTAGGATGAGCCAAAGCCTCTAAAACAATCTTGGGTATGGGTATGGAAGATAAAGTGGACACAAAAGCTAAGTACGATGGTGATAATGAATCATATGAGAGAAATTTTGAGATAGGGAGAGATGTACAAGACCTTTTTCCTTTACGAAGAGTAATCGAAAGATTAAGATCATTATCCGCCAGAGATGGAGAGGAAGAAGCCAGTGGAGATTGACATGAATCAATTGGTTATGCTTCTTGACAAGTGTGTCAAGTATAAACCTGCAAATTAGGATTAGTTAAACGTTCTAAAGGGGCAGGTTGAGTGTCAGGTGTAGACTCCAAAAGACTAGTGTCAAGAATAATCGGACCAGGGACTGGTTGAGAAGGCATAAAGGAAATAGGCAAACAATCTTTTGTGTCACTGGAGCCATGTGGAGTTTTAGAAAAATATGGTGTGTCTTCAAAGAATGTAACGTTGACAAAGACAAAACACATATTCAAAGAAGGATTGAAACAGTTGTACCCTTTTTGTACACGAGAATACCCGAGAAAGGCACACTTTATAGCTTTCGGGTCTAATTTATTCGTGCTAGGCCGAAGTTGATGAACAAAGCAGACATAAGCAAAGATACGAGGATTAAGAGGAAAAAGATCTTGACGGGGAAAGAGAGTAGATAAAGGAATTTTACCCACCAATACAGAGGATGGCATGCGATTGACAAGAAAGCATGCTGTGAGAACAGCATCCCCCCATAAACTTTTAGGAACGTTGTGAATTAACAGAGTATGTGCAATTTCAATAATATATTAGATTTTCCTTTCAACTACCCCATTTTGTCGGGGCATGTGAGGACATGAAGACTAATGTTGAATACCCTGTTGCTGTAAGTAACTGGATAACTGGTTACAGAAATACTCTTTAGCATTATTACTACGAAGAATTTTGATCCAGGTATTAAACTGATTTTGGATTTCAGTACAGAAAGAACAAAAGATTGAGAATATTTTTGAACGATCTTTCATTAGATATAACCAAGACATTCAAGAAAAATCATCAACAAAAATTACAAAGTACTACAATCCCAATTTGGACTTAATACAACTCGGACCCCAAATATCTGTATGAATTAACATACAGGGTTTTTCTGCCATTTATTAACACGAGGAAAAATGAAAACGATGGGGTTTCCCAAGCTGACAAGGCTCGCAATTTAAATTGGAAATAGACTCGAGACCTAATACTAATTTCTTGAGTTTGTTCAATGATGGATGACCCAGTCGACTATGAATATCAATAAGAGAAGATAAAGCTAACAAAGCGACGAAAGACTGCAACTCGCCAAAACAGTACATTCCTTTCGATTCACGCCCTTCTCCAATCATCTTCTTGGTCTTCAAATCCTGGATAATGACATTATGGGGAAAGAAACAAATATAACAGTTTAGTTGTTTCGTTAATTTGCTTACTGACATAAGATTGAAAGGGAAATTTGGAACGAACAATGTAGAAGGTAAAGTAAGAGACGCATTAGGATGAGAAGCCCCAACACCTGTGATGGTTGTGGTGGAACCATCAACGACTGTAAGCTTATTACTGTGAGAGGAATGTAAGGGAAAAACATGATCGAAATTGGTTATGATACCTGAGATGTGATTAGTGGCACCAGAATCTAATACCCATAGCTGTTTCTCAGGATGAATAACAAGTAGTTGGGTTATCTCGATGAGGCATAGAAGCCACAAAAGAAGACGACACCTGCTGAGCTAACTGATATTGCATATACTTAGCATACTCATCCTGAGATAGAGTGATACAGGACTGTGAATCTACAACTGAAGGAGGATGTTCTTCTAGTGATGCATAATGGGCTGCTTGTAATTCAGGATGCTTATCCCAACAAGTCTCCTCTTCATGCCTATAATTATTACAATATTTGCAATAGGGACGTGTGTTGTTACCGCCATGTCCTCTACCACTCTGACCACCATGTCCTCCTCTAGCTTGCCAACTAAAATTTCTTGCAAGCGCTGACCTCTCAGAAGTGTTCTCAGATGGACCTTCTTTAGTCATGGAACGAGAAAGCCTAGAAAATACTTCAGCCAAAGATGAGATTTCAACACCTCCAAGGATCTGTGCTCGAACAAACTCAAACTTAGGTTTCAATCCCAATAAGAATGTTGTTATAATAATGAGCTCTTTTTGCCTTTGTATCTCCTTTACATCAGACGTGATTGGCTGTAAAAAATTAAACTCTTCGTATGCTCATTTCACCTTCCCAAAGTATTCAACCAAACTTCCTTCTTGCTTGGGCTTAAACAACTCAACAAAGATATCATATACACGGAGCATATTACTTGAATATAAAAGCTTGGTATAGTCCCAAGCTTGCTTACAAATATCGGCATGAGAAAACAAGTTTGAGATTTCAAGTCTCATGGAATCAAAAAGAAGTAGCAACTGCGCAGCATCAGCTAGCCAATTATCTAGTTCTTTGTTATCAGTTGGAGGATCACTTGTGAGATGAGAACTTTTTTGTTGACCCTTGAAAATAAACGCAACATTCTTATACCAGAAAGAGTAATTATTACCACTTAAACATTGTTTGGTGATTCGCAGATTAGAGGATCCCATTGTTGGAACCGTTCCCGAGCCACTAGATATTGAATTTTCATCGAATTTTGACATACTTGCAATCTACTCAACAGAGCTATTGACGAAAGACGTTGGACTGTGGCTGTCGATAACTCGGAGTGTATGATAGATGACGAGGACGACAAAATACTCAAGTTCTGGTCATATTTGACACAAACCGAGACCAGAACCTTGTTTAGACTAAGAAGGCGAGCTGACCCATCAACTCGCCATCACTGGAGGACACCAGACAATGGTGCTTATCACTCACGCACCGACACGTGGGAAGTTTCTGGTGACCCGCGACGGTGTTGCTCTGGTTGCCTGTGGCTGCTAATTGCTACTGTGAGGTCAATTTCGGTGTTTTGCTTTAGGGCAGAGAAAAAGAAAGATGTCGCAGAGGAGAAGGGATGGTCTAAGGCAGAGAAGAAAGGTGACACAGAGAGCAAGGGGATGGTCTAAGTTTTAAAGTGGCTTTGATACCATGTTGAACAAATTAGCAGAAGAATTGAGAGCTTGATTATTCACCAAGACCCAAATCTAATTTATATAGCAACAGGGAAC
Source organism: Erythroxylum acuminatum (assembly GCA_026284645.1). Classification (NCBI taxonomy): domain Eukaryota; kingdom Viridiplantae; phylum Streptophyta; class Magnoliopsida; order Malpighiales; family Erythroxylaceae; genus Erythroxylum; species Erythroxylum acuminatum. The sequence goes on along the minus strand of JANKOD010000193.1, from coordinate 39,752,266 downwards.
TAATTACATAAGGAAGAGAAATCCTAGGATATTTTTTTTTACATCATAGGGACTAAAAGCCAAAAAAATTACAAAACTAATCGTGGGAAACAAATCCCCGACATATTCTCTAAGAGGATTGAGATGTACCCTATAGGTGTATGTTCTAGTGAGATACTCCCAAGCTCAAGCTGAGCTGCAAAATTGGCTAGCCAGTCTACACACCGGTGCCCTCCCTGTGAACGTGGCGTGGTCGAACGACCCAGTTCTAGGTAAATAACTCGTTAATGCCGAGGACCAGGGGATTGAGAGACATTGAACGCATATATGGGGAAGATAGAATGTTTAGAACTGGTAATGTTGGGACCCAATCTCAAGAACCGGATCCCAACCGGAAAATGGAAACGGAAACGAAGCAAACAGAATCGAAAGCAGAAATCGAAAGAACGGATTCTTTTCGAATTCGAAGCGGAACGAAACGGAAGCAAATGCCGACATCCGAAAGCGCAAATCTTAGGAAACGAAAAGTTGCGTTGGAACCTTAGACTAAGCCAAACCGAAATCCGGTATAAATTTTTTTTCCATACATTTCTGTTCTCTTTCTCTTTATTCAAACTCATTCAAATCATAACCAATCCATACAATTTCCTTTTTGGAAA